>BQKN01066292.1:39078-97104 GCA_022839385.1 Asparagus kiusianus
ATATGTTATCCATCCTCCAGCAATTCCCTGTGAACATGCATGCATGTCGTGCTGCAATATTTGTAATTATACCTGTGGAAAGGAATTTTTCCAGCCAAGGAAGCATTACAACATGAGCAAGCAACATCATTTGAGCATCCTTTGGATCCAGAATTACTTGGAGCTGCTACTGTGGCATTTGTTCGATTGGCATTTAGAGCTGCAATTCTTCTCTCAGCAGCAGCTGCTCTCTTTTCTCTTTCCTCTGCCAATGTCCTTTTTTGCTCCTCCTGAATAGAAACATAAAGTAATTTAAATACCAAAAACAAGTTAACAAACTAATTATTCTTATTGTTGTGGTCTAACCTCTTTAGAAATGATGAGTCTGCCACGAAAATATGGCTCCTTTTTAGTACTAGCAACTGGGACAGATCCTTTCCCTTGTAACGCAGATCCTTGGTCATTTAGAGAATGCAGAGATACATTTTGGGCTTCGGCAGCCTGGGCCTACAGTCACAGACACAATGTTGACAGTATAAATCAAGTAGCATAGCAGAAAACAAGAAAATCAAAATAAACCATTTTAAGAGATGGCCAGATGAATCCCTCTTATCCAATACAGTTTTAATAAATGCCAATTACATGCCTAGATTTGAATATTTCCAATCTTCATGCAAATTAATGGCACGATAATGATATGCTGAAGAGGTAAGAATATGTTTATTTTGTTTATTGTTGCTTGAAAAAGGATTCTGCTATATGTGGCTCCTTACGGAGAAATGGCATTTCAACTGTTCAGTCAAAAAGGAAGTGTCTTTCCACTTTTTTTTACTGGATAGATCCCGTGGTGCAAGAGATAGCAGGATCATACTGCCATAATTGTAAAGGGCCAGATAGTGAAGAGGTGACGGAGCTGGATGATGACAACATGGTGCTGGTAGGAGAGAATGATAAATGCAGGGTAACATTAGTTGGATTTCAGGTGTTGGTCAGATCCCAGATGCGAGGTAGGAGAGAATGATATATGCAGGATGAGAAACTTGAAGGTGTAAAAAAAAGATAAAAAGTTTATTTAATCAGAAGAAGGCGCTATAAGCATTGAAGAGATTTGACTGAAGGACTGCTTCTGAACTAAAATTACTAAAACAATAAGATAAGTAGTTGAAGCTTGGAATTTTTTTTGTGGCACACCTTTCTCTAAACAATGTAGTTTCAGTTATAACTAAGACACCGAGACTTTGGATAATACATAATTATGAAATCAAAATTAATTTTAATCAAGTTTAGTTGGACATAATAAGTACATGAAGCATCAAATTGGAACCCCTTCTTTTTGCTCACAAGAAAGAAGGTTGGAACTAAATTTCAAGCCCCTGAGGTGGACCATAGAAAGGCTTCAAGGCTAGAGGCTATTTACTACAGTTCTTGGCTGAAGTGAAGGGGGTGTTTGGGAAGGCTTATTTTTTGGTCAAACGAGCTTTCAAGCTTGCTTTTTTATTTCTACATGTTTGGTAAAATGCCAAATAAGTTAGCCTATAAGTCTCATTTTAAAAAGCTGGTATACCCCAGCTTTTAAAAACAAGTTTATAAGCTCACTTTAAAAAGCTAGGTTTGACCAAGCAAATTACTATTCTACCCAAACAATTTTTAATAGTATTTTATCAAAAAAGCCAAAAGCCATTAAAAACCAGCATAACTTATAAGATTTAAAAAATAAGCCTTCCCAAACACACTAACACCCCCTTAGTGTGACCTTTTCAGGATTTGACAGCAACAAACTAGTCCGAATAAGATACAATTTAGTGGATGTCAGGGGGAATATATTAGATTTATCAATCTAGTGAAGACTGCAGAATCAATAACCCAAGAATCTTGAGATGAAATAGCAAGACATGAAATAACTGGATGAGCCTAAGTAGATATATTAAATATCCTTGGCAGAACCTAGTTGCATTTCTGAATAGAGAATCATAATCTGCTTTTTGTGAAAAATAAAGCAGGTAGTGCCTGACATAGCAGTATAATCCTTTATACCGGGGAGAATTGACACCATTAAGCATAAGCGAAGGAGAAGGGTTGCTGTACATGGATAGTTTTTTCTCCCAAAAATTGAAAGAATTGCCATGACATCCAACTACAAAAAAGCACAAAAAAGACACTATGTTTAGAAGGAAAAATGATAAGGGAGACGAACCCTGAAACTAATGCTTATACTGAGACCACAAGATGGCCATTTGCTAGCTCGAAACTTAATGGTAAACCTAACACGTCAGAAAATCTAAATATTCACTAAGTTGTTGACTTGTTGTTGACTGCATGGAAGCTACTTAAAAAGTCAATGCAGCTGCTTATGAAAGATGAGTCAAGAGAACATGTTTCTGCTATAGTATTTTGTATGACATCTATCTGGTGTAACAAACCTACCCCACACTTCCAATCACTCTCTTTGTTACTAATATCTCCAGAATATGATAAGTCAAAAAGCTAATAGTGGTCTACAATGATATATTTAGTTGCAATGATAGTTGATAGGACAGGTTATAGTATCTCTCAACAAATCAAAAGACATGAAGCAACAATAAACAATATGAAATAAAAAATCATTCCAAATTGGTACTCCTTAAGGAACTACCGCAGACCTTTGCCTTCTCTTTTGCTTTTCGTAATTTCCTCAATTCTTTTGCTTTAGCTTTCCTCTTGGCATCCTTCTCTGCCTACAAATGCATACAACTCAAGTTATAGGTAGCAATACAACTATTAGGTTACTCAAGAAAATTTTAGCTAGCACTATCATGGAAATCTCTTTTAACTTAAGAAATTATTTTAACTTAAATTTCTTTAGCTAGAATTATGTAAGCAAATGCAGCAGTCAGTGTACAGGAGTGAAAAGGAATACCAGTCAGTTGAAAGAAACAACAAGAAGACAAAATGACCATTTTCCCCTTATAATTATTGGTGAAAAAGTATTGGTGAACTCTCAAAGTATCAATTAGCGTATTTTCCCCCAAAAACTATGAATATGAGCCCAATGTGGTCATTTTATGAGCCTACACTAAAAACTTTAACAGATTAATGGTGTGATTTTTTTTCTTCTTATTATTATTATTTTTTGCATTTATTGTAATTTTTACAATCTAAAAAAAATGATTATTTTAATTCATAAAAAGGGTTATATGGGTAAAATGTTTTGGGAGAAAATAGTTAAAAAAAAGTTTTTTAGTTAGAGGAAAAAGAAGATAAAAACTGATAAAAACACTATTACTTCATTAATCTGTTAAATATTTGACTGTAGACTCACAAAATAACCACATTGAAACCATAAACATAGTTTGTGAGGCAAAATAGGTAAATTGATACATTAGGGGGCAATTTGAGAGTTCACCAATACTTTAAAGGGGAAATGACCATTTTGTCCAAAAAATAATACCAAAACTGTATGAGATCCAGCAACTTTAGCAGGAACTAGTATAGGCCAGACATTCTCTGTCCTTGCTGATATAAGCAAATAGATAAATACCAAATATTCTGAGATTTATGAGTAACAGTATCAAGGAGCTGGTAACCAGATATCCTGTGTCTTTTTCACTCAAAGATGTGGCAGTTTACCCAAATTATAAATAGGGGCAGAAAGTACTCAAATCACATATCAGCTCATTTCGATATCCTAAATGACTTAGCATATAGCAAATAGATAAATACCAAATATTCTGAGATTTATGAGTAACAGTATCAAGGAGCTGGTAACCAGATATCCTGTCTTTTTCACTCAAAGATGTGGCAGTTTACCCAAATTATAAATAGGGGCAGAAAGTACTCAAATCACATATCAGCTCATTTCGATATCCTAAATGACTTAGCATAAACTAGACAAGTTTGATATAAAACAGGACCAAACCAACAGCGGTCTATCAACTTATATACAGAAGAAGCAAGAGCATGTAAAGACACAAGATGAAGTTTCATCAGTAGAGAATAGTAACAGAAGAAGCAAGAGCGTGTAAAGACACAAGATGAAGTTTCATCAGTAGAGAATAGTAACGTTATTAGTCAATCAGTTAATGATAATGGGGCTGGTTTTGGTGGATATTCGTGTTGGAGAGAAGGGATGAGTAGTGGGGGAAATTTGAGCAGGTTAATATGACCATGTAGAATACCTGCTTGGCCGCCTGAGACTCCTCCATTTCCTTTGTTAATGCGCTAGGTACATTGGCTACATGCCAATCCCATTTGTCAAGGTTTGAAGCCATATATCTTCTAAAGGTATTCCTGACTTCCTTCTCTGTTGCCAGCATATATGGAGTTCGACCATGGGCATCTCTGATACAAGGATCCAAACCTTGTTCAAGAAGATCAAGAGTTCGTTGAGCATCACCAGATTTTGCTGCCTCATGCAGTGGCGTCGTTTCACTTTCACAAAGTGATGAGCCTATATTTTCACCCTCACTTGGTGAACACTCTACAGCTGGTCCAGCTAAAGATTCATTTATCACCAAGCTTTCTTTTAAGTGGTTCTCAATCATTTGCCTATTGCTATTTTCTTTCTTGTGAGCAAATGAAGCTAAGACTTCCTCCAAATTGGATTTCGATTCATTCTCATAGGCAACACGTGTCAAATGGTTATATACACGTTTGGCTTCCTTCAGCGTTGGCCTATGAACAGTCACAGGGACATTACGAACAGGATGGCTATGTAAAGTAAAATGTGGCTTCTCCAAATCAAAAAACATTTGACGGTTCTTTGCAGGAGCATAGACAAAAATGCATGAGGCGGAATCAATATACGGCTTCCAAGTAACAAGCAGTTCCTGAATTTCCTGCAACAATAAGTTAATAAAGATAATAAGAACTTAAGGACACACATTTGGAAAGGGTACTAATAACATTTCCAGGATATAAACATGATACAAAGTGATCACAGTACATGAGTATCAGGCCAATTCACACTGACAACACTAATCCATGCATCTGGCATATCTACATAGGTTAATTCAGAACTAAAAATTAGGTATTTGTAACATGACTGCATGGAATATGGTCGAGTTCAATCAGAATATGTTTAATATTAAAAACTTTCTAGCTCATTCCACTAGTACCTTACCTTTTTTAGTGCAGCTTCATTATGCCTGCGAAGAGAAGAACCTGCAGAATTTGCAGTTTTTCCAGTTGCATCTTTGGCAGATTGTATCTTGCCAGCCTTGGCCCTAACAACATATCTGTAGATTGATGGCAGAGGTCACAACGCAACGTAAAGGGGCAAAACAACAAAGCAAAGGCATGGAGGAAATGAATCTATAACACCAATCCAGTAAAATTCAAGCTTTTCTAGCTCCATGGTTATATGTATCTAATGCATACAACAAGCAATCTGTGGCCACAAATTAGGAGCAAACTATTGACTTAGATCAATAACATCTCTGAATTCATCAACCATTAGGATGCACAATTTTATAAATGCAATGCCAAATGTCAATTTGGCAGATATAAATCAAAAAGGTAGATCATCCAAATAAATCATGTAACAGCAAATAATAGCACAATATGAAAATAAGGCTTGAAAATGGATCACCCATACAGATATAAGTTGGAAGTTTTAATCCTCTAAGCAATCATAAAAATACAGTGTACTAATAAAAGAAGGCATCAAAGAACAAAATATGCATCACAAAGTGGTAACCCTTGTGATTTAGAAACTGATTTTAATAAATAGTTGTAAAGAAATAGAACCACAACCAAAAGATGTGGCTTGAAAAGCAAAAGTCAGCAGACAGGCTTCTTCAGAAGATAATCATTATGATAGTGAAGCTCAAGGGTAAGGATAATGAAATTTATACTGTTCTGTATCTTGTGCAAAAGAAGTGTACTTATAATAAACAAATAAACATGCATTAACCAATACAAGCACCTCAAACAACCCTTAATCCTACCAGACTGATGCTAAATAGAAACATCATGAGGTCGTCCAATGTCAAGACACACCTGTAAACTAGAATACAATCCAGGAAATTAATATGGGAAAATGACAAATACAATGCAGTTAAGAAATTATTATACTAACCTATGAAATGTTTTGTGGGCTACAACTGAGTGCCCATCGAAAACACAGCCTGCAAAGTGTCCACCGCTCACAAGGAGAATGATCCTTAAGTGTGTTTTATCTCGTGGCTCGCGAACCAAAAGTTTTAATCTACTGATCAACTCAGCTTCCTCTGCGTATGCGGAAGATCCAGCATTGGCTATATTGCCTGACTTACCATTCTCAAGCAAAAGGCCTTCAGACTCATCCAGAATTATGCTTCTATGAATAGAAATTATCTCTCCAGAATGGAGGTGGAGATAAAGTTTCTGTTTATCTCCTTCTTTTCCCTTTCCCGATATGCCCAAGTTTGGGATGACACCTTTTTCAAACTCATCCTCTGAACCAGATATGCTTGATACATCAAAATCTTCAAATAAAGAAACGCTCTCAACCTCAAAATCTTCTTCCTTGATAGTTTCCTTACCAGCAAGGCTCAGTTTAACCTATTAATTTCAAAATGCATAAATAGACAGTACAAAACATTTATGTGTACTAGGATGTGTACAAGTCATAGAAAGGGAATGATAATAGCTTTGCTGCAGGAAATTACATTCAACTTTATGGCATAGACAAAGCTAACAAACAATACACATTTTTCAACATATATTGCATTCTATACGTAAAAAAATTAATTCGAATATTCATATAAATAGTCTTGCCTTTTTAACAAGAAGTCGTTTGATTAATAAAGTTTACTTTTCGTCTTTCTTACCTAATTCGTTCCACGCCCCCCCCCCCCCCCCCCCCCCCCCCCCCAAAAAAAAAAAAAAAAACCACCCACCCAAAAATAAAACTGCAATCTAGTTTGCGTTTTTAATTCCTGCTGTATTCTCAATCCGAATCACGAAGACTGACAACTATAGAAGTAGAAGGAGAAGAGCACTAATAACTAATTGGCTTAACAAGCTTTTGGCATATATAGAGCTAGTATTTATCCTTTCTTACTAAGAGTTACTTGTGGCTTTCAAGAATTGTGCTATGGGTTTGAAGTTAACTTTGCTCATCTAATTTAATTAAAATTGTGCTCGTGTTTTTAAGTTTAGTGTGATTTCCGCTTTGGAATTAGTATAAGATTAGGATTGCTTCATGGATATTAGAGATATAACGTTACAATTATCATAATATTTAATTTTCCCTGCCTCCAAATGCACAGGGATGTCTCTTTTATATCCACATGCACACATGTAAGACATGCAAAATTAGCAAAATGGCCTTGACCCAATTACTGATCCAATTAACAATGACCTCCTTGTACTACCTAATATCCAAAGTAGTGTACCCTTTCCCATTGTATGATCCAAAAGTGTACTAAGAATCTGGAAACACTAGTTTACATTTAAAGACAAATAGGCAAAATAGATGATAATATAAAATATCATTACCATAATCAGCACTATCAACTAAGCCTTCCACTTAAAAAAGGGAGCCGCCTATTGACCACCAGATTTTATGAAATATTTGACAGTTTTATAAACATTAAAGCTCTAAATTGGTGCCAAATTCACGGACCTATGAAACTATGGGAAAGAGTGGGATACTGACAGTACATAAGTACTAGGGAGCAGAACTGCAGCTTGAAGAAACATTCTTGAAGTTTGGTTGGATATGTGCTCAGCGTTTCCTTCTTTACAGATATCTAAGTGGATTTTCATGATACACTGTTTCTAAGGAGAAGACTGCACCATGATGTCATCACTGAAGGGCTAGAAAACTAAGAATCATGCTCCCTTCCAGTGGGAGAGCAACAAAGTGTACACTGGTGACACAAGGCACCACTAGATTGCTTACTTTATATATCCTTTATCTACTTTTACTTGCATTTACTACTTAGGACACAATTATATTTAGGATAGAATACCACTAAGGAAAATAAAATTGTAAAATTCTAAATGTAATTTCGAGATACAATTATGATAAGTTATATGGGGACACCACTTGGAGGAAATCCTAGATCTGCCGCTGCTCCTTCTGCAGGTGAGCAGAAAACACACAATTCTCTTAACTTCTTTCTTATTCATTTTTCTTCTACTACTAACGGACTGGCAGTCTGGCGCCCAAGGTTGTTGATCGCGGATCGCGTCGCGTCGCGTCGCGGCGAGGTACCGCTTAGACTATTTCGGGCTATTGCAGCAAAATAGCGGCAAATAGCGCACGGTCAAATAGCGGTCAAATATAAATATATTTAAATATTCTAAATAATAAGAAAAATCGTATAAAAATCTAAAAATTCTATAAATGCATACTTGATGCCTAAACATGAAATAGATGTGTGATAATTACATAATATTAACAACGTACTATAATTATAAAGATTAAAGAATGAAAAAACGTACCTGTTTATCCAAAAGACTGTTATTTGCCCCTCTTCAACTTTCAAGTCTCTAATATAAAAATGCTCAACAATAAAAAATCATTGATTAGTATCATCATCATCATATTAACTACTAGAAAGTTGACCTAAAAAATAAAATATTCAAGTATAGATAAATGACTAAATGAGCAAAGCAAGATAATATCATGAATCATGATAGATAATATCAGTCTACAGATACTAGGCAAGCAATAAAGATCAAACTCCAAACACATGAAATGTCCAAACTCCAAACTTTAACACTCGAAAGTCTAAATCAAAGCTAAATAAAAGCTAGAAGTCTCAAAAGTGAAGTGATTAAAGTCTGAATTTGAGCAATGACGCATCATCACTCATCATCCTCATCATCAAAACAGGAAATTATTTTAATAAAAAAAACCAAATTTGGCGAGAAAAGTAAAAAGTCCATACATTGAGACGATGGACGTCGGATTTGAAGTGGATGCGCTGATCGTGCAGAGAATCGAACTCAGACTTACAAGTGTTGCAGGTCCATCTTGGGACTGCCTCCTTCTCATCGATACCGACTCCATTAGTTTCTTCTTCTTCTTTATCGAAAATAGCGGCCTTTGATCCCCCGTCACTGGGGGAACCGAGACCAAGGTCAAGGTCCGATGAGGATGATGATGTTGGGAGAATAGAAGAGGACAGAAGGCGGCATGAATCGAAGAAATCGGGGGGGAGATCGAAGAGTGATCGAGATGTCGGATTGGTTGCTGCCCTGTTCCTTTCGCCCGTGGCCGCCATTGAATTAGAGGGCGAGGAAAGGGATGACGAACTCGTTGTGGGTTTGGCTAATGAATTGGCGGGCCATAAATGGCTATATTTTTTTGTCTTGCCAGATCCATTTAACGTTTTCTAAATGGACGGCTTTTTGCCGGCCCATTTAAAAAACACGCTGTCCATATGATTAGAACAATATTTATGTGCAATTCTGCAGTGTCTAATCCCCTGATATAAGGGAAAAGTGAATCTAAGGTGACACCCTAGGCTCCCACCTAAGGACACGGCCTATAATCATATCATTTCTTAAATTTTTTTGTGATCTGCTCCGTTGAACTTGATCTACATGTTCTTAAACCCAAACACACCAATTTTGGGGTGAACCCGTTGTGTTTTGACCATTCGTTAAGCCGTGCAAAAAGTTCTATTCATTCGAAACCGTTAAAATTACAGCGAGTGGATAAAGGGTCAAAACACAACGGGTTCACTCAAAATTGGTGTGTTTGGGTTTAGGAACGTGTAAATCAGGTTCAACGGAGCGGATCGCAAAAAAATTAGGAAATGAAGTGATTCTAGGCCGCGTCCTTAGGTGGGAGCCTAGGGTGTCACCTTAGATTCACTTTTCCCCTAATATAATCCTAATTGCACATAAATATTGTTCTAATCATAGTGCTTCAAAATACCTAGCAAAGAATTATAAACTTCCTATTAATTATACTAAGGTTTTAAACTTTGCATAGTGCACACGGATCATACAGGGGTAGCACAATCTAGACTTGCTAGATTAACTAAAAAAGAAAACCAAATATTGTTCAGAAAACATAAATATTCATCTAGCGTCATTAAAACTGAACATATTTGTTATCATTGAAGGAAACCAGTCATTATAAAAACAAATATCCATTGAACAAGAAAGATAAGAAGATGGAAGGCAAAAGTTTGAAGGTAACAAGCTAGTACATGATGAATGATGAAGAGACATAAGTTGGCTCGAGTGAGGACGAGAAGATGCGAACCTATGTCTTATGGGGAGAAACGGTGCAACTTCAGATTCAAAATTAGGTGAAACATACAATTGTAAAAGTGAAAGTTTAGAGAATGGGATATATCATTAATATGAAGAGTAATATTTCAAGTATAAAAAATGCTAAAATAATTTGAAAATTTTACTAAAAAATATGAAGTGACAAAAAGTGTGTGCAAATTTAAGGAAAGAAAAGAAAACCTTATGTGGGAAAGTTGAATCTCTTTCCCTAAAGTTGGATTCACATAATTCTTCTTGTGATATCACCACAATTGATTGCACACAATATTCCGTTTTTCAAGATCAAAATTTCTGTTATGTAAGGAATTAGAAGATAAAATCAATGAGAATGAAAATTTGGTTGCTAAGATAAATGAATTATTGTGTAATTTGTCTCCTGAATAAATAAAGTTTGAAATTAAATGCAGTACTATTGTTTCTAAAAATGAACAAGTAAAGTCCAACAATATTGATTTGAAAAAGGCCATGAAAAAATTTCATGGGTTCTAAAAGCCTAAACATGTTCCTTTCCAATCACGATTAAAACTGGACTTGGTTATTCATATTCAGGAAAACATAAAAAATTTCAACCTTCTTTTGTAAAAGAAATTAATTTAACTCTTTTTGCACTCATTGCTCATGCATCATCCACTATGTGGTGGAATGAGACATACTTCAATGAATTTGTTAGAATTAATATAAAGGAGTTTTTATTTCTAGACCCATTTGTTTACTCAACTTTACATATAAACTCAATCATTATTACTTGTATCTTTAAACCTAATTCTCTTTTTGTATTTGTCTTTAAACCCAATTTTTTAAATACAATACTTTCATATATGGCCCCCCTAAGTTTTTTTCTTAAATTCCAATTATAGTCTTTCAGATTTTATCTCATGTAAGTGGGCCCCTTTAAAAAATTAAAAAATAAAGAAAAATGAAGAGAGAGAGAGAGAGAGAGAGAGAGAGAGAGAAACATGGGTTTTCCCTGTTTCTCTCCTCTCCCGCTCGCAGGAGAGGAGAGAAAAAGGCGGGAACCCCCCCCCCCCCCACTCCTCTCCTCTCCTCTCCTTTTCTCTCACTTTATTTCTCAATTAACTACCCTATCTCACTCCATTAATATATTCTTACACTCTCTCTTATAAACCCATCAATTAATCTTCACCCACTTATCAATCCAGCATTAATGTGTAGGGTGTAATTTTGGTGGATATTCGTCACTTTCGTAGCAATTGAAGGTATAATTTTGCAATTTACTCAACTACCAAGTTTATAGCATTAATGTCTCATTTTATTCATGACAATTATTTGACATTGTTATTTATGAATTCATAAAAATTAGTAAAATTTATTACATTTGATAAAATATTAGTTAAATGAGGTTTTAGTCAACCATTCATTAATTTCACATTAGTTATTTCACATGATTATTTCATATTAATTTCTCATTATTATTCATGAATTCATAAAAATTAGTTAAATTTGTTATATTTGATAAAATTTTAGTTAAATTTGATTTTAGTATAGAATGATAACCTGTAAATATAGCATGAAATACAAGACTTGTAAGTATAGCATGATATCTTGTAAGTATAGCATGATGCAAGGTAAGTATGGCATGATGCACTATAAGTATTATTTGCATCGGGAATGATTATCATTGCAGCTTCCATTACAATAGTTTATCGTTACAATAGAAACAAAAGAGTGAGCTTTACACTTGTAAAACTTCTCTCTACAAAGAAAACAAAAAAGGGATATTCCCTAAAAACACACACAAAAACTATTTATTAGCCTCTGCTTGCGTGAGATCTTTACCTATGTCTGGGATGTTTTGATCCGTAGACCACTGATTCAACGATCCAAGTTGATCATGAAGAAGGCTTTGATGTTGATATTTCTTTTTGGAAACAAGAACAGAAGTAAATATCTTAACAGGTAAGATAAGTACTCTTCCCAATATCAAATTAATATTTGAAATCGAGGAAACACCGAAGGTTCTTGAGATCTCTTGAAAATAGGTCGTGACTCTCTCTCTCTCTCTCTCTCTCTCTCTCTCTCTCTCTCTCTCTCTCTTGCTCAAAATTCACCAAAATACCAAGTCTACGCTCTCAGATCTGTCAAAACCTCCATCCTTCGTGCACAAGGGTATTAAGGGGGTATTTATAGCCTTTAGAAACCGTAACTGAAGATAAGAAGTTGAAACAAACCCTAGCTGACAACCGCTTTGGGTGAGACAATGTTTAGTGTCTCAGCCAAAGAGAGTGGTTCCAGGCAGTTTGTAATCGACGCCTAATCTGTTAAACGTCATGATTTTCGAGGATTATGGATGGATTGTTAGTTTGTAACAGCCTTTCTGCGTTTATGGATGTTCCCAAGCAGTTATGAAGCCACGTGGATCGCACGAAACTCGATAAAACCGTCGAAAAACACATTACACCGTCTCACCATTTTCGAGACAGTATTTCCTATCTCACGGGCCGAGACACCCTACACTGTCTCGGCCGTGAGATAGTGTCGAGCCCCGTCGTTTCGTTGTTTTGTGTATTCCTTTGCTTCTTTTAGGCATCATATAATCTTCACTGACTTTTAGATGATGACGTTCTTCGTCTTCTCTCTGTCTCGAGCTAGGTTCGGAACTTATAGATAATTTTTGACACCTACAGATACCCCCTCCAAAGTTTTCAGCCTCCTTAGTATTTTATCTAGAAGTCTGAAATACTTTGTATAAGATAGGCCCTACTTTTAGTCTCTTCAGTATTTTATCGAGGAAACTATGCAGAAGGACCTGTAAATGGCTTCAGTTCTCTTGACTTCTTCAGCTTTCAGGCTCCTCAATATTTTATAGGGTAGTCTGAAATACTTTTGGTACTATGACGTCGCCTTCAGTTTTTAGCTTCCTCAGTATTTTATCAGGTAGTCTGAAATACTTCTGGTACCGCGACATCATTAACCATTGTCGAAATCTAGAACTGAAGTTGTTTTGTTGATACTTGAATTAGCTCGCGTCATTGAGTTGACGTTGAACTGAATATCTTTGCCAGAAGCTTGAATCTGAAATTTGATTAAACTCCCAGGGGTAACTTTGGAATACAATTATTTTGAATCTAATTTGGCGAAAATGCTGGAGCGTTGCCGGACATTGACTTTTGCCGTGGCGTGAACATAATTTATACTCATACGTAACTGGAGTCTACACAGTTTAAACTCTTAAGGCGTTGGAGCGTGGATGAGTAGTTTATACTCATATACTTCTCGGAGTTTCAGGGAGTAGTTTAACCTCATATACCTGTCAGATGTTCAAGGAGAAGCAATTTATACTCATATACTCGTCAGAGTGTATAAACGTACATGTAATGACCATGAATTTTTTATACTAGTTTAAAGTAATTTTTTTGATATTTTAAAATAATCAATTATTATTTTCAAAAGAGTACTTGTATTTTCTTAATTTTCTAGAATTTTCTATGGTTTAAAATCCAAATTTATATTTATTTAAATAATTTTGATAAATTATAAATTAACTTGATGCAGTGAAAACATTTAAATTAATATTTGTTATTTATTATTATTGTTATTATAAATATTGTATTAATTATAATCTTTTTCCTAATTATTTCTATTTTTCTCCTAATTATTTTAATTATTCTTAACCCAACCCTAACCCTAAACCCTAAGTATATATATAATCCTCTCTCTCTCTCTCTCTCTCTCTCTCTCTCTCTCTCTCTCTCTCTCTTCCTATCTCTCTCTCGTGTTCTTTTTCCACAGTCGCTCCAACACTCTCTCGTTCTCTCCCATCTCTTCCAGCGCCTCTCCTCCTCGTCTCTCCTCCTCCCCAACGCCGGCCGCCGTCTAGCCCCAAACCACGAGCCTCCCTCTCCTCCTTCTCCTCTCTCCCCGACCAGCCACCTCCGTCAAATCAACTGCGCCGACCAGCCCAAGCTCCACCAGCCGCTCGCCCCGCCTCTCTCCTCCTTCACCAAGTCCTGCTCGCCCAGCTACCCTTCGCCGCCGACCATACCCTCCGCCTCTCCTCCTTCGGCGACCAGAACCCCTATGCCGCCGCCCCAACTCCAGTGCCGTCCTCGCCCTCCACCCGCGCTGCTGCCCTCCTTAGCTCCGCGATGACCCCCTTGCTCTCAAGATCCTCCACCGTCGCCATCATCGCAGTGCTCCCGCTGTCTCCATCTCAGGGACCAGCCCCCTGAGCAACCCTCGCTGCCGTCCCCTCTCCCATGGTCGCCTCCTCTATCATCGCTGGGAGCTTCTCTCCACCCTCCGATAGCCCTCGACCCGCTGCTCCTCTATGTCGACAGCAACTTCGCTCGACGCCCCTCTCCTACCACCAGATCCGCCGCCGTCACCATCATCTCCACTGTACAAGCGACGACGCCTCCCCACGGCCCAGATCCACACGCCGACAGTCCACGCCAGTGCCCCAACACTAATGCTCACCGCTGCCTCACCCGCGGACTCGCCCGACAGCATCGATTCATTCGATGAAACCCGAGGCAAGATCCATATTCCTGATTCTCGTTTAGTTTCGTGTTAATTATTATGTTGTTGTAAATTAATTATGTACAAGATCCCTATTCTGTTATTTTATTTCGTACAATTTTTTAGATCTGTTAATAATTATCTGCGTGGGTTTGATGAATAATATTAAATGAATCGTAACTATGTGATAAATAGTATTTTTAGAATAATTTTAATATTTTTAAGAATTTATTTTGTGGAAGAAAATTATTTTAGAATGATAAATATTTTTTTAAAGAATTTATTTTAGAAAAATAGACTATTTTGAATTAATAAGAATTTATCTTGTAAAAAGATAATTTTGAATTTATGAATTTATTATTTTAAGAGATTATTTTTAGAATAGTTATGGTGAGAGATAATTTGAAAGGAATTTATTTTGCAAAAGAATTATTTATTTTGAATTAATTTAGTTTATGAACGTGTTATAGATGGTTGTTGACCATGATATTTTATGTACAATACATCCGTCGATTTCATGATTCTTATTTTAATTACGTGACATACTATGTTTTATTTGCATACAATTAGCTGCATTTATTGTTCTTGTTGTGTTTGAGAACCATTGGTAGTTCATGACTTAGTGGCCTTGTGCGTCATGAACAAGACTTAGTGACATGTGTGTGTGCGTTGACTGAAATTAGGAGGTGGACCAGAGATCTAGTTCAGGTTATGATGATTGACTTAGAAAAGCGAGAAGAGTTGTGATGGGAAAGTCTTGGTTCATGTGACCAGATGTGGTTGTTGATGTATCTTCTAGACTCGCACCAGTGACCTGTTTCATACTGGGGTTGGTTTGTTGGACCATGTGACATGTTTCGTCACTTTGTTCAGTGACCTGTTTCGTCACCTGAGCTTTGCCTGAGTTCGGACCAGGCTGAGATAGGATTACGTGTAGTCATCTAGCCGTCTGTTTTGCGGGATTGGATGCGTGTAGAGGATTTGTGAACAGTCAATTATCCGATGATATGAACGTTGACTCTATGTGAGATGTGAATCAGTGAGCTATTATAGATGGCTAGTTGTATGACCTTGATACTTGGATGTTTATGAATTTCTTCTGATTATTATACTCTAGTGGTGGATTGCATTTTGATTTGTTAGATTTCCAGTTGCACGTTTCTTTTGTCATTTCTGTTGTTGCATCTGTTATTGCATTGGTCTTTTGATCGTTCTATCCTTCCTTGTGGGATCTTGTTGTGTACCATGCACGCTGACTGTAGGCTGTAAAAAATTGCCTTAGCAGCAAAATGCCTAAAATTCTGCCTGAACACTAAACTCGCCAGCGCGAGTCAAGCCTATCCAAGAGTTGAGTTCGCCAGCGCAAGCGAAACTCGCTCACATACTTAACTCGCCAGCACGAGTCAAGACCATGCGGCTGCTAAGGTCGCCTAATCATCTAGGAAATCCGTTGAGCGCTCAGAAACTCGACCGCACACTAAACTCGCCTGCAGGAGTCAAGTTTTCTCAAGAGCTGAAGTCGCCCACGCATCCAGGCAATCGGTCATGTGAACAACAAGTACGCCAGACTCACCAGAGTACTAGGCGGGTGCACTTTCACGTACAGGGATGGGCCTCCCCATTCCCCACGACGTGAAGGGAAAGAGCACAATACTCTAAGCCCATCAAGTGGCCGCTCACGGTACAAGTGGCCAGTCAGATCCACGCAGTCGCCAAGCTCACCTGCATGACTTAACTCGTCTGCACTTGTTAGGTTCATTTCATCGCCAAGTTCGTCCAAATGGTTGGGAGTCGCTTGTACGATCAAGCAACCGATCCGCAAGCTTGCCAAACTCGCCAGAGTACCTGGCGGCTGCACTGTCACGTACAGAGATGGGCTTTCCCATTCCCCACGACGTGAAGGGAAGGAGCATAGTACTCCGAACCTATCAAGCAGTAGCTCACAGTACAAGTGAGAGACATAGTATCTCTCAACAGTACATGATCACATCCCATGATTCAAGGGAGTGGCCATGTCATCCCTTCTCTATTTAAAAGCTTCTCTCGGCCACGGGAAAGAGGACGGCGGCTGGCAATCCATTAATCCCAGTTAATTGATTGACTCGGTCAGCTGATCCAGAGGCTCTCAACTCTCAAGCAAGTTGAGGACCCGCTCTTTGCATTATTCTTGCACTAAAGCATCTCCTTCCAGCCTTCAGCCCCGATCGTCATTGAACTCAGAGACTCAAACTCGATTAACACGAGCTTCTACTGTGCACTGAAGCTCACCAGCAACCCAGATCGAATCGTCCAAGGGAAGCAAACTCGGTGCGAGAACTGAGTGAGGCGTCATATCACTACTAAACTCCCCACGTTAAACAAGGAGGGCACTCCCTCTGTTTCTGTTATAATTTCGATTCATTAGTTTGTAATAAGCTGTTCTTATCAATACAAACAAAATCCCTATTTTGGGAAATCAAAATTTACACCTACAGAAGATGGCGACCACATTGAGAGAAACTATTTCCTCAACCGAAATGGTGGTGGCTCAGTTCGACGAGGTTGTTGTTGGGACAACCGTGGAGTCCCTCGAAATCGAGTTCGACCAAGCCAAATACGAAGAATACTTGTCTACCTCCTCCTCTGCTGGTAATGCGTTCCACAAACCCTACAGAGTCATGCACAGGAGCCAACCTCAAACGGTCAAAACCTCTGCGCCTGAGGGCTCTACCCGAGTCATGGCAGGGGAACCTATTCCCCCTAAATCAACCAAGGCCGAGCCGAAGGCTAAAAACCAGGGCGAAAAGACCACCAAGTGGGTCGCCAAACGACCCTCACAGGCTCCAGCTCGGGAAGAGATGGTGGTTCACCTTGGCGCAGACCACGCCATCACAGTCTGCACGGACGCCCCTCTCTCTAGAAGAGCCCGCCAGCGGCGACAACAAGCCCTCACCTAGCAGGAGGCCCGAACCTTCACCTCACATGACAGCCTGAATTATTATTCAGGTTTGAAAAGTGCAAGACAAAGAAGCAGCCCTCCCAACACTGGTGGGCTCGCCAAATCAGGCGAACCCTCGCGTTTAGGCGGACTTCGCTCTGATCGTAATATTCCCCATTTCGGCGGGTCCGGTATTTCTGATAAGCTTGGCCACCTAGGCGAACCAATCAAAATGGGCAAGCCTGCCCGCCCAAGTGGACTTCGTTTCTCAGGCCACATCCTTGATGCAAACAGACTACCCAAATCAGGCGAGCCAGTCCGAGAAGGTGAGCCCTAGGAATTAGACGAGCCTCATCAAGTCCACTCGACGAGTAACCTTTGCGAGCGAACGAGCCTTAACAATAAAGGCAAAACAGTAGGCGAAACCTTCCAAACTCACATGCATGAACAAAGGGTCGAAGTCCACCTGCAGGCAGGAACTCGCCCGAGCGCGATAACTCGCCTATCAAGGCGAACTCGCCTAAATCCAACACTTAGTCATTCCACCCAGTGTACGCAAGAGGGTTCATCCAAATCTCTCTCATGCGATCACTTGGTTGACCCCTCTGGTGCCGGGGTTTGTCTCTAACCACCCGCAGAAGATCTCCAGGTTTACCTAACTCGCAAATGCACCATACATGAGTCGAATCCTCAGTGTCACTATGAAAGGCTTATCTAAATGGTACTCGCTGATTGCTAGTGTATAGGAATGGTGAAACCTTCGGTGTTCGAAAGGCTTGCTCAACGACCTTCCCAACCGAGATCTTCTCGTCAAAGGCGTAGCCACCAAAGAAGGCGCGTCGTCAATGATTTAGAACTCTCGTCTGCTACAGTTAATGTGATAGAGAAGGGTAAAAATATACTTTCAGATTCCCAGACTTGGACTCCTTCCTGGGGCCCAGTCACCCGCTGGTTCAACGTGAGCGTGACGGTATATTCCTACACACCCACAGTTGTACAGGAGTAAACATCCCGCTCGATTATGCTCTCCTAGCGCCCCTTCCGGTGGTGAAGAGGAAGTTTGCTCAGCGACAGCCACATCCCAGACATCACACTCGAGTGACGGTGAGTCAGCGAGGGTGCACATGGCTGAAACCTCGAGTGATCAGACGATCGCCCAAAAGTTTGAAGAATATCAGGTCGTCATCGAGTCCATAAAAGACATGTTGGAGCAACTTCTAAACAAAAAGAAGAAAAAAAAGAAGGTCATGCGTACCCTACGGAAGCTAGTAGGAGGCAAGGAATGGGAACCAACTCCTAATCAGACGATTGAACAGGAGGATAATGTCGAACTCCTGTCGGATCACTCCTCAAAGTCATCGGTAGGAACGTCGCACACCGAGGGTACTACCCAGGACAAGAGATTCGACGAGTTCCAAAGCCAACTCAATGCTTTGAAGCTCAAACAAAACATGAACAAACTGGGGGTGGTCAAACCATACCCTATCGAGTGGGACATAGTCCCATACCCGAAAAAGTTCAAACCCATCAGTTTGGTACAGTTTGATGGCAAGGACTCACCCTCGCAGCACATCTACTACTTTATGGCTCAAACCGGATTCCTCATCGGGAACAACACCATCCTCACCTGGCTGTTCATCGGCACCCTCAAAGGGGTAGCGTTCGAGTGGTTCCACAAGTTAGAACCCGGCTCCATCACATCATGGGCTGATGCAGAAAGGCTCTTCCTGGCTCGCTTCTTCGACGATGACACCGAGGTATCTATGGCCACCCTCCTTGCTGAAAAGCAAAGGAAGTCAGAGTCAGTTAACGACTTTGTGAAGTAGTTCAGGAACCAATTAGTTCATTGTTGAGACCAAGTCTTCGAAGCCATGCTGATTGAGATGTGCCGCAATAACCTCTCGATCCATATTCTATCCAAGGTTAGCACGGTAGAAACTAGAAGCTGAAAGGAACTCGTGCGACAAGGCAAGTAGGTTGAGAATATGATCAAGAGACTCGAGGCCGAGGAGCCTCACCCTAGAAAAGGAGCCGCAGATTGGAGCACGCCTAAGAATCCCCCTCGATCGAGAGGAAAGGAGATCATGGCCGTTGACTCCACACCGGCCCCCAAACCAACCCAAAAGCTCAAGCCCAGGCCATTTGAACAACGTCCCCCAAGGCAATACGACTTCAGGGAGGACTAAGTAGTGGCAACCCTCGATACTCTCATCAAGAGCAACAGGATTAAGCTCCCAGAAGTCACAAAGCCTGAGGAGGCGAACAAAACTAGTGATCCGAGCTACTGTGCATACCACAGGTTCCTCGGTCACCCTACCTCCAAATGTTATATCCTCAAGGATAAGCTTCAGGCCCTCTATGATGCGGGGGTCCTAAAGAAGGAGAAGGTACAGAAATAGGTGACCACAAATATGATCACTCTGAGTTTCGGAAAAGAGCTCCCGGAGGTTCAGGAGCCAGTAGGAGTGGCTCCTATCCCCAAGGCGATCCTAAAGATTATTAACGACGATCCTCACGATCAACGAGGAAAAGGTTTAGTGTCCCAGATTTTGCCATCAGGTTAAGTAATGTGGGTCCACCCAGACCTCCTTGGTGATGGGCAATGGGCTTCAAGGCCTTCGAGGAGGACCAAAGATAAACCTTGCAACGCCGTCTCCGCTATCCCAGATGAAGGCAAAACGGCAGTAACCACCCTCACCGATTCTGACGAGGATACTACCGCCCTAGCCACCAGGACAGGTAGAGAATTCGCCAATAATTACCCTACAAGGGCGGAGGATCCGACGGGACCCTCCACGTGGCCACCCGCAATAGCCCCTCTGAATCCCGATGCGACGAGCTCGAGTAGGTAACCTTTCTGTTTCAACATACTCGCGCAGCTAAAAAACATCCCAGCCAGAGTCACCATGTACGAACTCCTGCGTCTGTCTAGACCTACATGGGAGGCTCTACAAGTGGTATTAGCCGATTCAGAGGTCTTCGCCACACACTTCTCGTCCACAAGGAAAGAAGATGTAGGAAAGAAGTGCTTACAGTGCTGTCAGGCCTCCGAACGGCAGGTCCCCTGCATCACATTCACCCCTGAGGACATGCTAATTAAAAACACTTCTCACGATCGACCCTTGTACTTCACAGGGTACATCTGTTCCTCCAAAGTGGATCGAATCCAAGTCGACCTGGGATCCACGTTGAGCATTGTCCCCTTGAAACTTATGCAGCACCTGGGGGTCCCCCAGAAGCGTCTTTCCACGACAACTAAAACCATCTTCAGCTTTAATGCCACCGGGATGAGGCCGCTTGGCAAGATCCGCCTAAAGTGCTGTATAGGCGACATGAAGACATAGGTCACCTGCTAAGTCATCGACGCCGAGCCTTCCTACAACGTGCTGCTGGGACGACCACGGATCCACAACAACCGCATTGTCCCATCCATATTACACCAATGCCTAAAATACGTGGATGACTACGATCGGGTGAAAACAGTAGTTGACGACAAACAACCCTTCAAAGGAGTCGAGAACTACACGGATTCCCTGTTTTACCAAGACTCAGACGAACCACCGGTCGAGGAGCCCAAAAGTGGCAATGAAGCGGATAGTGAACCCGAATACGGCGATAGCCTTGTCCTGAACGATTTTGAATCGATTGTAATCAGCTACGAAAGCCATAATGTAACTGACGCTGTCCAGGCGAACAAAATTATTTTGAATGAGAAGTTCAACTTTGCTTACTTGTTATCTTGCCCGACATCTAAGGAAGACTTGCCCGACGATTCGATGTCGGGGCAGTACAACGACTCTTCCCTACACTTTCCTGTCTACTCGGCGTGTGTTGCAAAGGGACAAATGATTGAGTCTTCGCAGGTTGTATTCGTTGTGCCCGCCCGGGAGAGTTATCAAAGGGATATCATCTTCGATAGGATAGACCATCCCTTGCGCACATTGTGGGATGAATCCAAAGAAGAAGAACCCGCACCCTATTTTTTGCAATACAGTCAAACAGCGACGCGCATGATGAAGGACATGGGTTATGACTTTGCTCGTCAAGAAGGCCTGAACTACGGCTGAGGGCGGAAGATGGTCATCCGACCCACCTATGTGCCTAAAGACAAACCCTCGAATCACTCCACCAAGATTCGAAGAGGCTTGGGCTACACTTCTTCCTCATCGGAGTTGTTTTGTAATTTCGACGAGGACTCTGACAAGCCCCACTCGGATGATCGATCATCCGCATCCTCGGCATTTGACTTAGACGTTAGCATGGGCAACTTGTTCAGAGACCTCACGGTCAATATGGCTATGACTGATCCTGCCGAAATGGCAAAGGATGACCAGGACCCGTTTTATGATGAAACGTGGGACCGCCACGTTAACGCTCAATGGAGCAGTTGCTTCGAGCAACGTGAACCGCCCATTGAGGACGAAATCCTCCAAGTAAATATGGGCGATGAGGCTAACCCTAAGCCTATATTTATCAGTGGTAGCTTACCTCCCCAAGAGAAGGAAGGCCTCATTGCCCTCATACAGGAATACATTAATGTCTTCGCATGGAATTATGAGGACATGCTGGGCCTTGATCCTCTTATCGCCATGCATTGCCTCAACATCGGCTCAAATGCCAAACCCATCAAGCAACAACAGAGACGGTTTTGTTCACAAATCATGGAGACAATCGAGGCTAACGTGAAGAAGCTGATCGAATCCGGCTTCATCAGAGAGGAACAGCACCCCGATTGGGTAGCCAACATTGATCCAGTCCTGAAGAAGAATGGTAAGATCCGCATCTGCATTGACTTCAGAAACCTCAATGACGCTTGCCTAAAATACGAGTTTCCCTTACCCATCACGGATGTCATCATTTATAACATGTGCGGGTTTGAGAGAATGTCCTTTATGAATGGATTCTCAGGGTATAATCAAATCAAGATGTACCCTGACGATGAAAAAGCATACTTTGTTTAGAACTCCAATGGGGGTATACTGCTACACGGTCATGCCTTTCGGACTCAAAAACGCCGGCGCAACTTATCAACATGCCATGAGCATAATTTTTCGAGACTATCTACGAAAGACAGTCGAGGGCTATGTGGATGGTCTGGTCATAAAAAGCCGCAGCAAAGACGACCATCTCCAAGACCTGAGAGTAATGTTCGAACTCATGAGAACTCATCAACTCAAGATGAACCCAACAAAATCATTCTTAGGGATGTCCAGTGGTAAATTTCTTGGATTCCTAGTCACGACAAAAGGGATCCATATCGACCCAGATAAGGTGAGAGCTATCCAAGAACTTCAGCCACCCCGGAATCTCAAAGAATTAAGGGGCCTTCAAGGGCGATTGGCTTATATCTGGAAGTTCATCTCAAACCTTTCGGGCAAATGCCAACCCTTCGCCAAATTGATGAAGAATGGTATCTCCTTTGTGTGGGACGAGCCGTGCCAGTGGGCCTTCAAAGAGATCAAAGCTTATCTCTTGAGCCCACCCTTCCTAGTAGCTCCGATCTCGGGAAAGCCATTCCTCATCTATATACGAGCCATGGAGCATTCTCTGGGCACCCTCCTGGCACAAAATGATGATGCTAGTCATGAGCATGGCATCTACTACCTGAGTAGAACTCTACAAGGCATCGAGCGACGATACCCCATGGTCGAAAAGGAGTGCCTAGCCTTGGTATTCGCTATTCAAAAGATACGACACTACCTAGTTGGCTAGACTATCCATGTCATTTCCTGGATGAACCCCATCCGAGTCTTCATGATGCAGCCAGAAGTGTTAAATTGGCGCTTAGCTAGATGGGAACTCATGTTGTCCCAGTACGACATCCACTTCATGCCGCAGAAATCAGTCAAAGGACAAGTCATCTGCGATCTCATGGCCAACCATCCGCTGGGAGTGAAAACTGACTTATTCGAAGACTTGCCAGATGAACCCTCTGAAGTCAACACAACCTCCCCAGCAGAGGTTTGGCAGATGTTCTTCGACGGTACATCTCGTGTCGGCACGGGCGAATCTATCATGGCTGGAGTAGGGGTGGTCTTCATTTCCCCACGTAACCACGTGTTACCCCGAGCCTTTTCTCTGATTGAGCCATGCACTAACAACGTGGTTGAGTACAACGCGCTACTCATTGGGCTCGAACTGGCTAAGGAGTTAGAGATAAAGCATCTCGAAGCCTAGGGTGACGCTCAGCTCATTGTCAAACAGATGACGAGAGAATACGAAGTTAGGAATGACGATTTGATCCCACTTCATAAAACATCTATCAAACTAGTTGAGTCTTTTGAAAACTTCCACATCAAGCATGTGCTTCTCTCTAAGAATACGCACGTAGACGCTCTGGCGTCCTTAGTAGCTAACCTGACCCTACCGCTAGGGACAGATCAGTGCGTCACGGTAGCGAGCCAACAACTCTTCCAGCCAGAATAAGTTCCAGAAGTGAACACTACACACCAGGTTTCGGATCAACCCAACCCAAAAGATTGGCATCTCCCGATCATCGATTACATTCTGTATGGCATGCTGGCCAAAGACGCTAGGGAGCAAGAGTCTGTCTGTCGGCGCGCCTCAAGGTTCTACTACGACTCGACCACGAAAGCGTTGCATCGTAGATTGTATGATGGTTTGCTGCTTTAATGTCTTTTAAAGACGAAAGCACAGGAAGCTCTGCACGAAGCCCATGACGGTACCTACGGGGCTCACCAGCCCGGACCTAAGCTTTAGAATTGTCTGCGGAGGATAGACTACTTTTGGCTCGGGATGGTCAGCGACGCAGTTGCTTACGCCAAACATTGCCATACGTGCCAAATCCATGCCAATTATATGCACCGACCTCCTAAAGACCTGCACCCAACGACAGCGTCATGGCTATTCGAAGCATGGGGGATGGATATCGTCGGGCCAATATCCCCACAATCAGCAAGTAGTCATCGTTTCATCCTCTCAATCACCAACTATTTCTCTAAATAGGTCAAAGTCATCCCCTTAAGAGAAGTCAAAACCAATGATGTGATTAAATTCATCAAACATCACGTCATATACTGATACAGCATACCCCGACGTATCATTCACGATAATGACACGCAATTCGTTAGTCATGCATTCACCCGGTTCTGCGACAAGTTCAGAATCCAGAACATTTCCACTACGGCTTATAACCCTTCAGCGAATAGTTTAGCCGAAGCCTTTAACAAAAAAATTGTCAAAATCCCGACCAAGCTGACCTCCACTAGCAAACGTGATTGGAACGAGAAGCTTAGTGAAAGCTTATGGGCGTATCGCACGACGGTCCACACGCTGACCGGCACCACGCCTTACTCATTAGTATATGGTTGCGAGACCATGTTACCATTAGAGATTTAAATTTCATCTCTCCGTGTTGCTCTAGCGGCAGGGATGATGACCGAGGATAACCACCAATGGCGTCTCACGGAACTCAAAGCACTGGATGGAAGGCGGCTTGAAGCCCAGCAG
This sequence comes from Asparagus kiusianus, assembly GCA_022839385.1. Lineage (NCBI taxonomy): Eukaryota > Viridiplantae > Streptophyta > Magnoliopsida > Asparagales > Asparagaceae > Asparagus > Asparagus kiusianus. The sequence continues at coordinate 64,139 of BQKN01066292.1, forward strand.
CACATTAAGTTCTACCAGTCCGAATGGCTAAGGCCTTCGATAAGAAAGTCAAGCGTTGATCCTTCAAGGAGGGAGAATTGGTCCTCGCCGTTGCCGACCGATGATTCTCAATTCTAAAAAGAAGGGCAAGTTCCAGTCCAAATGGGAAGGACCATTCGTAGTAGAGACGGTCTATTCAAATGGAGCTTATCGTCTTGTCAAATCAAACAGCGATAAGATCATGATGCTTATCAACAACAAATTCCTAAAGAAGTACTACCCTTAGTCCTTCAATACACTCCCACTGGTGCATGAGTCTAAACTGCCCCATATACTCCCACTGGTGCATGAGTCTAAACTGCCCCTTTTCCTCCAACCGGTACACGAGGCTAAACTATTCCTAACTCGTGTACCCCGGCGTACACACGAGTATGAGCCACAGTTTACGAGAAACTCCTCGATGATACTACATAGTATTCTTAGGGACAACCCAACCCCCCATTCGGTCAAACCTTTCTACAGTTAGGACCAAAACAAACTATCAAGTTAACCCCCACCTCTGATAGTCATTCCTCCGTCAGTCTCATTCAACTGGACGATGGATCTCTTAAAACTGTCAGGCTAACTATTCACCTCTAACGGTTTCCTTCAAGTTTTCCCCGTTAGTCCTCTCCAATAGAACGACGCGACGAAGTCCCACTGTCACGTTAACTATTACCTATAGCAAAATCAACTTACCAATCCTCTCCAATAGGATGGTAAGCCCACAGAGTTGCTCATATCGCAACAAATAATCCCGTCATGTTAACTATCACCTCTGGCAAAATTAACTTATCGATCCTCTCCCATAGGATGATAGGTCCCCATAGTTACTCCAATCGCAACAAAATTCTATCATGTTAATGTTCACCTCTGGTAGCCGGCCCTGTTATTCCCACAAATAACACTGCCTAAGTAGTAACCTACCATGCGACGTGTTGCTACTCCGGTCGGTCGTCACACTCATACGTCCCGGAACGATCCGACCTATTCCAAACATTCTAATATTTTCTTAGAACAATCGATGGATAGCAGCCCCACCATGCGACGGCTCCTACAACAATCAATCGTCACACTCCCACATCCCTGAATGACTTGATTATCCTAACCTCATCGTTCCCGTGAATGACGATCATTGAGAGTGGCCTACCAAGCGACGTGCTCTATCAACCCCCAAACGACACCCTGATTCGGTCACGCGCACAAGTGACCGCTCTGGCTGGGCTAGATTGTTAATACTTAACAAATCAACCCTTCCTGAACTACTACGTGAGGGTCGGAGTTGACCTAACCTCACGTGTCGAACAGCTAAGGATGGAAGAGAAATTTTAGCATGAAGTCTAAAGTAAACTCATTGGTGGCTCGCCACACTAAGGAAAATAGAATAGCTATCCAGACTCAAGCAGCAGTCAGTAAAGGCGAATCAAATACGTTGATTGTCAGGGATTAACCGAAAATCCTAAGCATAGATCAACACACAAAAAAGAAGGAAAGGCTACGCATGCAAAACAATAAATAACCAAGAGCATAAAGCGCCATTCCAGGCCATGTTTTAAAGGAACATGTTCTAAACGAGCACGCATTAAACATCAACAAAATTACAGCAGAATGAAAATTAAAAAAACAGCCTAAACTAGCTTCGATAGGCTGAAGGAAGCTATCTTTGCCCTAATAGCCGCAAGCTTCTTGGCCTGCCGAGTCGCGACCTTCTCCTCTTCAGTCTGGCGGAGCTTGTCAAGAGCGGCTTCAGCGTCCTCTTCTTCCTATCGGAGGACCTGAAGAGCCTTCAATTCCTCCTCAGCAGCATGATAGACCTGCATTTTATCACACTCAAGCCTCTCAAGGAGAGACCCGGCGTCCAAGAAGAAGGCGGCATCATGGTAGGCGTCCATCTACTCTAGCAAGTCACGGTGTCTCTTGCGAAGACGCGCGATGTAAGCCTCCTTGGCTGATATGCTCTCCTCCCGATCCCTGCGCTCGAACTCCCGCTGGACCCGAGCACTGATCATAAGTAATGTCGGCTCATCGCTGGGCTTCGCCTGGACCAGTTCCTCCAGACGATATAGGAGTTCCCTCAAGTGATTGAGCTCTCTCCTGCACCACCTAGCCAATTGAGCACCCCTAGGTGCCGGATCTCTTCAAGACAACCGGCGACATAGGGAAGCATGTCGTAGCATCTGTCACGGCCCTGGCTGATGAGGGTGGTCGTCCTTTGAAAGTTATCCTCTAACCGCTTGAGGATGTCTAACGTTAGGCTAGGGTTAGGAGCGACCGGCGCCACGGCAGCGTCGGCGGCGTCGGAGGAAGAAACAACCTCCTTCCCCTTAGGAACGAACGGCTTGGTCTTGGGAGCCATTGTTCGGGACAAGGAAGGCTTTGCAAAAGCTTTCTTCATACGAACCTTCGTGAGCGGGAGAACTCTACCAGGAGAGTGGTGAACACGTTATATAGCTATGGATCCAACGGTTGAGATTCGCCAGCTCAAATGAATCGAGCGGCTCAGATCTCCAGCGACGTTTTGAGTTCGATGCCCATAAAAGCCTCAGCCTCTGGGATTCCGAACCAACGGCTCGGATTAAGCATGTAAGGCGAGGCATTCCATCACCTCACACTTAATGTGAATTGACCCACCCACACCGCCTTAGCTGGCAAGCACATAGAGCCGCATGCAGACAACGTGGCTTGCCCATTTGAGGCTCGCCTGCATTTGCGTTCACCTGTAGCGTAAATTCGCCTGCGTTTTGTTTGCCTGTGGCCTGAACTCGCCTTACAACTAGAGTCCGCCTACGGCTAGAACTCGCCTTACCGCTAGAGTTCGCCTACGGCTGGAATTCGCCTTGCAACTAGAGTCCGCCTACGGCTGAAACTCGCCTTACCGCTAGAGTTCGCCTACGGCTGGTATTCGCCTTACAACTAGAGTTCGCCTACGGCTGGAACTCGCCTTACAACTAGAGTTTGCCTACGGCTGGAACTCGCCTTACTGCTAGAGTTCACCTTCGGCTGGAACTCGCCTTACTGCTAGAGTTCGCCTATGGTGCAAACTCACCTAAAACTCGGAATTGCCTAAAGAGCTAGATGCTGGATAGTAATACACAGCAATAAAAGCAAAAAGGTGTACGTTCATCGTACATTGAGAAAATGCAAAGTTCAGTCATCAGCAATTTTTAAGATAGTACATTTGAACAAAGTTATAACTTTACAATCAAGCAAATCATAACATTACATTAGAAACAAAAGATTGAACAAGACACTTTAAGTTTAATTCTATCCTACAAGCTTATCCTAGAAAACTAAAAGAGGCAAGCCTTTCTTTGACCTTGGCTATCCTCTCAGCATGGGTTACACGAGCCTCGTCCTCGGCCTCCTGCTTGACCTTGGCCTCGAGAGAAGCATTAGCTGTAGTATCTTCTTGGCACAGTACTAAAAGAATACGCCTCTCCTGTCCAAGAGCACCTTGGATGGTCTCGCTCTGAATGCGTAGGCCCATCAAAATCGATTCCCCCTCACCATGCGGGGTGTGGCCCCAAATAACTAAGGAAATAGTAGCCTCCACCTTGGCTTGCAGCAAGTGCTGCCCATTGTCCAAGTTAGCGATAAGGGACTCCTTGTCTTCTATGTCCCTCCTCCAGCATTCTTGTCGCCGTTCCCCGTGACGTCGAGCCAGCGATGAGAAGTACACCACGTCTGATTATAGATCCACATGCCGCAAATCCTCTAACCTTGTTAAGAGTAGTTCCAGATCAAGATGCTTCATCGAACATCGTATGGCAAGTTTGTAGTCGCCCAAGCGTCGGATGTCGGCCACACGATCTAAGAGAGGTTGCTTAAGATCCGCATAGGTGCCGTAACCTTGATCAATGAGGGACATCACTTGCTTCGCGGCACTCTCCAGCCCTTGAACATGCATCTACAAATTAGCAGGGTCTGAAGAACTGGAATCCTAGCCGCGATCAAATACAGTGGCAGAGGAGGTCTCGGGATGAGACTCCACTCCTGGCTGAGAAGCGGGCGGTGAAGCAGGTACGACCACGGGTTTGGGTTCAGGCTCTGGCCCCTCTGTGTTCGGAACTCTCTCTGGTGAGGACAAGAGAGACTAGAATCACAAACGCATCATGTTCGTACGTTGATAAACCGACTAAGAGTTTGAAAAAGGGGAATACCTTTAGCAGCATCTGCGGACACGTCGGCAGAGGCGGCCTTATCGTCCCTCCCCCTCTTCTTCGAGACAGGTACCTTCGTTCGCGGTGCCATCCTACACACAGGAGAAGTGACAAACACTGTGACCTCTCCAACAGGGAGAGAGAACGCTATATAACAGCCCAAGTTCACTCCAACTGTTCGATTCGACAGTTCAAGTAGGACGGTCACGAAGGAGGCAAGGCGGTTCAAGACCTCGCACGGACGGTCGGGATCTGACGGTTGTGAACACGATCCTTAACCAATAGCCTGGATCGGGCGTGGGAAATGAAGAGCCCCCATTATACCGCATTTAATGCGGAATGATGCGCCCACATCATCTTAACTGATGAGCACGTAGGGCCGCAAATTGACACGTAGCTCACACGGGTCTGAGCTCGCCTATGGCTCAATTGCTTCCTGCAATCAAAGTCCGCCTACGGCTGGAACTCACCTTACAGCTAGAGTTCGTCTATGGTTCAAACTCGCCATGGGGACAGAGTCTACCCAGTGGCTTGAACTCGCCATACAGCTAGGGTTCGCCTGCAGTTTGGACGCACCACACCATCAGGGTTCGCCTATGGTTTAAACTTGCCTAAAGGCCAAAGCTCGATTACAGCCGGAAATCGCTTGTTCCAAAACACGAAATGCGAACAATGGATAATAAAGGGTAATTATACGTACAACATATTGGGAAACCAAGAAAGCATAAATATCCATCCATTCATCAGTTTGAAGACAATTTATTCAAACAAAGTTATGATCTGACAATCACATGAGTCATAACGTCACGTTTGAGACAAAAGTAAAACAAAATATCTTAACACTACCCTAACCCTAAAGGCCTAGTCCAGCATGCTGAAGGAGGCAAGCTCTGCTTTAGCAGCGGCTATCCTCCTTGCGCTGTCCGCCCGAGCCTCATCTTCCGCCTCCTTCTGGATTCGGGCCTTGAAGGTTAAGGCGGTAGCGGCGTTCTCCTGATGTAATGTCTGGAGATTTCGGGTCACCTCTTCAATAGCCTTGCGGGCTTCCCAGCTTTCGAACTGGAGCCCCCTCAGCGTCGTCTCCTCTTGTTCCAGCTCAGCCTTCAGGCAGGCGATGGCAGAAGTGGAGGCCTCCATCTGAGCTTGTGTGTAACGCTGCTGAGTCATCAAAAGGGCAACGTGGGATTCCAAGTCAGCTAGGTTCCTTGTTCGAACCTCCTGCTCCTATTCGCCCCGACGACTGGCATGAGCCGAGCATCGCTCCAAGTCGGGCCCCAAGTCCGCCCGCATCTAATGCTCCAAACATATCAGGCGCGATTCCAGGTAAATTACCCTCGCCATATAGCGTGAAGCGACTCGAAATTCGCCCAGCCGTCTAAGGTCGGCCACCCGGTCTAAGAGAGACTGCTTCAAATCAGCATAAGTCCCCCAACCTAGGCTGACGATGGAGATCACCTGTCGTGCGGCGTTCTCCAATTCCTTAACCCGAGCCAGTGTAGAAAGGGAGCCCGAAGAGACAGGCTCTTGGCCACGGGCAAGTACGGCGAGGGCCGGAATCTCGGGGCAAAGCCCAGCTTCCGATTCGGGAGTAGGTTGCGAGGCAGACGCGGTCGCGGCTTCCTCGGATTCATCATTCGAGACAAGGATAGGTTCAGGCGCGGGACCCTCAACGGTCGGCCCCTCTTCTCAAGCTGCATAACATGACAAAGAGTTTAAAATTGAGAAGTCATCTCGCTCACAAGACTCTTAACCTACCATGAGGGCTAGATACAGAGGTACCTCCGGCAGCGACGGTGCCAACAGCGGAGGGGGAAGCCCTCCTCTCCTTCTTCGAAACAACCACTTTCACTCACGGAGCCATCTTAACTATAGTAAGAGGAAGTTTGAGTTTTTCTCTGAGAGAAGAAATAAGTGCCGTAATCCCCAAACGAGGAATGTGAACGTTATATACGACAGGCTAGAGCGCCTGCCCATCGTTCGATCTGACGGTTCGAGTCGAACTATCCTGGACGAAGCGCGGGGATTCGGAATCCCACACGAGCGGTTGAGATCTGGTGGTTATTAAACATGATTTGTATACAACGGCCTAGATCGGGCATGGAAGACGACGAGCCCCATCACTCCGCTTTTAATGCGAAACGACGTACCCACGTCTCCTTAGCTGGCGAGCACATTGATCCGCCAGCGGACACATGCCCACAACGCCACAAGATTCAAGCTCGCCTGGCAATCTGGGCTCGCGTACGAACTCGACCCGGTTGATTCGAGCCTGCTTACGGCTGGGATTTTCCCTATTGGCTAAAATCGCCCGTAATGGGAATTTGCCCGACCTAACTCATCCAGCCTGACTCACCTATGACCGAGATTCGCCTAGTTTGAATCCGCCTGTGGCTAACTTAGGGAGGATCCGAATAAAAAAAATCCGCAGAGAAAGAATACACGCACAGGAAACCCAAGGAACCATGATTGAAACAAAAGCATGATTTCATTCATTAAGAGAGATTTAAGTACGATGATATAGTCGAACTAAATTACAAATCTCTCAAGCGTGACTCTACCTCGTGAATCTTTTGGGTATGCTTATGCTTGAGCCTGTTCAGGACATCTCGGTGGATATCTACTTCAGAGAGCGAAAGCAAATCCTAGATGTTGCTCTTCACCTCCTTAAGGGCTCGGTCTTTCCCCTCGGCTTCGTCAACTACCAGCTATTGTCGAGACTTGAGCTCCGCCCATTCCTCCATCAGCTATTCGTGGGCCCTCTCTTTGGTAGCCAAGGAAGTTTGCACCGCAGCAAGAGTTTGCTTATCCTCCGCTATCTCCAAGGTCAAGATGGATATGCTGGAGTTAGCTTTGTGACATTCTTGGCCTACTCGTTCATCCTCAGCCATGACGCGCTTCAGCTCCTCCTTCAGCTTCGTCTCCAACGACATCATCTCTCCCAGTCTGCGTTCTCGCTCTTCCATCGCTGCCTGAACCTCATCAGTTGCAAGGTGGAAGAACTCAGATCTCTCAGCGCGGAGAGTGAACAGCTCTTGAGCGGCCCGCTCGGCCTTTCTAGGTGCCTGTAATACAGAAGGGCAGTGGAGGCACCGAGCGTCCTGGCCAAGAAGCTCATGTAGGAGTCGAGAACCTCTTTGAACTCCTCAAAGGGGCAGCTCCTCTCCAGCGCGAATTTGATGCAGTCAGCAAGCGTGTCCTAGAAGAAAGTAATAGCTTGACCCGCTAATCTCTTATGAAGGGGAGCTCCGAAGGAGGAGTCAGCCTCATCATCCCCTAGCGCCACCAGAGGAGCCAATGGTCAAAGCACTGGTAGCCATGGTGGTAGGAATAGTGGTATGCATTGCTAAGGCTGAGGGCCCGACTGACACCATTGAGGTCTCAGCCATAGGTCTGATGACAACCTCGACGGTCACCGAAGTAGGAGACGACAAGGTGACGGCGAGCTGGGCAGATGTTTCCCCTCAAGTCAGGACCTCCGTCTACCGGGTCAGCACCTCATCATGACCCAAAGTCTCTTTAGGAGTTGAGACCTCCTCTTGTTGGACTGGCACTTCTTCATGAGACAACGCCTCCTCCTGGCTCGACGTCGCCTCGTGGACCGAAGCATCGCTTCCTTCTTCTCCTTCATCTTCCTCTCCCGCCGACCAACCAGCCCTGGGAGGATGAACCTCTTTACCGGTGGTCTCGAAGGTCAGACTAGCTATAAGTACAGCAGAAGTGTTAGCAGCAACCGCTATGGAGGTCCCCGTTAGCGGTCCAATATCAGCAGATAGATGAAGCTCAATACTATTCTCACCTGAGTTGCTAGGCTCCTCTTCGTCTTCTGTCCCTTCCTCTTCATCAGAAGGAATAGGGATCGCCCCCTTAACCATGCCTGCATGGAGCTAACACAAATGTCAGTTGAAGCAAATTCAGCCTTACATTCAAAGACATAATGTCACCCAGATTACCTTCCAATACGATCGGTGGAGCAGTTGAAACCCCCGCCTGATGTCCTATACCTGGTGTTGAGGGGTCAACCTCCGAGGCTAATAGGGTTGTTTTCGACCCAGCGCCTGGAATGGGCATAGTGACCTTAGTCGTGGGGGCAGTTACCCCGGGAACCAACACGAGAGTAGCCGTGATATGGTCCTCCGCCGTTTTGGTAGTCACTGCCGCCTCCTCATGACGGACCTTCTTGGTCGCCTCCCTTCCCGAGCTACCCGCTTCGATCTCCCGCTGTCGTTTGGAAGGAAACAAGCGGTCGGGGGAAAATGCAGGCATCCCCATGCAGTCAGCTACTGATGCCCGGACCCGCTCCAGATGCTCATCTACTTGAGCCGCCTCATCAAATGCTCTTTGCTCTCCAGCAGATCCCGACTGGTTGGGGGAAGGTGGATCTAGAGCGTCGAATGCCCCAAAGTCACCATAGCCTGCATGAAGATCCTCAGCGTCCTCGACAGGAGCATCTTCGAACCACTCCTTAGTGGTCAGGCGACCTCCTTGCCTCGATGGGCGGGATGCTGCCCTCGGGCGGCGCCCATGCTCCATGATAATCACATTTTATTATAATTTTATACCATCAATATCTATTTTATATGAATAAATATGGTACTAATAATTGTTTTTATCTTTAAATGCAGGTTAATGAAGAATAAATCTCAAACTCTCATCTCTCAACAAAAACTCATTGATTAAATGAAGAAATGAAGCAAAGAAGCCCATTGGAAAATCAATTTTTAAATTATCCAAAAGCCCATAATCAAGCCAAGTAGCCTGTAGAAGCCGGAGAAAATCAAAAATCCAATATGAAAAGAAATCATATTCAAAATGGTTGGCCACAAAGAAACAATGATATCTCCTAATCCGGAAGGCGAAATTTAACATATAATATATGAAAATCGCCTATTTCGACGAGACAAAGCTATCCGTGAAATCAGAATTTGAATATAGTGGGTATCGATGTAGGCATCGATGTGGGCATCGATGCTGGCATCTATACCAGCATCGATGCCTGCATCGATGCTAGTTTACTGTAGCGCGAGTTAATGGCTGACTTTGCTTGTCTTGGGGCTCAAGTTTGATCCAATGGCTCTCATTCACTGATGTTTACTATAAATAGGGGTAGAGAATGAGGGGTTAGAGGTGTGAAAATTTTTATAACTCCTTTTGGAGAGGAGGGCTACTCTTAATTGAGAAGGTATTCCAAATTTGTAACTTTTTGTTACAATTAATAAAAGAATTTTTTCACCACTTTAAATTTTTCTCTTCTTCTCTTTGTTGGATGATGAAGATGAAGATGAAGATGAAGATTAATTTGAAGATTTGTTTTTCTTATTTTTCTTTTTATTGCTTATTAGTGTAGATTTATTTTTATGCTTGTAATTAGATTTTATTTTCTTGTTTAAATAGCCAAGAGGCTAGAACCCTCTTGCCTTAGATTTATTTCATGCTTATAGATTAGATTTATTTTCTTACATTTAATTCTTGTAATTTATTTTGTAGTTTAGATTTTGTAATTTATTTTGCACTTAGTTTTTTTATTTCTTGTACTATTCACCTTGAGGCTAGAACCCTCTTGGGTTTAGTTTTTCTTTTTGTTTATTTTTATTTTGTTTGATTCGCCTTTAGGCTAGAACCCTCTAGGGAATCACTATTTTCTAAGAAGTGGGTTTAATTTTAGATTACCCATATCTATAATTGAATCCACCATCTTTAATTTCTTGCATTTTCTTTTATTCTTGAATTTTATTTCTTTTCATTCTTGATTTTTATTTGTTTCTTGATTTTTCCTTCTTGCCTTATTGATCACATTCATTCTTTGTCAGATCCAATCTCACTTACATTTTGCGCCTATTTACACACCATTTTCACTCTCTCAATCTCTTCACAATCACATTCACTCATCACTCCTAATTGTCACGCACACAACATAAGAACCAATTTTATATTTTCTCCTACAAAATACCTTCCTCGTGGGATCAATATCTTTATACTATAACTTGACACGGTTGTGCACTTGCAACATTTTTGGTACATGTTTATGCCGCATTAAGTTTTTAGCACCGTTGCCGGGGAAGGTGCTTAAGTAGGTTTTAATTATTTTGGCTCTTTAACTTGTGTGTTTATTGTGAAGGAAACGCTTGGAGCTTGAAGATTGCGGATTGGAAAACTAGGATTTGAAGATTTGCTTGTAGGTAATTCTTCTTTCTAGAATTTTTAATTCCACCCTTTAGCTACTTCTTCACAATTAGAGACAATTAGGACTTAAAAAAAGAGATTTTATTTTTATTGACCATAATAAAATTCACCATTCACTTTGACATTTACTAACAAGATAATAAATTCAAATAATTTCCCCCTCCTCATTTGTTTGATTGTTAACCCTAATTAAAAAAAGATTTTTACTTTTTCATCCTTTTTAGTTGCTTTTAATTCATAGGGTTGCATTTCATATTGTTAGTAGGAATTCACCAAGTGATATGAGCATCTTGAATTTGCACACACTTAAAAATATTTTTAAGGGCAAAACCCCATAATCAAGATAAGGTGAGGGATTTCATCACCCTTTCCTTAGCCCAAAAATCACTAATTCCTCACTACACTACCCAAGCTTAATAAAACTCATTAGACGTTGGCCCTAAGGATTCGAGCTCAATAAGGAATAAGAAATCCTTAAGTGAACCGGTTTAAGTTTTCTCAGATTAGTTGGTGTCTAAGGCAAGGTTTAGGGGTTGCGTAAAGCACTCCGCAAGGAAAGAGGTACTTAATTGATCTTTGATCACCCTCTAGTACTATCCTTACCTGGCTAACTACCTGGGTAAAACTTTAATCTTTTCACTGTAGGAGTTTTTGGTTAGGAGCTGGTCTAGTGAGTTAGGCTAAACCCTAGAATTAGAGTGATTAAAAAGTGATTGCTTTGATTTGTTTTAGTTAGGATTTTTCTTTATCCTTTTCTTCTCATAGAAAAAACTAATTTCTTTTTCGTTATAAAAAATAATAAAAAGAAATATTTTGGTGTATGCTGTATGGTGTAAATTTCTGATTTTCCCGAAAACAGGAGGATTTTGTTTGTATTTATAAGAGTGGCTTATTACAAACTAATCAATCGAAATTACAACAGAAGCAGAGGGAATGCCCTCTTTGTTTAGTGTGGGGACTTTTCGGTAGCTGTAGGATGCTTCGCTCGGTGCTCATGCCGAGTCTGCTTCCCTTGGACGGTTTGATCGAGGTTACTGGAGAGCTTCAGTACTCAGTAGAAGCTCGGGTCGATGGAGTTCGAATCTTCTAGTTCGCTGGCGATCGGGGCTCAGAACTAGGAGGTGGTGCCCCAGTGCAAGAATATGCAAAGAGCTTATCGCCGATCCTCTTCTCAAGGTTCTTCCGACTTCTTTTTTGACCGACCTCTGATCTCCCTGCTCCTTTTTTGATCAATCGATCCCCCTTAAGGTTGCTGAAAGAAGCTCTTAAATAGGAGAGAGACAGCTTGGCTGCTCCTTGAATTATGGGATGTGACCATACATTGTTCAGAGATATCCTGATGTCCCCTGTGGCACAAGCAGTCATTCGAGGAGCTGCGCGCTACGTCACGTCGCGCAGGAGCGGGAAAGCCCCTCCTCGTATCGGTGACGGCGGCTGCCAGGTACTTGAGTAGATTTGGCTAACTCATTGAGCGTCGATGGCTCTGGCCTTTCGAGCTGCATTTATGAGGATGCAGGCTACTTTGGCACCTGTCTGTTTACCTATGTAGTGAGCCACTGAGTGACCACCCGACGGTCCTGGGGTACTGTGCCCCCCTCTCCTCTCCCTATGTCTAAATAGAGGTGAGAGAATGGACGCCTCGCACCTGAATTGGCTTGGACAGCTTGCCGCATGCCGGCAGCTCCAGCTCCTGACCCTGATGGTTGAGGTGAGTCGCATTTATGAGCATGCAGGTTAATTTGACGCCTTTCTGCTCGCTCGGATTCTGGGCGGCCATCTGACGAGCTTAGAGCACTGTGCCTTTCCCTTCGCATCATGGGAAGTGGGGGAGGCTTGTCCCTGAGAACCCGGTCCCCAACTCGCATGGGCAGATCTGGACCCCTGCAGGCGGATTCGGCTTATGCAGGCGAAATTTCCTTATCGACGAGTCTGCGCGATTTGGCGCGTGAGGGCCAACGTGGGGCTCGTACGTCAGCGAGCCCGTCTCGTGGCTACAATCCATTGTTCATCTAAGTGGATGGTCCTGATTCGTGGGCGAATTTATTCGTTAGTCCACCGCGGTAATTTTTACCGTCTACAAGACCCCCTTCAAAGTTTTCAGACTTAAACCGGCTTACGTGTGGTCTGGAATACTTTGAACAAAGAAGTTCTGGGCGGACCAAGTGTATTTAGGATTTTCAGCAAACCCTCAGCTATCAACGGGTTTGATTTACCTTTACCGATTACCGTTTGAATCGGGCTAGCCATACTATTCCCCTTAGTATGGTGAGTTGTCGAGTAGTTTCTCTTAGGCTTGACGCTAAGATTTCTACTCCGACCCCTAGCCACCTGGGGGGCGGGTTTAAACCCAAGTCACATTGTCGGTTTCGGGATTTCTGGCAAGTCGCCCGTTTCCGAGGGCGGGTGGGCCATTCAGGCGAAGTTAGGCTTTGAATGTGGAACTTTACCTGACTCACAGACCTTATTCGGGTTTCCGCTGATGAGACCTTTCCTCTGGGGCAAAATTAGGTTCCATGTGAGTGAACCACGCGTCCACTGGTAGGGCCTCGTGCCCTCCTGGCTAAGGCGGCGCAGTTACGTCATGTCGTTTTCATTGCGACTTGACAACTGATGTCAGCCTCGTGCGCCACGTTTGGATCGTGGCCGTGGTTTTTGAATTTAACCGTCGGATATAACCGTCGATCCTAGTTCGGGTTTCGGGTTATGATCGGCCCGTTTCCCGTCTCCATGGTTCCTTCGACATACTGGGAGCGATCTGGGCCGTCGAATTCGGTCATGGCCACGTTCTCCATCCACTGGGGTTTCACCTTTCGAGGGCGATCGTGGCCACGTGGACGACTCGGCTTTTTAAATAAGCCTGCTTTTTTCTTTTGGGAGTTACTGTGCTCCGGAACTTTGACAAATTTCTAAAGAGAGAGTTCCCGCTCTATCCTTCAATGGCGCCAAAATCCAAGAAGTGTGTTGCGAGGAAAAAGGCCCCGGACGCTATTCTGACCGTCTCTCTGCCGGCGCGCCCGCCAGTACACCGGAACCGCGCTTGGGTAAGTCAATGGGTTTGTTAGACGACCCCGTGTAGGCCGCATGCGTCGGATTAGGAGGATGATGGTCGTTTATCCTCCCGTAATCCCGTCATCCTTTGGCAGCTTCCCCGATTTGGGGCAAAGTTAGCCCTTTTTAGGTTAATTTTACATTTGTCCTTAGAGGATGACTTTCACCTTCGCAGGCGAACTCAACCTTTCCTGGATGGGGGGAATTTTTATACCTACTTGTAGATAGGAAACTTCCGCCTTTACAGGCAAAATCGGCCCTCGTTGGGTGAAGGCGAACTTGTTTTTTTTTTGTTTGGCGAGTTCGACTTCTATCCGGTAAGGGCGGATGTCGTCCGCATGACCATGTCTCGCTTTTATTAGGCGGATTTGCCCCCATGGCGGATTTCACCTTGATTCTTTGGTTCTTTCTTGCAGCGACTTTTTCTGATGAGGCTCTTCCGAAGGGCTTGGCCATTGGCCTTGCCGGGGGTACGGGCTCTACGGCGCCTCCTCGATTCCCCTCTTTGGCTCCGGTACCCTCGTTCACCGCTGATAAGCCACATGGCCTGATAAAGAGGGTTACGGATGGTCATCACTTGACATTACGCGAGTTGACGACCGACGTGATGCTGACAGATGATGCTAGGACGGAGCTGCCAAAGCCTCAGTTTTTGTTCGGCGATGCTATGACTGATCCTTGCGTTCTGCTGCTCAAGGAGAGCAGGTGGTTCCGCATAGTGGAGGGGACTCCCTATTACCTTCCCAGCATGCCGAGAGGATTCTCGATCGTTGAGCTACGGTCCCTCGCGGTCCCCCGAACGATGAACTGGGATTTGACCCCTACTTAGGACGGGGTCACCTGTGGCGTCTTTACAGGCTTCACAGTTAGGTATGGAGTGGAGAGCTCTTGCAAGCGCGTGACGGGTCTGTGCCCTGGCCTACCGTCCAATGAGCCGCCTGTAGGGGAGACGACGGTGGTAGCGGAGACTTTCCGCCATCGCTTCTTCCGCGCTGGTGGGAGATTTCCCCCAAAGGACTTCAGAGCCTCGGGGTATACTCTGCGCCGGGCAGCGACACTTGGTGGTCCAAGATCACCGACCACGTCCTGGCTGAGAATTCTGACCTTAAGAACTCGGAGCTATATGTGGCCATCCAAGCCACTCGACATGGTCTGAGGATTAATGCTTCCCAGTTCCACAGCATCCTGGAACTGTACTGTGCGAAAAGCGGTACATTCTTCACCCCCAATGGTGAACTTCGCATAACCCATCACGAGATGTATAACGTGTCGGGGCTACCTCTGGGGGACTTTCCCTATGAGGAGTACGTCCCAGGCCAAGATGAGATTGACCAGCTTTCAGACCATTCCCCCTTGGTGGTTGAAACTCTATAGGAGTTGCTCTGCCATTACCACATCTGCCTCAGTATCTTAGGGGCGTCGGATCATAAGGGGAAGAAGAAGAGGACTCCGGGGATCAGTCACAAGAATTGGGCTGATTATCTGTTCCCGGGGAACGATGTCAAGGGGAAGCCTGCTCTCCCGCTAGGCGAGTGTGACCAGTCTGAAGTGGAGGCGAGGACAGCCGAAGAGGGAAGCACCGTGACTCTTGAGCGTGACGAGGGTGGATTTAAGTCCGGCACGGTCTTCCACTCATTCCACCATCAGGCCAAGTCCCCCGTATCCGGGAAGGCTCTGTTCGCGGGGTACCTCATGTTATGGCTGAAGAGGTGCGTAATCCCCACTCACTCTTTTGAGGCGCTTCCTGTAGAGATCGTATATCCCGCAGTTTGCTTGGCCCACGGGAAGTCCTATTCTTTAGTGTCGGCGATGATAGCGTGCATCCACCGGGGACTCCGCACTCTGACGGCCCAATTCTGCCGCGTATCGATTCTCGATGAGGGGGAAGGAGAGGTCATCAGGACCCCCAATCCCAGGGTGGGGTTACCATACACCTATCTGATGGCATGGTTCGTATACCATTGTGAATGTTTAATGAGTGCCCCGGCAACTCTTCAAGGAGACCAATTCGTCCCGTTTGTTCAACGCTTGGAGAGGTGCTCTTGGAAGTGTAAGGACATCCCCGATGCACGGAAGACGCTTTCTCATTTCGAGCTTTATAACTTTCACCATTTCTTCCCTTACTTTAGCGGGGGAGGATATGGGGAATCCCTCAGGGATATGCCGACGGCGGATCATCACATAGTTCTCTCCTGTGGCGCTTTTCGCTGGTTGGTGAACATCCGATCAGGGTACCACATCCTACGAACGGGTTCTACGTGCTATCTCGAGCCGTATATCCCTTGTAGGTTTGCCCGCCAGTTTGGGTACAACCAATTATACGTGGGCAACGTTAACCCCCACCTGCAATTTGAAGGAGGGCTGGTGGATGGAGCTCGGGGATGGTTCTGGACCCAAGCCGGTGGTACCCACGCTCGTTTTGGACTGCTTGCGAGGGATTGCGATTTGCACCATACGCTCTTGTATTGCCGGTGGTATCGGGGTGCCAGCGCTAATCCCGTGTTCTCGCGACGTATGATGAGCATACTGGCAAGTGCAGGGAGGGATCGCTGCAGAGTTTTACCCATTGGTCGTTGGGTTCATCATCCTCAGACGTAGAACAAGACGACACATAAGCAAAGTTGGACTTTTCATTCATGACAATCTTCTCCGCCTGAACAGCGTTGGTTACATGATGACTCTCATAACCGATTACAACTGACTCGAAGTCGTTTGAATTAGGTTATCACTGTACTCAGGTTCGCTATCTGCCTCGTTGCCACTCTCTGGTTCTTCAACCGGTGGCTCGACGGGGTCCTGATACAACAGAGAATCCGTGAAGTAGTTTTCGACGCCTTTGAAGGGTTGTTTGTCGGCCACCACTGTTTTCACTTGCTCGTAGTCGTCCACATATTTCAGGCATTGGTGAAAGGTGGATGGGACTATTCGGTTGCCATGGATCCACGGGCGTCCTAAAAGTACGTTGTAGGAAGGCTCGGCATCGATGACGTAGCAGGTCACTTCCGTCTTCATGTCGCCTATTCGTCATTTCAGGCGGATCTTGCCCAACGGCCGTGTCCCCATGGCGTTAAAGCCAAAAATGGTTGTGGTGGTCGAGGACAGACGTTTTGGCGGTATCTCTAGGTGTTTAATCAACTTTAGGGGCACGATGCTCATCGCAGAACCCGGGTCGATCTGAATCCGGTCCACTTTCGACGAGCCGACGTATCCTGTGAAGTACAGCGGCCGATCGTGAGATGTGCTCTTGATGAGTATGTCTTCAGGAGTGAAAGTGATGCACGAGACCCGTCTCTCAGAAATTTGGCAGCAAGTCACACATTCTCGCTCTGCCTCTACCTCCTTCGAGAAATGGGTGGAAAATGCCTCTGAGTCGGCCAACGCCTCTTGTAAGGCCTCCCGGGTGGACCTGAACAGCCGGAGGAGGTCGTACATAGTAATTCGCGTAGGGATGCTTTTCAGCTGCGCGAGCACGTTGAATCGGAAAGGTTGGCGGCCTGAAATTGGTCCGTCCGGATTGGGAGGGGTTGTTGCGGCCCGTCTCGTGGGAGGTCCTGCCGGGTTTTCCGCCCTCTTGGGATATTCCTTCGCGAATTCCTTCCCAGATCTCGTGGCGAAGACGTTGGCGTCCTCTTCGGAATCGGTCAGGGCGGTTATTGCTACGTTATCTCCATCTGGGATGGCAGAGATAATGTTGCAATGCTTTCCCTTAGTCTCCTTCGAATGCCTTGTAGTCCATTGTTCATCGTTAAGGAGGTCTGGATGGACCCACATTACCTGCCCCGATGGCAGAGTCTGTGGGACCAGACCCTTCCCCCGCTGGTTGTGAGGATCGTCGTTGGTGATCTTCAAGACCGCCTTGGGGATAGGAATTATCCCTGCCGGAGCTTGAACCTTTGGGAGATCTGTCCCAAAACTCAAGGTGATCATGTTCGTGGTCACCTGCTTTTGGACCTTCTCCTTCTTCAAGACCCCCGCATCGTAGAGGGCCTGGAGCTTGTCTTTGAGGACGTAGCATTTGGTCGTGTGGTGACCAAGGAACCTGTGATAGGCGTAGAAGTCGGGTCACCGGTTTTGTCCGCCTCCTCAGGCTTCGTGGCTTCTGGCAGTTTGATTTGACCACTCTTGAGCAGAGTATCGAACGTTGCCACCACCTGGTCTTCCTTGAAGTCATATTGTCGTGGGGGACGTTGCTTGAATTGCCTGGGCTTTGGCCTTTGGGCAGTCTTCGGCGTCGGGGCGGAATCGACTGCCATGATTTCCTTTCCTCTCGTTCGAGGGGGATTCTTTGGCGCAGCCGGCTCTGCGGTTCCTTTCTTGGGCTGGGGTTCTTCGGCCTCCAGCCTCTTGATCATGTTTTCCACCTGTTCGCCCTGACGCACAAGCTCCTTCCACGTCCGAGTCTCTACCGCGCCTATTTTGGACAAAATATGGATCGACAGGTTGTTGTGGCACATCTCGATCAGTGTTGACTCGGAAACTTGGTCCCGACAGTGGACTGATCGATTCTGGAATCTCTTCACGAAGTTGTTGACCGACTCCGACTTCCGTTGTTTTTCAGCAAGGAGAGTGGCCATTAACACTTCCGTGTCGTCGTCGACGAAGCGGGCCAAAAAGAGTCTCTCGACGTCGGCCCACGACTTGATAGAGCCGGGTTCCAGCTTACGGAACCATTCGAAGGCCACCCCCTTGAGGGTGCCTATGAATAGTCACGTGAGAATGGCGTCGTTCCCCGTAAGGAATCCAGTCTGCGCCATGAAGTACTAAATGTGCTGCGAGGGCGAGCCCTTGCCGTCAAATTGCACTAAGCTGATCGGCTTGAACTTTGCCGGGTATGGGACCGTATCCCATTCAATAGGGTAGGGACGGATCACCCCCAGCTTGTTCATGCTTTGCTAAAGCTTCAGCGCGTTGAGCTGGTCTTGGAACTCGTCGAACCTCTTGTCACGGACGCTATCCCCGGTATGTGACGTCCCTAGCGACGTTTTGGAAGAGTAATCGGATTGCGGATTACTGTTGTCTTCCGTTTCCATCGCCGGG
Organism: Asparagus kiusianus; assembly: GCA_022839385.1. Lineage (NCBI taxonomy): Eukaryota > Viridiplantae > Streptophyta > Magnoliopsida > Asparagales > Asparagaceae > Asparagus > Asparagus kiusianus. The sequence goes on from BQKN01066292.1 coordinate 82,582, forward strand.
CGACGGGGAGGTACCCACTCCTTATCCCCTGTTCGCCGGGGTAAGGGGCGTTGGGTTCTCTTCTTCTTCTTCTTCTTCTTCTTCTTCTTCTTGTTCAGCAGTTACTCCATCATCTCTCTTAGAGAGTCGATGGTTGCCTGCTGTTCCTCTAGCTTTTGAGCCACCGTCTGCTCGTGGGCGAGTTTAGTCATGTGTACCCTCGCCGGTGCGTCTTGGCTCGAATGCGAGGTTTGGGGCGTGGCTGCCACCGAATGGACCTCGTCCTCGTCGTAGGAGGGGGGTGCCAGGGCGGAGTAATCAAACCCGATGCTTACCCCCTTACGACTACGGGTATGCTGGTATATGCCGCCTTGTCCGCGTTGGGCGAACTGGAGGTTGGGTCCCAGAACGGAGTCCGAGTCTGGGGAATCAGAAAGTATTGCCTTACCCCTATCCGTCATATTGATTGTGGCGGATAGGAGCTCTAGGTCATCGAGAGCGCGCCCTTTCTGGCGGCGGCGTCTCTGACGGGTAGGCCGAGGTCGAGAAGGTCGTAGAGAGAGCCTCTCGAATACTGAGGGTTTCGTCGTTCCTACGCATTGACAGTCGGCGAGTACTGTGTGAATAAGTCTCTCGCAATGGCACTGAGGATTTGCCTCATATATGGCACGTTTGCGAGTTAGGTACTCCCGAAGGTCTTCCGTGGATGATTGGCGAATACCCCCAAGGTTAGATGGGTCGCCCGAGTGATCGCACGAGAGGGTCTGGGATGTACCCCCTGCCGTACACTAGGTGGAACGCCTCGAGGTAGGAGTTGGGTGAGTTTGCCTTGACAGGCAAACTCTCGCGTTCGGGCGAATCCCAACATGCGGGCGAAATTCAACCTCCCGCTCGCGCGGGCGAGTAGGCAAGGTATCGTCTATTGATTTGCCTCTGAAGCTATCTGTCAGGTGGTCGGGGTAAGATCCGCCCATTTTTTAGGATTCGCCTGTGTGGGTAGACTCACGCGCTCGCGGTAGTTCATTCGCATCAGGGATGTGACCTGAGAAGCGAAGTTCACCTGAGCGAGTGGCCTTGTCTTTTCCCGTTGGCGCTCCTGATTTGGAGGGCCTTCCGGTGTCAGATGAGTTGCCTCCTCGCCGTTGGCGAGCTCCTCTAGAGGGAAGAGCGTTCGCGGGGACTGTGACAGTATGAACCACGTCGGAATGAACTGGTGCCTCTTTCGAGATGGGCGCTGCCGAGGGTTGTTTGGCGACCCATCTAGTAGGCTTTCGTCCCATGCTCTCGACCTGTGGCTTGGCCGTGAGAGACTTTGGGGCGGGTTTCTCCGACGAGACTCGGGTAGAGCCTTCGGGCGCAGGAGCTTTGACCGTCTGAGGTTGGCTCCTGTGCACCACTCTGTGGAGCTTGCGGGACGCTTCGCCACCGGAAGAGGAAGAAGACAAGTACCCTTCGTACTTGACTTGGTCGGACTCGATCTCTAGGGACTCCACCATCGTCCCAACAGCAACCTCGTCAAACTGAGCTACCACCATTTCGTTTGAGGAAACAGCTTCTCCCACTGTGGTCACCATCTTCTGTATGGTGTAAATTTCTAATTTTCCTAAAAACAGGAAGATTTTGTCTGTATTTATAAGAGTGGTTTATTACAAACTAATCAATCGGAATTATAACAGAAGCAGAGGAAATGCCCTCTTTGTTTAGTGTGGGGACTTTTCGGTAGCTGTAGAATGCTTCGCTCGGTGCTCGTGCCGAGTCTGCTTCCCTTGGACGGTTTGATCGAGGTTGCTGGAGAGCTTCAATACTCAGTAGAAGCTCGTGTCGATGGAGTTCGAATCTTCTAGTTCACCGGCGATCGGGGCTCGGAACTAGGAGGTGGTGCCGTAGTGCAAGAATATGCAAAGAGCTTATCGCCGATCCTCTTCTCAAGGTTCTTCCGACTTCTTTTTTGACCGACCTCTGATCTTCCTGCTCCTTTTTTGATCAATCGATCCCCCTTAAGGTTGCTGAAAGAAGCTCTTAAATGGGAGAGAGACAGCTTGGCTGCTCCTTGAATTATGGGATGTGACCATACATTGTTCAGAGATATCCTGCTGTCCCCTGTGGCACAAGCAGTCATTCGAGGAGCTGCGCGCTACGTCACGTCACGCAGGAGCGGGAAAGCCCCTCCTCGTATCGGTGACGGCGACTGCCAGGTACTTGAGTAGATTTGGCTAACTCATTGAGCGTCGACGGCTCTGGCCTTTCGAGCTGCATTTATGAGGATGCAGGCTACTTTGGCACCTGTCTGTTTACCTATGCAGTGAGCCATTGAGTGACCACCCGACGGTCCTGAGGTACTGTGCCCCCCCCTCTCCTCTCCCTATGTCTGAATAGAGGCGGGAGAATGGACGCCTCACACCTGAATTGGCTTGGACAGCTTGCCGCATGCCGGCAGCTCCAGCTCCTGACCCTGATGGTTGAGGTGAGTCGCATTTATGAGCATGCAGGTTGATTTGATGCCTGTCTGCTCGCTCGGATTGTGGGCGGCCATCTGACGAGCTTAGAGCATTGTGCCTTTCCCTTCGCATCGCGGGAAGTGGGGGAGGCTTGTCCCTGAGAACCCGGTCCCTAACTCGCATGGGCGGATCTGGACCCCTGCAGGCGGATTCGGCTTACGCAGGCGAAATTTCCTTATCGGCGAGTCCGCGCGATTTGGCGCGTGAGGGCCAACGTGGGGCTCGTGCGTCAGCGAGCCCGTCTCGTGGCTACAATCCATTCTTCATCTAAGTGGATGGTCCTGATTCGTGAGCGAATTTGTTCATTAGTCCGCCACGGTAATTTTTACCGTCTACATATGCAATAGTGGATTAAGGATAATACACGTCGATTAATTCGCTTTGAACCAATCATAGAAATGGAGCATCCTAATCCACTCGTTCTTCATGATATGTGCTATCCCATTAGGAATGCAATCCCCTCTTGCATTAGGCTCCCTGAAACAAATGGAATAAATTTTGAGCTTAGACCGCATTACATAAACATGCTTCCCAAATTCCTTAGAAATGAAACAGAAGATGCATATATTTTTATCTCGGAATTTGAGGAAGTGTGTATTATGATTAAAATGAGAGAGTTAACAGAAGATGCGATCAAACTCAGATTTATTCCATTTGCTCTCAAAGACAAAGCAAAAAAAATGGCTGTATAGCTTACCCGTAAATTCCATCACTACGTGGGACGAATTTATCACCGTTTTTCTTAAGAAATTTTTTCCCATCCATAAAACGGTGAAGCTAAGAAACAATATCATGAATTTTAAAATTGTCTCGGGAGAACCCTTTTGGAAGTATTTTGACCGATTTAAAGATCTTCTCATCCAATGTCCTCATCACGGTTTAGAAAAATGGCGATTGTGCTAAATAATTTATGAAGGATTAGATTATTCTGCAAAAACTTCCTTAGAATCAATGTGCCACGGGGATTTCATGAGGAAAAATGTTGATGAAGCTTGGGAGTTTTTAGAGAGTCTTTCTGAAAAAACCATGCAATGGGAACACTGTGATGACCGAGTGTCATCAGTTCCCCAACCCAAATCTAGTGGTATTTCCTTAGAGTCGAACATTACATCTGAAGCTAGGATGGCCATAATCATGCGTAGGTTAGAAGCTTTAGAAATCAAGAAAAGAGCCCCGGCTCAAATCAATAAAGTTTCAGCCTCAGGATGTCACAACTGTTTGTCACCATCTCATATTTCAGAAGAATGTCCTCTCTTAGGAAATAATCAGCCTTTAGGACAGGTCAACGCTGCATTCTAGCGTTCTGCAAATGATTAATTCTCTCCAACTTATAATCCAGGTTGGAGAAATCATCCCAACTTTGCATGGAATCAAGGAAATTCTCCTAGAACTCAAAACTTTACTCCCGCTTCGACCCAACATTTTCCTAGGGGAAACACAGTTCCTTTCAATTCTCATCCACAATATCAACAACCCAATCTGTTGTATCAAAATCAGTCTCCTCTTCATCAAGCTGTAATTCAGACTCCTCACAATCCAGATCAGGATAAACGTCTCAATGTCATGGAAAGGGGTTTGTAAACCATAATTAAGGCCTCCACTCAAACCACGAATATGTTGACTCAAACATCCAGCACTCTGAATTCCTTTATGCAATCAACCGGACAAATGCTCAACTCCAACACTCAAGCTATAGCTAGATTAGAATCCCAGCTTGGTCAACTAGCTAGTGCCGTGAGTAAAAGAGAGAAAGAAAAATTTCCGAGTCAACCCGTGGTCAACCCTAAGGACACAGGATGCAGTTCATCCTATGAAGCTCAAGTGAATGCAATCCATTCACTTCGGTCAGGTAGATAGGTCGATAATCAAGTAAGAACTCCCCCAAGTCAAACTTCTGATCCTGTACAAATTCCTTCTCCTTCTCCTTCTGATGAATTTATTCAACAATCACCCTCCTCAGATGACCAAGAACCTGAACCAGAACCTGAGCCTGCTTTTGATAGGTTTAGACCAGTTGCTCCTTTTTCAGATAGACTCAGGCTTAGGAAACACTCCCCTCAATAGGAGAAGATCCTAGAAACATTCAAGCTGGTTAAGATCAATATTCCTCTCTTAGATGTAATTGAACAAATTCCATCTTATGCTAAATTTTTAAAAGAATTATGCACTAAGAAGAGGAGAATAAATGTTCCAAAGAAAGTCTTTTTAGCCGCCAATATCAGTGAAATGCTATCAAATCCCATACCTTTGAAACGTAAAGATCCAGGTTCCCCCATCATTTCATGTATCATTGGTAATACTCACATTGATAAGGCGCTTTTAGACTTAGGGGCCAGTGTCAATTTGCTTCCATATTCAGTCTACCAGCAATTGGGTCTAGGTGTACTGAACCCAACCAAATGCACCTTACAGTTGGCTGATAGACCTGTTAAGGTCCCTATGGGTGAGTTAGAGGATGTTCTGATTAAGGTTGGAGATTTTATTTTTCCAGTAGATTTTGTAGTCTTGGAAACACAGCCTGTTTCCAATCCTAAAGGACAGACACCTATCATCATAGAATGACCTTTCTTAGCCACTTCTAATGCTCTCATCAACTGTAGAACTGGTCAAATGAAGCTGTCCTTTGGGAATTTGACTGCTAATCTTAACATTTTTAATCCAGTGGGCCAGCCAAATAATCAGCCTCTAGAAATAAATTATATTCAGGAAAGATCAGAAGAAGAAGAAGAAGACGAGTTCGATTTGAGTTTTGAGGAAATTTTTGATGAAGAGTTAGAGTTTTTAGAAGAAGCAGATCAGGTCCTTGAGAATAATAAAACTGTGTTAAACATTTGCTGCTTTGAATTACATTTTGAAGAACTCTTTCTTGATGAACTTAGATTCTTGGAAAATAATCAACAACCAAATTTTCAGAACTCTACAAAAGAATTGGTTGTTAGAAAACAAAACTTCACAGTACAAGAGTCTGAGTTTATTAAGAAATACAAAATGCATGACACCAATAATACCTACCTTACTTTGTTGCAAGAATTATTGAACACTCCGAAATGCTTGGAATTTCACATTATTGATTACATCATTCTGAATTTATTTAAAATCCGAGGAAGAATTTTTAACAATAAGGTAGGACTCAATGTAGAATACGAGCTCTTCGTGTTGAACACTTCATTCTACATTATTTGTTTTGTTTATTTCAGAATAATAAAAATAATTTATTCTTCTCTCATTCGAGAGTTTCTTATTCAATTGAAAAAAAAGAAAAAAAAAGAAAAGAAAAAGAAAAGAAAAAGAACAAAAAGAGAATAATAAATTTTTGATTCTATCCTCCACAGACCAAAGGTAATTGTAGATTTTTATCAGCTGATCAAATGTAAGTACTTCACTTCTTATCTGCTTTACTTTGTGCATCATAGAGTTTGCATTGAGGACAATGCAAAATTTAGGTGTGGGGGGTGGGAATTAGTTAATTTTTCTCTTTGTTTTACATTTTTTGTTGCATTTTTTTTCTTTTTCTAAAAAAAATTTATAAAAATATCGTCACTTGCCAAATTGATAGAGTTATGTAATAATTGATTTATTTGATAAATTTTAAATTTTTTAATCTGTTATTTACTCAAGTTCACCTTTTATGATAACTCTGAATAAAGTTCTTAAGAAATAATTTTCAAAGTAGTATACTTTACTTAAGCCTTAACTTAGATTTTTATTTAAAATAATGGAATGCATGCTTAGCTTAGAGTTAAAAATAATTTTTTAAAGTGGCTTGACTTACATATTTTTTTCAGAATATATACACATATACATATAAAAAAATTTGCAAAAAGAAGAATGCGAAAAATGGGCACAAAAAAAACTCTTAAATTCAAGATGATTCTATCTTATAAAACCTAAGTTGATCGAGTAATTAAGCCCAAGGAGTATTTCCATACTTAATGACCTAAGACCAATTGGGTTGGGATCCATTGGCTTAAAACTCGTTAAATGGTCGCTTAGAAAGCCCGTTAAAGTAGAAAAAAAATCACCAAGGAAGAAAGAGTTAAAAATAATAAAATAATAAAATAAAAATACTAATAAATGTTTTATACATAGTTATATTTGTATATATGATCTTGGAAAATATTTTAGATCAAGCAACTTGAATATTATTTTAAACAAAGAGTTAGCATGTTCTTTTTAAAACTTTTAAATTAAATTTCTAAGTTTGACTTGGTTTTGTATTGCTATAATGAGAAGATTTTCTTGGAAATATACCTTAGAGTTATATATAAAAATGTTTTCTTGACTAATAATTAGCTTCAATTATCAAGTAAATTTAGTTATTTACTAACTCTTTAATGTGGCAAGTTGACCGAATTTTGTGGGTATATTCACTGCAAACCCTCCAGAGACTACAACTCGTCTACTAGGGTAATCTAGGGGTTTAAAGGCTTATTGTATGCGCTAAATACAACCGGGATTCCTGCGAAAGTAAGTTAGGTTTTCTTTTATTTTTTCTTTCTTTGCTAGAGGACTAGCAAAAGTTTAGGTGTGGTGGTATTTGATAATAATATTTTATTATAATTTTATACCCTTATTATCTATTTTATATGAATAAATATGCCACTAATAATTATTTTTATCTTTAAATGCAGGTTAATGAAGAATAAATCTCAAACTCTCATCTCTCAACAAAAACCCATTGATTAAATGAAGAAATGAAACAAAGAAGCCCATTGAAAAATCAATTTCTAAATTATCCAAAAGCCCAGAATCAAGCCGAGTAGCCTGTAGAAGCCGGAGAAAAAAAATCAAAAATCCAATATGAAAAGAAATTATATTCAAAATGGTTGGCCACAAAGAAACGATGATATCTCCTAATCCGGAAGGCGAAATTTAACATATAATATATGAAAATCGCCTATCTCGACGAGACGAAGCTATCTATGAAATCAGAATTTGGATATAGTGGGTATCGATGTAGGCATCGATGCCAGTTTACTGTAGCGCGAGTTAATGGCTGATTTTGCTTGTCTTGGGGCTCAAGTTTGATCCAATGGCTCTCATTCACTGATGTTTACTATAAATAGGGGGTAGAGAGTGAGGAGTTAGAGGTATAAAAATTTTTATAACTCCTTTTGGAGAAGAGGGCTATTCTTAATTGAGAAGGCCTTCCAAATTTATAACTTTTTGTTACAATTAATAAAAAAAATTTTTTACCACTTTAAATTTTTCTCTTCTTCTCTTTGTTGGATGATGAAGATGAAGATGAAGATAAAGATTAATTTGAAGGTTTATTTTTCTTATTTTTCTTTTTATTGCTTATTAGTGTAGATTTATTTTCATGCTTGTAATTAGATTTTATTTTCTTGTTTAAATAGCCAAGAGGCTAGAACCCTCTTGCCTTAGATTTATTTCATGCTTATAGATTAGATTTATTTTCTTGCATTTAATTCTTGTAATTTATTTTGTAGTTTAGATTTTGTAATTTATTTTATAGTTAGATTTTAATTTCTTGCACTATTCACCTTGAGGCTAGAACCCTCTTAGGTTTAGTTTTTTTTTCATTTTGTTTGATTCGCCTTTAGGCTAGAACCCTCTAGGGAATCACTATTTTCTAAGAAGTGGGTTTAATTTTAGATTACTCATATCTATAATTGAATCCACCATCTTTAATTTCTTGCATTTTCTTTTATTCTTGAATTTTATTTCTTTTCATTCTTGATTTTTATTTGTTTCTTGATTTTTCCTTCTTGCCTTATTGATCACATTCATTCTTTGTCACATCCAATCTCACTTACATTTTGCGCCTATTTACACACCATTTTCACTCTCTCAATCTCTTCACAATCACATTCACTCATCACTCCTAATTATCACGCACACAACATAAGAACCAATTTTATATTTTCTCCTACAAAACACCTTCCTCGTGAGATCGATATCTTTATACTATAACTTGACACGGTTGTACACTTGCAACATTTTTGGTACATGTTTATGCCGCATCACTCCACCAGACAAGAACTCTGAAAACGGAAACCCTTAGGATTCGCACTGGCACCCCAGTACCACCGACAGTAGATAAGCGTATGATGGAGGTTGCAATCCCTAGCAGGGAGCTCGAAGCGTGCGCTAGTGCAGCCAACGTAGGTCTAGAACTACCCCCACGCACCATCTATTAACCCTCCCTCATAATGCAAATGAGGGTTGATATTCCTTACATACAACTGGTCATACCCGAACTACCGGGTGAACCTGCAGGGAAGATACGGTTCCAGATAACACATGGAGCCCGTCCGCAGAATATGATACCCTAGCCGGATGTTAACCAGCCACCGAAAGGTGTCGCAGGAAAGCACGGTGCCTTGATCCACCGTCGATGCGTCTCGAAGGGCCTCGCCATATCCTTCGCCCGCAAAATAGGGGAAGAATCGCTAAAAATTATAATGGGCAGCATCTTCCTCATGTCGAGAATGTCCTTACACTTCCAAGAGCATCTCTCCAGATGTTAGACGAACGGGACGAACCCTTCTCCCTGTAGAGTCGCTGGGGCGCTCATCAAGCATTCACAGTGGTAGACGAACCAAGCCATCAAGTAGGTGTACGGCAACCCGACCCAAGGATTGGGAGTCTTGGCAACCTCGACGTCCTCCTCGTCGGCATATGACAACCGACAAAATTGAGCTGTCAAGGTGCGAAGCGCCCTATGGATGCAGGCTATTGTCACCGACACCAACGCATGTGGCCTCTTATAGGCCAAACGTACCGTAGGGTAGACAACCTCTACCAGGATCGCCTCGAAAGAATTAGTGGAGACCACGCATCTCTTCAGCCATAGCATGAGGTACCCCGCGAGCAGAGCCTTTATCGATATGGGGGATCTAGCCTGATGGTGGAACGATTCGAAGGTCATCCCCACCTTGAACCCTCCCTCATCATACTCTAGGGTTTTCGTGGCCCCTCCTTTGGCCATCCTTCTCTCCACTTCGGCCTGGTCACACTCGCCCAACGGCAGAATAGGTTTCCCCTTGACATCATTTTTCGGGAATAGGTAATCAGCCAAATTCTTATGGCTGATCCCCGGAACCCTCTTCTTCTTACCCTTATGGTCTACTACCCCTAGGGTGTTCAGGCATATGTGGTAGTGGCCGATCAGCTCCCACAAAGTCTCCATCACCTGGGGGGAGTTGGCCGCAAGGTAGTCGATCTCTTTCTGACCCGACACATACTCCTCGTACGGGAATCCTCCTAACGACAACCCCGATATGTCGTACATCTCGTGGAGAGTCATGCTAAGCTCGCCATTGAGATTGAAAAACGTGCTTCTATCCAGACAGTATAGTTCCAAGATACTATGGAACTGGGGAGCATTGATCTTCAGACCATGTTGAGCGGCCCTGATAGCCACGTACAGTTCTGAACCCGCGAGATCGGAGTTCTCCATCAAAATGTATTCGGTGATCTTAGACCACCAGGTGTTGCTACCGGGCACGGAGTGAATCCACCACGGAGCCTTGAAGTCTTTCGGGGGAATCTACCCCCGACACGGAAGAAACAATGATGGAAGGTCTCAGCCACCGCAGTCGTCTCCCCCACAGGCAATTCGTTGTGCAGCAGGCCTGGACGTAGGGTAGTCATGCGCTTGCTAGAGCTGTTGACCCCGTATCTAGCGATAGAACCTGTAAAGATCTCGCAAGTTACCCCATCTTGGGTCGGGGTCAGATCCCAGTTCATTATTCTGGGAACCGAAAGCGAGTGTAGTTTGACGATTGAGAACCCTCTCGGCATGCTGGGAAGATAGTGGTGGACCCCATCCACGACTCGTAGCCATCTGCCCTCCTAACGCAGTAGGGCCGAGTTGTCAGTCGTGGCATCACCAAACAGGAACCGAGGCTTTTTCAGCTCCGTCCTAGTGGCGTCCGTCAAAGCTGCGTCAGTAATCAACTCGCGTAACGTCAAGTAATACCCGTCGGACACACGCTTTGCCAACTCATCGGGTTTGTCGGCAGCAAACACGGGCACTGAATTAAGAAATGAAAATCGGGGAGGTGCTTCATGACTCGCACTACCGGCAAGGCCGATAGCGACACCCTTTGGGAGAGCCTCATCAGAAAATGGAGCTGCAAAGCAAGGCAAAAGGGAACTAGAACGTTCTGACTCGAAGAAGAGCGAATTCTATTCTAAGTCTTCCAAACAAGCGACCTTCCATACATTGGTGAACCTCACCAAGCGAAATTAACTTCGCCTGATGAGTTCCGAGGTTCGCCTGATAAAGGTCAAAACCCATCTTACAAAGACTGAGTCCGCCTGACAAAGGCTGAATTCGTCTAACCAAAAGCTGAATTCGTCTAGAAAAGGCGGAATTCACCTAACCAAAAAAAGAAGAAGAAGAAATCGACATTCGCGTGAAAAAGGGGCCAAAGTCGGGGAAGATTGCTAGAAGTGGCAAAACCCACTGAAGGAGACGAGCAAACAGTGCTCACTTCCCTAATATCACCTCGTTCATCAACACGGGGTCATTAAACAACCAATGGGACTTACCCGAGTATGCTCCAGAGGCACTGGCGGCCGTGCCGGTGGTGACACTATCAGAAGAACAGCTTAGGCCCTTTCCCTTCAGAGGGCATCTCTTGGTTTTCGGCACCATATCTGAGAGTCGGAGGTAAAAGCTGAGTTCTTTCTCTAGAAGGTTCGAAGAAAATCCCTGAGCACAGTAGTCTCCCAAGGAAGGAGACAAAGCCTATTTAAAGGCAAAATGCTGGCGGTTGGGAGACATGGCCACGATCAAAATCAACGGCACAGATCGTTCTCGACAGTTTTAAGCTCGGCGGTTACAGATGAACCGTCAAAACAGGGAACGGGTCGGGTGGATCGAACTAGAAGCCCAAACCAAGAGGTGGTTCGTGGCAGATCTGACGGTCAAATTCGAAGGACGAATTTCAAAGACAACGGCCACAATCCATCATCGAGCAAGGCGTGTGAAAGCGACGCCGCCTTGTCAACTCAGATTTAATGCGACCTGACAAACCCACGCGGCCCTAGCTGGTCGGCACAACTCCGCCCACAAACACGTGGCTCGTCTTCCACTACTTTGGAATTCGTCTGTGAGATGAATCCTCCCTGCACTACTCCGTTCGCTTGATTGGCCTGGCTCGCCCAAGCCATCAATTTTGCCTGATTGACAACCGCACGGTTTGAACTCACCCAAAAGAGTTCGACCCAACCAGGGGAGTCAAATTCACCCAAACCTATAAAACATCGGTCACATTTATTCAAAGTGTTCTAGACCACATTTTGAGCGCAATTTAGGTCTGAAAACTTTAAAGAGGGTCTTGTAGGCTGTAAAAAAATTGCCTTAGCAGCAAAAGGCCTAAAATTCCGCCTGAACACTAAACTCGCCAGCGTGAGTCAAGCCTATCCAAGAGTTGAGTTCGCCAGTGCAAGAGAAACTCGCTCGCATACTTAACTCACCAGCACGAGTCAAGACCATGCGGCTACTAAGGTCGCCTAATCATCTATGCAATCCGCCAAGCAATCAGAAACTCGCCCGCACACTAAACTTGCCTGTACGAGTCATGTTTTCTCAAGAGCTGAAGTCGCCTACGTATCCAGGCAATCGGTCGTGTGAACAACAAGTACGCCAGACTCACCAGAGTACTAGGCGGCTGCACTGTCACGTACAGGGATGGGCCTCCCCATTCCTCACGACGTGAAGGGAAAGAGCATAATACTCTAAGCCCATCAAGTGGCTGCTCACAGTACAAGTGGTCAGTCAGATCCACGCAGTCGCCAAGCTCGCCTGCATGACTTAACTCACCTGCATAAGTTAGGTTCATTTCATCACCAAGTTTGTCCAAATGGTTAGGAGTCGCTTGTACGATCAAGCAACCAACCAGGCGATCCGCAAACTCGCCAAACTCGCCAGAGTACCTGGCGGCTGCACTGTCACGTACAGGGATGGGTTTTCCCATTCCCCACGACGTGAAGGGAAGGAGCACAGTACTCCGAACCTATCAAGCAGTAGCTCACAGTACAAGTGAGAGACATGGTATCTCTCAACAGTACATGGTCACATCCCATGATTCAAGGGAGTGGCCATGTCATCCCTTCTCTATTTAAAAGCTTCTCTCGGCCACGGGAAAGAGGACGGCGGCTGGCAATCCGTTAATCCCAGTTAATTGATTGACTCGATCAGCTGATCCAGAGGCTCTCAAATCTCAAGCAAGTTGAGGACGCGCTCTTTGAATTATTCTTGCACTAAAGCATCTCCTTCCAGCCTTCGGCCCCGATTGCCATTGAACTCGGAGACTCGAACTCGATTAACATGAGCTTCTACTATGCATTGAAGCTCACCAGCAACCCAGATCGAATCATCCAAGGGAAACAAACTCGGTGTGAGAACTGAGCGAGGTGTCCTATCGCTACCAAAGTCCCCACATTAAACAAGGAGGGTATTCCCTTCACTTCTATTGTAATTTTGATTCATTAGTTTGTAATAAGTTGTTCTAATTAATACAAACGAAATCCCCATTTTAGAAAATCAAAATTTACACCTACAGAAGATGGCGACCACAGTGGGAGAAACTATTTCCTCAATCGAAATGGTGGTGGCGCAGTTCGATGGACCTAGTTTACTTTTGTAGTTCTTTCTATTTCCGTTGATCGATGTATTCTATATCTCTTCAGCATTCAGTTGGATAGTTTTGTGATAAGGGCATGGTTGACCCAAACTTTGTGTCTCGAATGATATTCCATTTGTGATATGACTTTTCTATTCTGAGTTGCTTATTATATTCTCGCTACTATGATCGGGGACATGTGCTTGTTGGCCTCTTTGTTTTGATGATGTTTAACAAACAATTTACCACTAATGTTATTTGTTTATATTTGTATATTTCTATTTATTATAGACAAATAACGTGTTGGAGGTTGGATGGATTGCGTCATAACGATCATATCAAATGGAGGTTGGCAGATATAGTGGTTGAAGCAATACAATTCAAGTTGAATATCCAAGTTCAAGCTTCATCCGCAAGATTACCAAGTCAAGCTATTGAAGATCAAGATCAAGCTTGGGTAATTTAGTTTAGGAGTTTATATTATGTGTGTTAGTACCTTAAGCTCAATATAATATACACACACACATTTATTGGTTTCCATGTATATATATAGTAATATTTATACATATATGTTTTGGTTTGATAGTTTATAAGCTTTAATATGAAACAATTAAATATAATTAGAAAACATTTTTATTTCATACTTACATGCATATATATGATTTCATCAATATCAATTTTATTTAGTTCAATGAAATCATGTTTTAGTGCATTATATGTGTATTTTGATAAAATACTATATTCATTGTTTATAGACTTCATAACAATAGTTTACATCGCTCTTCAAGTCTATAAAATTATTTTGTATTATTTCAAAATATGGTTAAGCTAAAATGTCAAAACTCATATGTTCACATTTTTATGTTTTGGACTATTTTGTAAAATGATGATATTTTACATTTGGGAGGTCCTTTCTAAAAACCAGTTTTTGTAGCATGTTTATTATCATGTCTACAATCATTTCCCAAAGTTTCATAATTTTTGGAATTTATTTGATATTTTAAACAGGGTTTTAAAATCAGAAAACAACTTTCAAAACCTGTATTTTCATGTATCAGTTCGCGGTCGATCGCCACGATCGACCGCGCCAATGTTTATCCCTCAGAAGCCAGCAGAAACTTTCACGGTCAACCGTCAGTCTGTAAGTTTCCACGGTCGACCGTCACGGTCGACCGTAGCCTTTTCTCTTGGTTTCTCAACTTCGAAAATCCCTCGCGGTCGACCACGAAAATCTTACGATCGACCGCCGATTGCCCAACGGCTATATTGGGTACAGAATCAAATTTTGATTCTGTGGGATTCTCTGCTAATTTGTTTGGGGTTTTTGCTGCTGTTTTCTCTTCCTATATAAACCCCTCAAACCCTCCTCTACCAGCAACAATAAGAGAGTGTTTTAAAACTAGTTTAAAGAGTTTTAAACAAGGGTTTAAGTTTGGGTTAAGTTTGTT
>BQKN01066292.1:97114-108171 GCA_022839385.1 Asparagus kiusianus
TTAGTTAATTTTATTTTCTCTTTGTTTACACACACACAACCATTGAGCTTATTGTATTTACATTCATAGTATAATTGGGTTGTGGGATTGTGTAACTTAGAGAGTGAGCTTATAATTCGTTCTCATCCATTGTAGAGAACAAACACTTTGTATTATGCTTATTGTGAGATTTACTTTGTAATACACTTGTACACCGAGAGAAGTGTGTGGCAAGAGTCGGGGATCGTCTCAAGAGGAGTGGCGTCGGTTGACGAACCTAGGGAGAGGTTGTATCCGAGCACTTGAGGGAGACACGTCTAGTTCAACACTTGAGAGGGTGTAGAGTGGGATTACAAGAGTGTGTTAGTTGTAGAGTTTTCGGTAAACTAGAAAACCGTATTGTGAGGTGTAAACGTTGTTCGGGTAAACGTAGAAAATCCGGTTGTGATAGTGAAGATCTCCTCGAGGTGAGGAGTGGAGACGTAGGTCGTGGGGACCGAACTCCGTAATCATATCGTTTGTTTGTAATTGCATTGGCGCACTTATTTTTATGTTCATCGCCTTTGTATATTGCTTGTTGATTATATTACCCACTATCTAGTTTAGATTGTTTACCCTTGTGATTATATATCCTTGCATATAGATCTTATTGCTAGGATATATCTCTTTATTCATATTGCTTATTCTTGCTTGTAACATATTGTATATCTATCTTACAAGAATAATTTATTAATTAGTTTTAATTAGCATAAAATCGGACTAGATTAGTAAAAGACCATATTCACCCCCCCCCCCCTCTAGGGTCTAACAGTGCCTTCGTTTTATTTTGCTTGACGCTTAGCGTATATGATTGAGTAGAAGATCTAGTACATTTCTCATCAGTCTAATACGTCGCGGACTTGTTCACATTCCGATTCCCCGGTATTTTGGGAAGCGGAGTGTGATAGTACCCAAAATGAGTCCTGGATGCGGTAAAAATACTCAACGAATTAAGACGGAAATAAAAGGTTTCGCGCGAGACATTCTCCTGTCTCACACGTGTGCTAGACAGGTGACACCATCTCGCTATGCTAGACAGTGTCTTCTGTCTCACACAAGTGCGAGACAGTCGAAGTTGGGACGGCGAAGTTTTTTCTAAGTTCGAAGTTTTGGACTTTTTAGCCCATTCTTACCGCTTGCTCCGAGTTCGGATTTCTCCTCTAAACGCTATAAAAGGAATTTGAAAACTCTTTCATCCCCTTTTAGCTGCCGATCTTAGCCAAAGAAGTGATCTTTCCTCTAGGGTTTCAGGCACTTCTACTCAAGGTTTGGTCTCTTTCTCCTATTTCTTCATTATTCCTTACTTTCCTCCTTGATCCTTGGTGAAAACCGAAGCTAGTGGTTGGATATTTGGTTGCTTTGGTCTTTTGTCTAATTCTAATCATGAAACCCTAATTTCTTATAGGAATTCAGCGAATTTTTCTCGGATTCAAGCCTCTTCCTTGGTTCCTTTGTCTCCTAAGAGATCACGCGTCTAGAGGAGTAGGTCAGCTTCTCAGCCAACAGAGAGAGAGGAGACCGCTACTACATCTTTTGGAGGTGAGATTTCTCAACTTTTATCAATTCAAATGTTAGAATTTTGAACGTATATCCTCGTTTGTTCTCCTTAGCGAGGCATTCGGAAAGAGCAGGTATCCTCCTTTGTGGGGTCGACGCTTAATAGATGCGTTTTGCTTTGTCAAAACACGTCTGAAGGCATAAGAGACGATTTTACGTTGTCTCGTAATTTGTAGGGTAGGGTATATTGCCCCGTTGTTTATGTGATAATGTACATTGCCTCTTACGTGCGAAACGATTGTAATCATCTCGTAAATCACAAGGAAATGACTCTATCTCGCGGATTCGCGAAATAAGTTCAACTTCTTTTTTTGCCTTAGAAATTTTTCTTTAAACTGCGTTTAATAAATACTCTTTTATTCGTCGTAGTCGATTTTCCGCCGACGATGTTCTCTCCCCGTACGGTGAGTGGCCGAAGTGGCGGGGCTTTTGCCTCCTCTGATGAGATGCCACTTATTGATGAGGCCCCCTAATTTGACTTGAACGGGCCTGAGGAAATCCCCAAGCTCGTGCGTGAAGGGAGTCATCATACCCTACGACGTCTGATCACTGACGCCCAACTCACTAAGGATCCAAGTGCCACACAGCCTCTGAGGAATCCCGGTTGTTTATTCAGCGAATCCATCGAGGACCCTGAGATTCTAACACTTGATGCGGAGAAGTGGCTGAATGAATATGAAGGGGCCTCAGATTCCTTCCTCCAATCCCTCGCCAATATGCCTTGACACATCTAAGGAGGCAAGCCGTGACGCGGGAGATGTCATGGCGACTAACGAAGGACCAGGAGCGAATCCACTGTGGCTTCATCACTTAGCACAAGACTCTGAGCTCCAGAGATCAAAATTATATTCGTGGACTTCATCCCGATGTATTGGGATAAGATAAGTTCCACAAAATGAGCTGCCGATCAGGGCCAACACCGTGAGAAATCACCTTGCGAGACTAGGAAGGGAGCTACCTGTCAAAGGTTTCAGGTGTTACGGCTGGGTCCACTCCTTAGCTAACAAGTGGTGGACAAGGATGACAAATTATGTCCTCGGGTGGTGGGGCATAGAGCTAATTGAAAGTGGGTTGTATACGCCCATCCGTGCCAGCATGTACGACTTGCCTATTAGCGTGCATCACTTCTTCGCTCTGTTGGAGCTCTATAACCCGGATACCAATACCTTCCTAACTAAGAATGGAGAATTGGGGCTGCCCCTTCATGAGATGATGAAGGTTTCGGGGCTGTCGATGGGTGATATTCCTTACCAGGAATATTTCCCCACTAATCGCCAATTGAGCCAGAAGAGGATGACTAACTCCACCAGATATGACATATTATGGGAGCTTACGTGTCATTATTAGACTACTCTAGCAAGTGTAGATATCAAGGCTAAGAAGAAGTCTCCCCAGCTCAGCTTAAAACAGTTTGCGGACTACTTATTTAAGTACTTGGAAGACCATTCTGGCCAAGAAATTTGTGAGTTGGCGCCTCTGACCCCATCGGAGATCAATAACTTGATAGAGAAGATAGGGGCGCAGTCATATACAACTTGCATAGCTGAGGGCAAGTTTCCCAGGGGCACCAAGTTTCAGACATTCTTGTGGCACGCATAGAAGCAGATCCAACCGACGACTCTTTTAGCGAGCTATTTGGCAATTTGGTTGAAGAAGTGCGTCATACCGCACCAAGCCTCTGATGCATTGCCAATTGAGGTCCTCTTTCAGGCTGTTGAGCTCACCATCGGGAAAAAACTTTCTTTGCTTCCGGTGATGATCGCCGATATTCACAGTGGGCTCCGACACTTGGTTACCGGCTTTACACAAGAAGGTAGAAAGCCCTCGAGCGAGATCCCCACATCCAAGATCGAGCTCCCTTATACTTATTTGATGGCTTGTCTCATCCTCCATCACTCTGACCTGATGACGGCGCCGAGTGTTGCTAATCTATCCATAACTTTGTTGCAATCGTTAGAGGATTGCAAGTGGAAGCCCGACAGTGGCATGAAGTGAAGCGGCAGTTTTAAATTTACAAATGCTGGAAATTCTTCAAGTGCTTCCCCTAATTCTCTGGCCATTACAACGAGCTATTAGTTGATGATGCAGAGCCGGGGAAGAATCGAACCGTTCTTGACATAGGATGTTTCCGGTGGTTGATGAACATCCGTCCAGGCTATCTTGTTTTCCGGGTAAAGAATAGTTGTAGCATCAAGCTCTATCTCCCCCTTTCGGTTTTCCCATCAGTTTGGATATGACCAGTTGTATATCACAAATCCAAACAGGAGATCGCGGACCCACGGAGGACTGATTGATGGAGCTCGCGCCTGGTTTTGGAGTATAGCTGGTTGCACGGGCGCTAGATTTAATCTTCCTGCTGTAGAGCATCTGTTGCAGCTCACATTCCTTTGCTGCAAATGGTTTATAGCTGCCAACACGCCTACCAAGCTTAAGAGAATATCAGAGTTGGAGGCAGAAGGATAAGCCAGGCGCACCGTAGAGATAGTTCAAGAGGCTGTGCTCTCAAGGAGGGGGAAGGAGCCTATTGGACCTTCTGGCAAAGGCAAATAAGTAGCTGCATAGGAGGAGGAAACTCTTCCAACTGATGAAGAAGAGACTTCCAAAGAGGATGTAGCCGGAGATGAATGCACCGAGGTTAGGGGTGATGAAGAGGAACTCACGACAGGTCTTCCAGCGTCTTTCTTCCCAGGAGGGGCGCAAGCTCGCCAATTGCTCGTCGGACTCGCTAATCCGACCAGCACAAGTTTTCGGAGGCTCTGAAGAAGCCAAGGTAGAAGATTATGTTTACTCACCCCCACAAGATGACAGTCGATCTTCTAGGTGGGGCTGAAGAAGAAGAAGAAGCTACCGAGGCTAGCCTTATCCACCGAAAGAGATCTCGGCCTTCAACTCACTCCGAGGCTCAAGTTCAAACTCTAACTTCTCCAAGGATTGAGCTGCGCACCAAATTTCGACAAGAAAGACCTGTCACTTTTGCGGAGACTATACCTATAAAGCGAAAGAAGGTGGTGCACAAGCCACGTGTCGAGTTGCCTACATTTGAGGAGGAGCCGCTCAGCGATATTCCTTTTGAGGAAGAGGGTAACACCTCACCCTTGTACTACGTCTCATACTTCATCTTCAAGTTTACTGAACATATCTCTTCTCTTTTCTTTCTTTCATAGGGGGTTTTGAAGAAGGTGAGCTTCCGTACGAGCCCGCTTCTCCTGGCTTCACTCACTCTAAAAGATTAGTCTTCACTCAACAAATGTGTGAAGCTATTAGGGAGGAGCCTCTGAGCATTAAAGCTGGCGCGGATACTAGGGTTGAACCTTACCCTACAATTGAACTCACCCCAACAGCCTCCGGCGCAAGTATATCCTATCTAGATACTACCTTATTCAGGTGGCAGCTTAGAGAGTTGAATGATTCGGAACTCGTGCCTCCTCTAATCATTTCTACGTTTCATTCTCTTTTAGAGATACTGAAGGAAGCGAACGTAAGTGTTGGGGTTGCGAAACCCGTTACGACGGCTGAAGGTAAAGTTGATCTCCGTTTGACGTGAATCCTGGCTTTTCCTTCTTGTGCTTAAAATTCAGCTTCTCTGTAGATGTCATGATGGGGGAATCCATCGAGGAGGAAGCCTTTCATGATGTCGATATCGGGGAGTATGATGAACATGCCCTCGACAAAATGACGGACTTCTCTGAAGCTGATCATAAATTGCTTGCTAATATGTTATCGGAGCAAGATCATGGCGAGGTTGCAGGTACAACAGTTGAGGTTGGTTCATCTGCAGGTATGGATCTTTTTCCATGACCACTGTTATCCATTCGTTAATTTTAGATGACTACATGGGAGTTCTAATTGTAGGACCAGCTATTGGTGTTGATACGGCTACAACCTCTGGGACTACTGAACAACTCAAGAACTTAGGCACTTCGGGCTTGGAGCAAGCTATTGTTGGAACTCCACCATCTACCTCTCAGCCCGAGGCTGCCATCCTCTCGGACCCGATGAGGCTTCGGCTAAAATTGGACCTAGGCCTGTTACTCCGGTCACGAGGCCAATTCGCGAGGCTAGTACGTCGGTCGTTATTTATGTGAACAAGCTCCAGCCACTCATGCAACTGGGTCAGTAGGGTCGGGCCAAGAGCACCTAGTTGAGGGATCTTCAGCTAGCATCGGTAAGTTTTCTCTCACTGCTGCTTTAGAATCCTAAGTATGGGATTTTAACAATCTTTGGAGTGTTTACTTCTTCTTCTTTTATTGCAGCGCCTCTTCCATCATTATTTGAGTCCATCAAGGCGTTGATGTTGGATGAAGATCCAGACAAAGCCATGATTAGCACAGAGCTCCTCAGCTTCACTTCTTTCCTAAATGTAGTAATTGATAGGGTCCTTCACAAGGGATTGCCTTTCAACAGTTTCAGGCGTCTCCTTGATCAACACGTGTCAGATATCAGGGAAGAAGGTTATGGCGACTTGGCAGACTCCATTATTGCAGACTTGGCTCATTTAGAGTAAGAGCTTGATAAACTAAGGGAACTATGGGTTGCTAGGATTTCCTCATATGTTGTTGCTCGAATGGAGTAAAAGCTGAAAGAATGGCTCGACATACGAGCATCTGCAGGGCTTGAGCTTCAACAGCAATGGGGTCGTGTAAGACAAATGGAAATGGGTCTTGCCAATAAGGCAAGAATCAGGCTCCATTTGCATCGATCTATCAAGTCAGGTCGCACAGAAATAGCCCGGCTCGAGCAGGAACTTAGAGAGGCCAAGGATGCTTAGGCCATCCGAGAAATGGATATGGTGAGTGTGAAGCATGCTAAAGCTTAGATGTTCAAGAAGCTGAAGCGCAAGAGGGAGAAATTGGCCAAGATGGAGAACAAAGTTGCAAAGGCATTAGCCACTGCTGAAAAGACTCCATCAAAGCTGATTTGCAGATCGAACTCGAACAGGCTTATGCAAAGGAGCTCTCAAAGTTAGAGAATCAAATTCATAGTCGATAGCCCTCTGTGGATTGATAGCATCATTTTTGTATCTTTTTTATTCCAGCTCATTATAAAATGAAATTTTTTGATTAGTGCACTTTTTATTATAATTACTCATTCTGCTTAGAATAAATAAATATAATATTCATAGGAGGTTTGGCAAACCCTCAACCCTCAACGGATTTGATAAGCTTTTACCGATTACCGTTTGAATCGGACTAGCATGTGAATTATCTAAATCCGTTTCACATGTGACATTGTGCTAAAAGAATAAACTCTCTTAGGTTGATGCTACGATATCAAATAGGTAGACTTCATCATTCTCACGGGAGAAGACTACCTGATAACGTGTGTTAGACATAGGCTTATCTCTAATAAGGGATCGAGATAAAGTCCCTCATATATGAAAGGTATGGATTCAGGTGCTATTAAGTTAATAATAACAACTGGCTACGATATTGAATACGTAGGCTTCGTCATTTTCACGGGAATGTACCACCTGACAACATGTGTTAGATATAGACTTATCTCTAGTAAGGGATCGAGATAAAATCTCTCATACGTGAAAGGCATGGATTCAGGTGCTATTAAGTCAATAATAACAACTGGCTACGATATTGAATACGTAGGCTTCGTCATTTTTACGGGAATGTACCACCTGGTAACATGTGTTAGATGTAGACTTATCTCTAATAAGGGATCAAGATAAAGTCCTCCATGTGTCGAAGACGTGGATTTTGATGCTACAATATTGAATACGTAGGCTTCGTCATTTTCACGAAAATGTACCACCCGACAACATGTGTTAGATGAGATTTATCTCTAATAAGGGATCAAGATAAAGTCCCCCATATGTGAAAGATATGGATTTTAATACTATGATGTTGAATACGTAGGCTTCGTTATTTTTACGAGAATGGACAACCCGGCAATATGTGTTAGATGTAGACTTATCTCTAATAAGGGATCGAGATAAAGTCCACCGTGCGTGAAAGACATGGATTTTGATTTTGAAGCGAAAGAATGTATTTTGTTATCTTTCACTTCAAAATGTTGTATGTCTTCTCTTGGGGCAAAGACGAACCCGGTGCTGTTCTGAAGAGGAAGAATGTATTTTCTTATATTTCGCTCTAGAAAGTTTTGTCTTCTCCTGGGCCAAAGAAGAACCTTGTTTTATCTTCTCTAGGGGTAAAGACGAACCTGGTGCTGTTTTGAAGGGGAAGAATGTATTTTCTTATCTTCTGCTTCATAAAGTTTTGTCTTCTCTTGGGACAAAGATGAACCCTGTTTTTTCTTCTCTTGGGGCAAAGACGAACCCGGTGCTGTTTTGAAGAGGAAGAATGTATTTTCTTATCTTCCGCTCCAGAAAGTTTTGTCTTCTCTTGGGGCAAAGACGAACCCTGTTTTGTCTTCTCTTGGGGCAAGACGAACCCCATGCTAAAGAGGAAGAAGGTATTTTCTTATCCCTCACTTCAATAGAAACTCAAAGTGGGAGCTCCACTCCGAGAATCTGATTTGAGTTACACCACATTGCGTTGGCTCATAAAAGATCTGGATAACCCTAAACTATCGGAAGGTTTGATTACCCAATTTGAAAGTGGACCTCTCATTTAGAAATCGAGAGAGAATTTTGGTTTTGGCCCTAACGGTAAGGTTTGACCAAATGAGAGTTTAAGACGATCCTAACTGTCTGAAGGTTTGATCGTTCAATTTGAAGTGTGCCTTTTGTTCATGGAAAGAATTAAGAGGGGATTTTGGTTTTGGCCCTAATTGTTAGAAGGTTTGACCAAATAGGAGTGAAGATAGTACAAATAACAGTGAGAGAATATTGATTACACAAGTCACTTTGTCAATAAAGACATAGTGGGAGTGTTGGTGTCAAGTTCTCGATAGTATTTTTTGTGAAAACTTAACACAGTGGGACTCTACAACGAGAGTTTCAACAATTATTCCAGCGAGATTGACGTCAGATTGCGTAACCACTTCGTCGTCAGAGAAGCTCATCCCCAGTAGAGCCGCCATCTTTTGTTTGTGGGAAAATTAAAAAAAGAAAGTTGAGAATATGATTTATAGTATACCTCTCTAACTGGCTTAGACAAAGAATGAATACAATTCTCTCAATACAATTTCTCTCTAACTGACTTTAGAAAAAGAAATTACACTCTTCTTAATCGGAATTCCGATTTACAAAAGAGAAGAAGATCGACAGAGATCTTCCCCTTTGTTTAAAACTGGGTTCTTCACGGTAGCGATGAGATGCCTCCCTCGACGTTCGTATCGAGTTTACTTCTCGTTGACGATCCGATATCTCACTTCACTGGAACAGTTAATGTAAACTTGTGTGGCAAGTATGAAAAAACTCTTAACAGTTTATGAACTCAGAACGAGTTTAAACTCTTGTGAAAAGAGTTGTTATTTAAACCGAAAATTCGGTTAATGAATTAAGCGATCTGTTACTGAAAAGATACCTCAAACCTCCTTCCAAATCAGCCCGAAATCAAATCTTTTTGCTAAAGATCTGTCGATCTCCCAAGATTTGATCCTTCTTCCCCCAAAAAATCTGATCCTTTTACTCGGTTGAGTTGATTGGATATTTATAGGAGGATAAGGGGGTGTAACTCACCCCTTAATCCGCTCCTGAATAGGCGAGAATCCCTCAATACGTGGAGAAAATGGTTTTAAAGCCATTCAGCTCGTGTTTGAACGAGTCAAATGCCTCAAGTTGGCATTCGGGAACCGAACTCTGCGTCTCAGACTTTGGATGCAGAGTTAGGCATCCGCCTAATGCTGAAACGCAATGGCCGCATTGTGTTTTGAAGCTGAAACGCAGAGGTCGCTTCTGCGTTTTTTCGAAGAGATTATAGGTTTGTAACCTCCCATGTTAAAGCGTTGCAAAGACCATTGTTATGTAATCTTCACTTTAGCTTTTTTGAAATGAGAGTCGTCAGATTATAACTCTCGCTATTGATTGTGAAGGCTATTGAATCAGAGCTTTCATCAGTCGTCGTGAAGGTCGTTGAATTATAACATTTCTCGATCTACGTGAAAACTCTCTAATTGTAGTTTTCGTTTATTGATATGAAAGTCGTCTGATTGTAACTTTTATTATCGAGGTGCTGATGTAGAAGTCGTCAAATTGTAACTTCCATCATTGAAGTTTGGTAGGGATCAACTATCTGTGGTGATTTTTAGACAGCCTACGCTAGGTTCCTTAGAAGATTCTCTAGAGTTAATTCAAAAGTTTTTTATAATTCTTCGATAGTCGTTACCTTTAATTCTCAATCCCTGAAAAGATAATGAAGAATTTCTCTCATAAGATCCTCGTCATCATATTCTTTTCCTAAAGCTTTTGATCTATTCACAATACTGTGACTCAAGGACTTCATCTTGAAAATTCTTATAATACTCACAAGCATTGTAAGTTCACCTCTTTCACCTATGAATGTAACTTCCAAAATATTCTAAATTTCCTACACAGCAGTACAATTTATCACATGATTAAATTCTTCATCAGTTAAAGAATAATAAAGAGCATTTATAATTTTTGCATTTAAAGAATAAAGTTTTTATCACTAGCGGACCACCTATCTATAGGAGTGACAATGGTAGTATCACCTACAATAGCAGCTGGTTCACCATAGCCCTTCTTTACACTACTCCAAACATCATAGTCAATGGATGAAAAAAAGACGTTCATGCATGATTTCTTATAAGTGTAGTTTATTTTATAGAAAAGCAGGAATCAGTTAACTTTGTGTCTCTCAGAAAAAGCCATTGTTGTGGTTAAACTAGATATCTCTACCCTCAGTTATGAATCCTAAAGATGTTTAATGAGGGTCTGATACCACTTGTTAGATCTGAGATGCAAACCTAGAGAGGGTGAACAGGGTTGCTACCGCTTTTCGCTAAAAACACAGAATATGCAGAGGAAAAGAAAAATAAAAGAGATCAATGATAATCAAACACAAACAACAACGAACCAGGAACACACAAAATTTGATAGTGGATCATATAATAATCCTACGTCCGCTATTCCTTTTCGTGAAGGGGTTTCCTCACTATGCACTTGAATCACAAACTGAGTTAGTAATGCATCGTGGAATCTACTCGAAACCAGCCGTCTAACCTAACTCCCCACAATGAGTAACACATATTCCTAGCTAGTCCCAACCCTCAATTCAACCGGCTTGAGTAGGCCGTAAAAATAAATTCAAAGTAAAACTAACCCAAGCAGTTAAAGCTCAGAATTTCAAGAAAGATTTTACAGTCTTTTTGTTAAACAAACCATTCATTGATGAATATAAGAGTAGCTCGATAAAGATTGGTATAGAGAATCAATCCAAGGATAACTATCCTTCCTGAAACGATCTGAAGATGTTGTGCATGACGAGTAAGAGTTTGTCGAGGCTCTAGAGTTCAAATCTTTCTACGAAATCCCTCACAAATCAAGACCCTAAAACTTCCCTCTCTCTCTCTCTCTCTCTCTCTCTCTCTCTCTCTCTCTCTCTCTC
>BQKN01066292.1:150819-176574 GCA_022839385.1 Asparagus kiusianus
TATATATAAAATAAAAAAATAAAAAATTAATATTCCGAGCCGGTTGCCGACGTTCGGGCCCGGGTCCGGACCCAGTTCTGACCCAAGTTTTTGGGCCCGGCCCGGTCCGGCCGAACCGCGGGCCGCGAGTTTCTTTGACAGCCCTGGGTAGTATGCACAACATGAGCATAGAAGTCGTTTGACATCATCACTACCTTTTCTTCTCGCTATCACAAAAAGCCAAAGTAATTTTATTTCCTTATTTTATGTAACAGCACACGTCAGCTGCGCCTTAGGCTTCGGTGTGGGTCTCTTCATTTTATTGTTCATTTGTAGTGCGATCGCCTAACGCCTTTCTTTAACCTGTCCTCGTGTCCTTCAGACAAGTAGAATCGATGTCATGTCACGATTAGTTAAATAAGCACGAATCTCATCGAAGCTAAAGTTTTACACCCTCTTATCATGTGGAAAAGCTTGATTAATTGGAACGGTGAGAATTGGTTAAATTTATTTCCCAAAACTATCATGAAGTTTAGTGTTTTTGATCAGATCTATCATAAAAAAATTTATTAGAAAAAAGTACTTATTAATTTTAAAATTACAAAAGATATCATATACTACTGAAAATTATTTGATGACATCAAAATCTTGGAAAAAAAAGCCTAAACTATCCTTATGCATACCATTTATCCATAAAATTCATAAGAATGA
Organism: Asparagus kiusianus; assembly: GCA_022839385.1. Lineage (NCBI taxonomy): Eukaryota > Viridiplantae > Streptophyta > Magnoliopsida > Asparagales > Asparagaceae > Asparagus > Asparagus kiusianus. Next base: position 151,510 of record BQKN01066292.1, read on the forward strand.
TACAAATGATATTTAAAGTGGACATAACAAATTTTTTTAAAAATTCATGCTTTCATATCTTTAACTAAAAAAAATCTACGATTATTATTTCAGTATAAAACTGCGGGGTGAAATTGATTGCTGAGAAGATCCATGGGGTCTAGCGTCGAAAAATATGAGGAGCAAATGTCAAATGTGAGACTTTAATTTGGTCACCTCTAAATGTTTATACGATTGATAGACTTCCCAAGAAAGAAGGACAACATGCATCGAGTAACCCATATCAAAATGGATGAGCGATTCAAAGACACGTATGCCAAATCTATATGTATTTTTTTTTTTTTTGCTTTTTTTTTTTGTTTTGTTTTGGGTGGGGATTTGAAGGTTCATGCTAGGGTAAAGCCATTCCTACTAGCCCTATATCTATGGTAGAGAATCTTACTATCAGTCTACAGCCAATTTACATCACATGATCGAAATGATCCTTTCCCCCTTCTATTAGCCTTATCACTGTAGCCTTCGCTTTGGGATTCTATGGGCACTAAGAATATCTACCTCGGTTTATCTTTTAGAGCAAGGGCAAAAAGCTCCTTGTGTCCGCTCTCAAGGTCTATGTGGCCGTGGGAGAGTTTGCAAACCCTCCAGCAAGCTCCCAAGGAGCTCCCAAACCATCTCCTTATGCTGACGTGGCTCTTGCAGCCATCGGATCTCCCAAGCGCTCCACAAATTTGTGGAGCGCTTGGGAGCTCCCAAGGATTAAAATTTTTTTTACACAAAACCCCCTACCAGCACCTTCTCCTAAAAACCCCATAAAAAAGAAAAATTACAGATCTTCCCCAAATAAAAATATCCAAAAAGTAAAAATGGAAACTATTCACATAGACTAACCACAGAAGGCTTCAAAGTGTGCCCTACATCATAATGCTTCATAACCTTAATCCTTCTCCCATACCCTACAAACCCAACAACAAATAGTAAGAAAAGGAAGGGGGGAATCTGAAGTATCAAATAATTGGAGGATTTGCAAAGGAAGAGAACCTTGAGGAAGGGAATTTGAGAGGAGAAGAGCGGAGACGAGAAGAAAGGTGAGAAATTGGAAGCGACCCATGACTTGTTTTGGGTAGTGGTTGAATTTGTATAATTCTTTTCTCTTTTCTTTGGGGATTTTGGGATGGCGGTTCAGCTCACCGGCTTTGGTGGGAAACTAAAAAAGTAGAGCAAAAGAGGAGGATGAGGATGAGATAGAGTGAGGTGTAATAATTTGGTTGAAAGTAATGGGTCAAAAAATTAAAATAGAAAAGGGTTTTTTTGATATTATTGGAGCTCCTAACTAGGAGCTTGTTGGAGCTCCATAAAATAAGGAGAACCTCCCAAGGCTTATTTTTTTAATTTTTTATTCTAAAATGTTTGAGAGCTTTTGAGAGTTTGCTGACTAGGACTCCCAACTGGAAGCTTGATACACTTACTCTTAGTATATCTTCTCTTGTCCAATCTAAATGTTGATTGGTCCATTTTAATAGGTATCCTCCTGGGGATAAGGAAAGCATTTTCTGGCGTAGCTTGCGAGATTATGTGCCTCCTTGATGTGCTTCGAAAGGAGACATACACAAGTGTCCTTGGGATTCATAAAATTTTGATTTTACTACTTGCATCAAATAAATTACATCTAAAAGTGTGGAAATGTGTATTTTTGTTTTTTGTGATTATTAAGCCTTCAAGTTCCCTAATAAGAGACACAATAAGATATGTACCAAATTCAATATATGAAATATCTATAATTGATGGGATATTAATATGAATATTGGTATCTATTTTTTTTATGAAAATATAGTAAAAAAATTGTATATAAGTAAAGGATTCAAATAAATGTTCAAATATCAAAATATATGTATCAACCAGATGGTTTAAAATTCTTTTGACCTTGTATTAACATATTCAATACCAATTTTGTGAATCACAGATGTTTATGTTAGAAAGTTATTCGTATGAGGGTTGAATATTTAGAAGAGTTTAGGGTCTCTTAATCTTCCCCGATAGTTGATAAATCAGGATGAAGCATATGCAGATATACGTAACATTTGTTAGAGAGCTGGAGATGATCTCTTCGGCTTGCCCTCTGACATTCAAGTTAGTGATAGATTAAACAAGTTTGTAGAATACAGAATCTAACTTTAAGGCATTTTTAGTGTACCTTGGTATTGGGTTGTCCACTATTTATAGAGAATTTGTGGGGGAACATTGGTAATTCGTCCGGGTAGATGCAGTCAGTAGGTCAAACTATACTTTATGTGTCTTGACAGTCGATTGAATGAGTCATCTCTGTATTTAATGTGATAGCGATAGACCTACTGAAGTGCTATCATTATCTAAGGAGTCATTATGATTTCGGCATGCGAAGTCATAATGAATTTGGCCATGCACTAAATATGATGGAACTTGGGAGGTTATGCATCATTCGAGAAGTCCCAGTAAAAGTCACCTTTATCTTGAACTTGGGTTCCTTTAGCAGGTCCCTGTTGAGGATGTCTTTTGTCTCAGAATCAAATTGCTAGAGAAATTGGCGGTGCTCTCACCTCGGTTGAGCTTTTAGGTCATCGCCGAAGTTTGAGGGGGGGTTTTGTAAAATTTCCGCAGTTGGGAGCTCCCAAGCGCTCCACAAATTTGTGGAGCGCTTGGGAGCTCCGAAGCTGGAGGCCGCCACGTCAGCGCTTGGGAGGTCCTTGGGAGCGCTTCGGAGGCTGTTGGAGGGCGTTAAAGCTGGAAGCTTGGCCACGTCGGAGCTGAGAGCGGAGCTGGGAGCTTGCTGCCCATGCTCTTAGACTTGGTAACTTTTAGGATACAACATTAGCCCTTTTCACTCAAACTCGGGAAGCTGAGTTTAAGAGAAACTGAATCATTTCAAATTTTTGCTGCCTCAGGGATTCGAATTGCTTTTTGGGAGGTAGTTGTGATATGACGTTTTTGACGTCAGCGTAGGTCATGTGGAACATGGTGCTTCAGTTGAAGAGATGGCGCTTTGATTGATGAGTAGGCTCTTTGATTTTAAGACCAGTCAGCGGTTTTTGGGGAGCAAATCAGTCATTAGGATTTGGTCATGCTTCACATGCCTTGTGCCTATATATATCCTCTTCTCTTCTCTTTCCGACACTTTTTTTCATATTCCTAATCCTAGGAATTTCTAAGTTGTCTGTTAGAGCTCTAATCATCTTTCTCAGATCTTTTAACTTTTAGAACTCTGACCACTTTGTTCCGATGGTGACCAGTGCGCAACCTCAGTGGCTCGCAATGAAGACCCGATTTCTTTGCTCCAGTGGTATAAATCATTAGTGCTCCAGGTCTACCTCGAGCAATGGGTACATGATTATGATACTTTCAGTGCCTTCACACTGCCCATTTTGATGCCAAACCGCACCGTCTACCATCGCGAGGGTAATTTGATGCCGACGTATTGGTATTATCCCAGCCTCTGTCTGTTGTTGCACTTTGGCGGGTATTCTAAGTGCTTGGCATATCGTCAGTGCAATTGAAGCATAATTCCATGGCTGTTTTGGTTGCTTTCCTCATCATCTATCACTGTATGCATATGGAGCCAACCCTAGAGACCTTGGGTCATTTACTATGCGCAAAGGCTAGTAAGTGTGAGGGAAACCTATATCTTCTATTGGTCGGTGGTTTCGGCTGGTCTCAAGCATCCCCAACGCCATCAAGGGATCGAATGAGAAGTTCTTCTTTGTCTTTGGCACCGACCCTATTTTGGGCTCCCCCGCATTGTCAAAGATCAAGAAGGAGGGCTTGAGAGTAGTAAATCTCTCTGAAGAAGAGAGGCAAGGGTTGGAGATATCCAAGCTTGCATGGGGTCTCACAAAAGTGAGAACCTCTTTGATAACGCCGTACTCCGAGCTACCAACATATCTCACTCGCATACTACAGAAGAATGCTCGGGCTACACTTTTGTAGATAGAAGAGGATCCTTGTGTCGGCCACTCTGTAGGACCTCGAAAGAGTCTACACACCAAGCTAGCTAAGGAGGAGGAGGCCCTAGCTGAGCTTGACTTAGTCTAGATTAGGCTACATCTATTGCTCCAGGCCATTGAGAGATTTTTCTCTCCTTTTTGCATCAATTTATTTGTATCAAGTCATTTATAAAAAGTCCTATAAATAATCACAAATGAGTGAAAGACTAATTTTGTATGACTTGAACACTTTTGCATTTTTTTCTAAGTTACTTCTCAGTGTGCCTTGGTTGTGTTGTTTTTGAGACGCTTTTAGATGAGTCGGTGAGGACCAAATTGTCACCGACTTCTACTGTGCCTTGGCTTTTGCTCTTGAAACCGATGCTAAGTCCTTAGAGTGTCGTGAAAAATTTGATGAAGGCTGAGTGACAAGGAATTTTTTGTGCCTTGGGTTTAATCTTGAAAACTGATAACAAGAGATTGAGTGCCTTAGACAAGTTGTTGAATACCAATTAGTTGCAAGGAATTTTATGTACTTTGGGTTTATTCACTGTTACCAAGGGCTTTGAGAATATTGGACGAGTTAGTGAAGACCGAGTGACAAGTAATTTTATGTCCCTTGGTTTATTCTTCAAAACTAATACTAAGTTCTTTGAAAACCTTGGATGAGTTAGTGGAGACTGAGTCACAAGGAGTTGTATGTGCATTGGGTTTCCTCTTGAAAATAGATAACAATGGCTTTAACAACCTTGGACTAGTTGGTAAAGACAGAGTTGCAAGGAGTTTTATGTGCCTTGGATTTACTCTTGAAAACAAATGCCAAGGGCTTTAAGAACCTTAGACGAGTCGGTGCATACTGAGTTGCAAGAAATTTTATGTGCCTTGGGTTTACTCTTGAAAATTGATACTAAGGACTTTTGAGAACCTTGGACGAGTTGGTGGAGACCGAGTCGCAAAGAATTTTATGTGCCTTAGGTTTACTCTTGAAAACATATATACCAAGGGCATTGAGAACTGATGCGGCATAAACATGTACCAAAAAGGTTACAAGTGCACAACCGTGTTAAGTTATAGTATTTAAGATATCGATCCCACGAGGAAGGTGTTTTGTAGGAGAAAATATAAAATCGGTTCGTATGTTGTGTGTGTGACAAATAAGATTGATGAATGAATGTGATTGTGAAGAGATTGAGAGAGTGAATATGGTGTGTAAATAGATGCAAAGTATAAGTGAGAGTGGATTTGAAAAAGAATGAGTATGATCAATAAGCTGAGAAGAAAAAAATGAATAAAATCAAGAAACAAATAAAAAATCAAGAATGAAGAACAAAATTCTAGAATAAAAGAAAATGTAAGAAATTAAAGATGGTGGATTCAATTATAGATATGGGTAATCTACAATTGAACCTACTTCTTAGAAAAGGGTGATTCCCTAGAGGGTTCTAGCCTAAAGGCGAATCAAACAAAATAAAAATAAACAAAAAGAAAAACTAAACCCAAGAGGGTTCTAGCCTCAAGGTGAATAGTGAAAGAAAGTAAAATCTAACTACAAAATAAATTGCAAAATCTAAACTACAAAATAAAATTGCAAGAATTAAATGCAAGAAAATAAATCTACTCTATAAGCATGAAATAAATCTAAGGCAAGAGGGTTCTAGCCTCTTGGCTATTTAACAAGAAAATAAAATCTAACTACAAGCATAGAAATAAATCTAAACTAATAAGCAATAAAAGAGAAAAAGAAAAGAAATGCAAACCTTCAAATAATTCTCCATCTTCATCTTCATCTTCATCATCCAACAAAGAGAAGAAGAGAAAAATTTAAAGTGGTGAAAAAATTATTATTATTAATTGCAATAAAAAGTTATAATTTTGGAAGGCCTTCTCAATTAAGAGTAGCCCTCCTCTCCAAAAGGAGTTACAAAAATTTTCACACCTCTAACCCCTCACTCTCTACCCTTATTTATAGTCATCTTCAATGAATATGAGCCATTGGATTTGTCTTGAGCCCCAAGCAACAATCTCCACCTTTGAATTTGCTTTTTGTTCTTCTTTAGCCCAACATAGGAAGCCAATATGATTTATTTGATTTTCAAAATAAATCAAATATGATTTTCGGCCCAACATATGATTTTCAAAGATGAAAGTCAACAGGTCCAATGGAGATTGATTCCGGTCCTTGAAAAAAAAATCAGCAGCAATGTGCCAATGTCCATTTCATTTACCATTTGATTTTCAAAGAGCTGCAGCAACCTCGAGGAAGGTCCGGCCCAATTGTGCACATGTGATTTTCAAAGCAACTCAAGGTCCGGCCCAATTGCACTTCCAAAGTCCGGCCTTTGTGGATCTTTCATTTGAAAAAAAAGAAAATGAACAATGAGCCTCATTTCAATTCCTTGCAGTAGCATGTCCGGCCCCATAAATTTGTAACTTAATTAACTTAGCAAATAAGTCCACAGTGCAACTAAAATCAACTCTTTGGTGTAATCTTTCTTGATGGGCTTGGGCCTTCAAAAATTCAAAAATTCATTTGTGAAAGAAGAAGCTGTCATGGACATGGTGGGTTGTTTGGGCTTTTGAACTTTTTTAAAATTCAAGTATTTCATTTGGCTTCTTGAATTTCTCTTTATTTCTTCATTTACTCAAGGGTCTTTGTTGAGAGATGAGATTTTTGGGATTTATTCTTCATTAACCTGCAATTAAAGATAAAAGTAATTATTAGTGATATATTTATTCATATAGAATAGATAATGAGGGTATAATATTGTAATAAAATATGCTTATCAAGAACCTTGGATGAGCCGATGATGACCGAGTCTAATGAATTTTATGTGCCTTAGGTTTACTCTTAAAAATAGATACCAAGGGCTTTGAGAATCTCGAACGATTTGGTGGAGACTGAGTTGTAAAGAATTTTATGTATCTTGGGTTTACTCTTGAAAGCTGATACCACAGGCTTTGGGAACCTCAAACAAATCAGTGAAGACTGTGTTGCGAAGAATTTTACATGCCTTAGGTTTACTCTTGAAAACCGTACCGTGGGCTTTGAGAACCTTAAGCGAGTACGTAGAGACCAAGTCACAAGGAATTTTATCTACCTTGGTTTTACTCCTGAAAAATGATACTAAGGGCTTCGTCCAAACTTGTGGGGAAAACATAAGGCAACTTTCCAATAGGGGTGGGGGGGGGTGCAATTACATTCATTGAAAATACTTCTTGAGGTGTTCTACATTCCAAGGATGCTTCAAGAGCTTATTATCTTGATTCTGCTTTTAGTAAGTTCCCGGATGACTTCCCTTATGATCTTGTAATGTCCCTATTTTGTGTCTTTGAAATTGATAAAAATATAAAATATTGCAATCTTAAGACTTTAGAAACAAATAAAAAATTGTAAAAGTTGAGTTTTTCCTTGTGCTAATGGAGTATCATTGTTGTGATTTGCTGACGGTTCGACCAAGATGATGGGTCTTCTTGCTGATTTTAGAGAATTGCCAAAGCTTTCCCAATAATGGTCATGAGCAAAGCTCATTCTGGCGAGCTTCGCTTAAATTGTTGGTGGCATGGCCCATGTGGGCCATTTGGGTGAAGCTCACTCTGGGCGAACTTCGCTAGAAGCTTCACAGACTTGGTTTTGGGAGTGAGCTTCATTGCAATTTGGGTGACCTTCGCTATTATTTGGGCCAGTGTTGCTATTGCTCCTATTTGGGCCCATTGAAGTGTTTAGCTCATGGACGTTTACTTATTGGGATCATGTTGGGCTCAAGTATTAGATTCATATTATCTATACTGAGTATTAGTTAAGAAGTAACTTCTCTATTCTCAGTAAACTCTTTTCTAATATTTAGAAACCCTAAACAATCCCTATTTATAGGTTAAACAATATGGGTGGTAAAGTGGTAAATAACCAAGACAAACCCAAATAGGATTCGTGCAAATCAGGAATCCAGATTGGCCTAGGAAACCTGATTCGGTCGACTGACATTCCCTCCATTAGTCGACCGGTCGGTCCCTCTCAGTCGACTGTCAAGTGTGTTGGTCGACCGACCAGAACGCCTAATTCTCGACCTGTAACGTGCATGCTTCGGTCAACTGGGGATGGTCTTTTAGTCGACTGACATAGCTTCATCGGTCGACCGATGCTAGCTCGTCGGTCGACCGGCCAGAGCTGCTTCGCTAGCTTCTTGATTTTTGCCGTTTTTCTGTTTTGAACCGTTTTCGTCGCTACCAACGACTCCGCTCATATTTCTATTCTTAAGCTACCATGAAAATCATCTATCCTCAAGCTCCTATGATGATTATCTATCCTCAAGCTCCCATGAGGATCGCTAAGTTCCCGAAGTAGAAGATACACCCGTATTATAGCTCCCCCTTTAAGAACTTGAAGTCATGTTCAAGTTAGAACTTCAGCTGAGGAAACTCTCGAGCTCCTCCTTCTTTGTTGAACCACTTGGCCTTGCTAGGAACCTAACCTTGACATCCAACTAGAAATAACTACTTCATCCCTCTTCTTGTCGTAGTTAGGGCTGTCCATTTTACCCGCTGGCCCGGGCCACGGCCCGGCCCGGCCTCGGCCCGGAAATCCGGGCTAGGCCGGGTTCCGGGCCCGGGTCCGGGTTGCCTCAGCGGCGCCCGGCCCGGCCACAACGGTCACCAATGATGACCGTTGTGTGAAAACGGCCGGGCCGGGCCGGGCCAGCCCGGCCCGGCCACAACGGTCACCAAAGGTGACCGTTGTGGCCAAAACGGCCGGCCCGGCCCGGCCCGGTCACAACTGCCAGATTTGGCCATTTGACCGTTTTGCCCCCAAAAACAGTCAAAAAACGGTTATTTTGTGAGGTTATTTTGGTCATTTGCCTAGGGGCTGGTTCTATAAATAGAGGGGGGTTTTCATTTGTTTTTTTCACACCAAAAACTCATCTCTTTTCTCTTATACTCTTATACTCTCTCTTATACTCTTATACTCTCTTATTTATACTTTCTAATCCTTTCATCAAATGGCTTCTAGATCTGATTATGAAGAGCAAAACATATCTCCTGATCCTGAAATGAGTCCTCCTACTATGAGTCCTCCTACTATAAGTCCTCCTGCCGAAGTTAATCCCGAATCCGGTGGCGACGAATCTACACCAAGAGCTCCTAAACGGCCAAGATCCGATGTGTGGAATTTTTACGAGAAGATCGACGTCACCAAGGATGAACACGGTAGGATCCTCACCCAGAAGGCTAAGTGTGCTTTGTGCGGCAAGATTTTTCAAGCTCATCATAAGAGCGGCACCAACCACCTCAAACGCCATTTAGATAAACACAACAAAGGTCAGACTCCTCAAGGTGATATCCGACAATCCATGATTTCTCAATCCTCCTCTTCTGGTAGTCTCGGTAGTTGGAACTATGACGCTGCCAGAGCCAGAAAATGCGTAATCAGGTTTATCATTCTTAAAAACATTCCTTTTAAATTAGTAGAAGATGATGAATTTGAAGATATGTTTAGAGATGGTTTTTATCCTGCATTTAAAAAACTTTCTCGTCAAACCTGCCAACGTGATATTTTAAAATATTATCAGCAGGAACAAGAAAAAATAATTTCTTATTTTAAAAATTTAAACTGTAAATTTTCTTTAACTTCTGATATTTGGACATCTAGAGCACAAACTGGATATTTATGTATCACAGCACACTGGATTGATAAAAATTGGCAAATGTTTAAAAGAGTTGTTTCTTTTATTGCAATAGAAGAGTCACATACTGGTGCTAATGTTGCAAATTTAATAATTGAAGAACTTATGAAATTAGAAATTTCAGAAAGAATATTTTCTCTTTCACTAGATAATGCAAGTAATAACAATGTAGCTGTTGATTTTATCAGATCATCTTTATCATTGCCATGTCATGGTGATCTTTTTCATATTAGGTGCATCTGTCATATTTTAAATTTAATTGTTCAAAGTGCATTTACTAAAATTAAACCCATGATAGAAAAGGTTAGAACAGTTGCTTACATGCATAGTGCTTCTGAACAAAGACTTAAAAGATGGAAACAATTTTGTAAAAGAAAAAATGTAAAGCCTAGACTAATTCCAAAAGATGTTGACCATAGGTGGAATTCCACATATGCAATGTTAAGTGTAGCAATAGAATATAAAGACATTATAACTGATTTTATAAACTATTATGCTTCTAGTTCTAGTTCTGGTAGCACTTATGGAATAACTGAAGATGAATGGACAGTTATATGTAATTTAAATAAAATGTTACAAGTTTTTTATGATGCTACAATGTTATTATCTGGCTGTTATTATCCAACCATTACTTTAGCTGCTTTACAAATTTTAAATATTCAAAAAATTTTGATAAATATCGTTTGGATGCTACTTTTGGACCTATGGTTTTTGAAATGGAGAACAAATTTAATAAGTACTTTAGGCCTATTCCTCATATTTTTGGTTTGGGGGTTCTTATTGATCCATGCTTGAAGGATATCAGCCTTCGAAGTTTGTTACAGTCATTATATGGTGGACAGGTTATAGACTTAGATGATGGAACCACCCTGAATGCTACTACTCATCATTTACTTATTAGAAATTATTTTCAAACCTTATATGATGAGTATGCAGCTAGACATGGTGTAGCTGCACAACAGTCTACAGCTTTGATTTCTTCGAGCTCATCCCGAGCCCGAGGTAAAAGTGTAAGTTTTTATAGGTATGCAATGGTAGCTGAGCTAACTGGTGGATCTGGACTTGGATCGTCATCATCGGAGGTTTCTGAAATAGATGAATATTTTTCTGCTTCTTTAGTTAGATGTCAAGGAAATGCTTTAGATATTTTGCAATGGTGGAAAGTATATGGATCAGTTTCATATCCTATACTTTCCACCATGGTTCGTGACTTACTAACAGTGCAGGTTTCGACGGTAGCTTCGGAATCCGCCTTCAGCACAGCAGGTCGTTTGATCGACGATCACAGGACATGCTTGGATCCGTATACTTTACAAGCGGTGATGTACCTACAAGATTGGTGGAGGTACGAGAAGCGAACGCAAGGCATCGATCGGATGGCTGGAATTGAAGATAAATTTGAAGAATTGGGACTAGCAGATAGATATAAAGAATAGATTGTAGTTTTTATATCTTAGCTTAAAATTTGTAAAGAATTATTTTGGAAATAATTACAAATGATAGTGATATAGGTGAGTAGGTGCCAACCTAGTTGGGATTTACTTATCTATTGTGATGTGATTAATTCCAAAATAAATTTGTACTTGTAATTTGTAACTGATTTATCAATTATTAATAAAGAATTTGTTTTTATCATTTCTTATTTGTAATTTATATCATTTTAAGTAATTAATAAAATTATTGTTTTTATTATTTTTCTTGTCTTTTTTTATAATTTATAATTTAAATAACATTAAAAAAATTTGGAAAAAAAATTAAAAAAATAAAAAAATTTAAAAAAAAAAGAAAATCACCCGGTCGGGCCCGGAACCCGGCCCGGGCCCGGACCCGGCCCGGGGTACCCGGGTCCGGGTCCCGGTTTTGCCCGGCCCGGGCCCGGATTTCCGGGCCGGGTCGGGCCGGGCCGACCCGGATGGACATGCCTAGTCGTAGTCACCTTTCGCTCTAAAATGCAATCCTCTTTCAGTAGCTCCTCATAAGACCTAATGAGCAACAAGACAAACTTCTTGCTTGTATTCACTAGCCTATTCTTCCGGGTCACCGTCACCAAGTTTGTCTCCTTCGGAAGAGACGCTGAATGAAATATAAACTTCTCACCATCTTTGGTGAATATATACTTCTGAGCCCGCCTTTAGTAGATTGCATATCTATCCCACAAATACAGATTGCCCAGTATAACCTGACAAACATCCAATAGAACTATATCGCAACCTCGTTAAATACGACCCATAGAGTGCAAATCTAAAAGTGCATTGATTAACTACACTCAACCCTGTCTTCTTCTGAATCCACCCCAATGGATAGGGCTTTAGATGCTTGACCATCTTCAAACCTAGCTTCTGAACCAAGGTCTCAGATATTAAATTCTTCTCGCTGCCTGGATCAACTATGGTATCTACCAAACTGGTCTTCACATGCAACTTAAGAACAAAGAGTTGATCTCTATGTCTTCGTCTTCCTTCGCGGCGTGCTTGCCTACCATAAGATTGAGATTGCTATTAGGCTCCGTCATCCCTGAGACTTCTTTCGAACCTTGTGCTATCATGTATGCATTTTTCTCCTCCTTCTTCTTCAACCCCTTCGGTTTGAGATGATGATACTTCTCCTAGCACCGATCAACAACATTTCCTGTTTTCTCACAATGACTACAAATTAGTTCTGCTTTCCCTGGATCACCCTTCTTCTTTTCCTCCTTAGGTTAGGAACCACTAGACTCGCCTCCAGCTTGCTTGATATCGCCCTTTGTCTCGTTGCTCTTCTTCAGCTTGCCTTCAATGGCAATAGCCTTCACGCTTGCCTCCGCTATCGACTCGACCGTAAATAGCTTCATCTTCTTCTGGAAGTACTCGTTCAGCACCGTCATATACTTCATAAAAATAGAGTACTCTTCTGTCGTGATGTTGAGGATCATCGTTTGCTGCTAGAACTCTGTAGTGTATTCTTGAACGGTCTGATTGAATCTTTGGCGCAAGTCATACCACTTATACCAACGCTCTTCAAGGAATCCCACTGGGTAGAACTGCTTTCTCAGTAGCTTCTTAAACATGTTCAACGACATCGATTTCTTCTCCTGTTTGTAGTAGGATTTCCACCACATCAACACGCGCCTAGAAAGCTTCAATGTCACAAAAACAATCTTCTCCTTTGACGAATAGCTATAAAGAGTGAAATAGGTATTCATACACTCGATCTACTCATCAAGCCTCTCAACGTCAACACTCCAACCATAAACAAGAATCTCAACTCGAAAATTAATCTTCAGATTCTGGTAAGGACCTTTATCCCCTTGTTGTGGAATAGTCTTGACGGCCTCGACCTCCTCGTTAGAATCTAAATTCTCACTACCTCCATCGAATTCTATAGGTTTCTTCTTGGGCCTCGCCAAAGATTCACCTTTCTTTTCAACTCCATGGATGAGATCGACGAGCTTCATGAGATTCGAACTGATTGTCTCGATCTGTTTTTCTATCGCATCAAGCCTGTCGCTTTATGTCATCTTCTTCTTTCTTGATTTCTGGACTTCTTCTAAAGAAATAAGAATCTTGTCTAGCTTCTTGTATTATGATCGAGCAAGCTGATCGCTCTGATACCAACTTGATACGAGTAGCCAAGTGAGCACATTTGATCGTGGAATTATCAAAGGTAGGTTTGAGAAGAAAACAATAAAACACACAAAGCAATTCAATTGGTGAAGGAAAATACATTCTCTAGATTATGAAGAATAAAAGATTAGAAAATCTCTCTCACAATCTCTCTAGAATAAAGAACAACTTCTCTATTCTCACTAAACTCTTTTCTTATGTTTAGAAATCCTAAACAATCCCTATTTATAGGTTAAACAATATGGGTGGCAAAGTGGTAAATAATCAAGACAAACCCAATTAGGATTCGTGCAAATCAGGAATTCAGATCAGCCCAGGAAACCCGATCGCCCGACATTCCCTCCATCGGTCGACCGGTCGGCCCCTCTCGGTTGATCGACAAGTGTGTCTGTCGACTGACCAGAACGCCTAATTCTTGACCTGTAGCGTGCATACTTCGGTTGACTGGGGATGGTCTTTTGGTCGATCGACATAGATTCATCGGTCGACCAGTGCTAGCTCGTTGGTCGACTCGCCAGAGCTACTTCGCCAGCTTCCTGATTTTTATCGTTTTCCTGCTTTGGACCATTTTCACCACCCTCGATGACTCCGCCCATGCTTATATTATTAAACTACCATGAGAATCATCCATCCTCAAGCTTTTATGAGAATCATCTATCCTCAAGATCCCATGAGGATCGCCAAGTTTCCGAAGCACAGAAGATACACCCATATCAGGCACCAAGGACATTGGATTCCTACATAGATTTGGCACTACGAGAGTGCTACACAAGAGTTAGATTCAAAGGGATTTCTTTTTTATAACAAATTAAATTTTGTACAAGATTACTAAAAGTATTTTCTGAGATGTTTAATATTCTAGAGTTGCTGCAGGATCCTTCCACTCGGGGCTCTTAGCCGATAAGTGCTTGCTCACAACTCCTCAAGAACTATGTAGGGGCCCTCCCAATTAGGAGTAAGCTTGCCTTGCTTAGTATCTTTGTCGAAAGCAGCTTTGCGTAGGACAATGTCACCTATGTTGAATCTCCTAGGTCGGACCTTGCTATTGTAGTACCAGACGATCCGCTGTTGATTGATGACCCGGGACCAAAGCGCTTTCTCTCAAACTTCATCCAGGAGGTCAAGTTCGACCAAAGCCCTTTTGAATTCAAGTCTTCATCGAAGAGTTGTAGTTGGATCGTTGGCATGCCGACTTCTATTGGGGTGACTGCCTCGGCCCCATAGGCTAGCTTTATATGGGGTTTCACTCGTCAGGTTATTATGAGTCATGCGGTAAGACCACAGAATACTCGGCAACTCCTCGACCCAATTTCCAACTGCATCATCCACCTTCTTCTTTAGAGCTTGAAGAATGCATTTGTTAGCGGCTTTGCTAGTCCATTGCATTTAGGGTGGGCGACCAAGGAAAACTTAAGGCGGATGTTGTATTCTTCATAAAAGTTTTGGAAGCCTTCGCTGTCGATCTGGGTGTCGTTATCTGTCATGAAGGAGATGGGCACACCAAAATAGCAGACGATGAACTTACAAATGAAATTTGTGACATTAGTTTCACCTATCTTAGCTAGGGGCTCAGCTTCGATCCATTTGGTGAAGTAGTCAATTACCACGATAAAAAACTTTCACTGCCCAGAAGCTATGGGGAGAAGACCCAGCAAATCTAGCTCCCACTGAGCAAATGGGATTGGACTTAGAATCGGAGTGAACTCAGTGGTTGTTGCTCGTGGGATGGACAAGTAGATTTGGCACTTCTTACATAGGGAGACGAGTCGTCTAGACTCGGCTAAGATGGTGGTCTAGTAGTATCCCTAGAGAATGACTTTCTGCATAAGGATTCTGGCCCTAGAGTGGTTATCACATGTTCCTTCATGGATCTCCTTGAGAACATAGCTGGCTTATGATAGCCACAGATACCGGAGATAGGGCCCCACATCGTTGCTAGAATGGAACATCTGATAGAGCTGACCATTGATCATGAGATAGCGGCGGGCGTTCCTTTACAGACACTTAGATTTCACGACGTTCTCGGGTAGGGTGCCTTGTGTTTGGTAAAGGATGATAGGGTCCATCCAACAGGGTGCCATGGGCATCTCAGTCTGCATAACTATCTCTAGAGGCTTTGAGATGCTGCGATGTTCGAGGGTGTCCGTGTTACGTGTAGATAGGCCCAGAGCTACTCCATGAACTTTTCAATCCAAGCTTGGAGAGGGCATCCACCCTTGCGTTGAGGGCGGGGGAAACTTGGGCTATCTTGAAGTCCATGAAGTTAGCTAACAGCTCCTTAGCCGCTTTCAGGTACATGACCATTCTTGGATCTTTTGCCATGCACTGCCTGTTCACTTGGTGGACGACAAGCTCGGAGTTAGCCAATATGTAGAGGCGCTCGGCTTTTATCACTATGGATGCCCGAAGACTAGCCAGGAGAGCTTCATATTCGGCCTTATTGTTCAAGGTTGAGAAACAAAAAGCAATGAAGTGCTCGTGTGTCGACCCATCTGGGATGCGCAGGACCACCCCACCTCCACTGCTAGATTTTTCAGAGGATTCATCCACCTTCAACAACCACCAAGAGGTGAACTATGGTGAATCATATGCTGGGGCGCGACGAGTCTATGGGGTAGACGTTTAGACTATAGGAGGTGTTGGAGCCTCCTGCCGAGCAGGAGACAAGGGTGCATCCGGCTCGTCATTTGGTGAAGTCGACTCAATGAGGAAGTCGGCAATTGCTTGAGCTTTGATCGTTGTCCTTGGCTCAAACTGCACATCATGCTCATTGAATTCGACTGACCAGGCTACCATTCTTCCAGAGGTTTTAAGACTGCCAAGTGCTTTCTTCAGGAGCAGACTTGTCCACATAATTATGGAATAGGTTTAGAAGTAGGGGCAGAGCCTCCTTGCAGTGGTGATGAGGATGAATGTAGCCTTCTATATGAGCGGATAGTTGAGCTCGCCCGCTTTCAGGATTCGGCTGACATAGTGCACAGACTTCTACATGTTCTCTTCCTCTCGAATTAGAACAGAGTTGACGGCTTCGAGGGAGACATTCAAGTATAGGTACAAAGTATCTCCTCCTATCGGCTGGCTCAGCAGGGGTTTGGTGCTTAAGTATGGTTTAAGGTCTTGAAAATCCGCGCTACATTCAGCTATCCAACTCATGTTCTTCTTCAGCTCCTTGCTTCCCCTTAAGGTCTTGAAGAATGGGAGGCTCCTCTCGGCAGATTTGGAGAGGAAACTATCCAGCGCCGCTATCTTTCCATTCAGCTTTTAGACATCCTTCAATGTGTGGGGTTCGGGCAGTCACTCTATGACGGCTATGTTCTCTGGGTTGATTTTGATGCTTCTCTAGGTAATCATGAACCCAAGAAACTTCCCCGGTTTTACACCAAAATCGCACTTGGTTGAATTGAGCTTCATGCGATAGCGCCGGAGGATAGAATGTCTCTTTTAAATCTAATATGTGGGTCGACGCCTGTCTTGACTTCACCAAGAGGTCGTCTACATAGGCCTTCAGATTACGGCCGATCTGGAGCTTGAAGATCTTGTTGACAAGTCTCTGGTAGGTAATACCAGCATTCTTGAGACCGAACGGAATCATCCTATAGCAATAGCTCCTCTGGTCCATGATGAAAGAGGTTTTCTCCTGCTCATGTTCGCCATGAAGATTTGGTTATAGCCGGAGAAGGCATCTATGAAGCCGAGTAGCTGATGCCTAGCGCTCTCGTCGATCAGTTGATCGATCTGAGGGAGGGGATAGCTATCTTTGGGACAACCTTTATTAAGGTCGGCGAAGTCCACACACATCCTCCATTTGTTGAGAGCCTTTTTCACCAACAAACCGTTAGCTAGCCATTCCTGATACTATACTTCCCGAACGAAACCAGCTCTAAGGAGCCATTTGACTTTATTAGCGCCTGCCCTAGCCGAGATGTCTCTTCTTCTATCGATCTAGCTTGGTGTGCTAGTCGATTGCCAGCTCATGGCTTATCACTTTGGGGGGGATTCCTAACATATCTTCAGGTCCTCAGGCGAATACATCAATGTTCGCTACAAAAACTCAATCAAAGTTCCCCGTAAGGGCTCTACGAGGCTAGATCAGATCTTGACTGTATTCTTGCCTTCTCGGTCAATAAGTACTTCCTGTTACTCTTCCACTGGAGTCGTCCTCTAGTGCTCCGTTGTCTTCTCTATCTTGAGGCAGGCCTTCTCATTAGGTAGGGTCTCTTGCACCCTCTTACCCTTAGTCGAGAGTAGGTAACAGGACCTGGCCTCTCTTTGGTTGCTCCTAGTGACTCTTGACTCCATTAGGAGTCGGGAACTTTAGCATCTGGTGATATGTGGAAGGAATGGCCCGTAAGAAGTGGTGGGCAGTTCGGCCCAAGATGATATTATGGGCTAATTTGAGGTTCATAACAAAGAACTGGACTTGGACAGTGGGCTACCAAATGGTATTGTCCGATCATCAGGGGGAGAGTGATCATCCCTTCGGGCAGGAGGGAGTGTCTAGTGAATCTGATAAGGGGGCCTCTACATGGCTGCAGTTAGAACTTGTCGATGCCCATCTGCTTGAAGGCGTCGATATACATGAAGTCCACAGAGCTCCCTGTATCAACTATGATTCTCTTCACCTGAAAACTGTCAATCCCTGCCATTATGACGATAGGGTCATCATGGCACGTCTCACACCCTTTAGGTCAACGTTACTAAAGGAGATGGATTCTTTCAATCTCACCTTTTTGTCGCACACATCGACCCGTAATGCTCGTTTAGCGTACCTCTTCCGAGCGTTGTTGGATGCCCCTCCTACTGTGGGCCACCATTGATATTGCTAATAACCCCTATATGGCTGGGCTCAGGGGGTTGACTGTCCTGCTGTAGTCGGGGTTAAGGTGATCGCGAACGAGACCTCCTGTCAGTCCTAGCTGGGTCGGCTTCTCTTCTTTCTCTCTGGGAGACAAGCTTCTTTAGATACCCCCTCTGTATCAGGTCTTCAATGTCTCTCTATAGGATCTGGTAGTCATTGGTGAGATGGCCGTGACCCTTATTGTATCGGCAGTATTTCCCAATATCTCTACTCCGAGGGTATGACTTCATCTTGGGAGGGGACTCATTGAGGTGTCCCTCCTTTTGGACCATGTTGAAGGCTTCGGCTAGAGAGGTGTTGAGGACTGTGAAAGCAGGTTTGGGCACCCACTCCCTCCTCCTGTCCCTCCTATCGGATCGGTTGGAGTGGGAGTCAACTCTTAGTGGGTCTCTCTGCCATTCTTTCCTTGCTAGGGGGCCCCTAGTTGGCTCTGTTGTCGGGGCTGCTGTTGGCGCCGCTACAGATGTCGGCGGGGTAGGTGCGATTGCTATTGCCATGGCTACTGGTGCTAAACCTGGTGCTGCTATCGTGAAGGCTTCGGTCGCCATGGATGCCACCTTATAAGTTCGAGCATCCTCTATGTCTATATATCCGTGAGCTTTTGCCATCAATTGTTAATAATTGGCGAATGGCTTCTTGCCAGTGAGTCAGCCAGTTCATTGTTCTGTAGGCCGGCTACAAAGGCAGACATAGCGACCGCACTCCCTGAGTCATTAACCTCCGGCCTCTTCGCATGGAACCTCTTGAAGTAAGTTCGGAGCTCTCCCCAAGCTCATGTCTCATCTGTATCAACACATGAGGATGCAACTTCTGCTTAGTGTCGGCTAGAAAGTGGTGAACAAACTTCCGACTGATCTGTTCAAAGCAGCCGATGGATTTCTTCTCAAGAGCATTCCACCAGAGTTTGGTGCTCCCTGACAAAGTAATGGGGAAGCGCTGACAAATGATTGCTTCGGGTGTATGGAGCATGCTCATTATATCATAGTAGTTCTGGACATGCTCCGCAGAGTCTCCTTCGCCCTTGTACTTCTCCATGTGAGGCATCTTGAATTTCTCACATTAAACATTCATGATATCATCGGTAAGGGGGGTGTTCCCCCGATGGCTTCGACGACAGGTGGGTACACCCTATCATATCCCGACACCCCATGGGTGGCTGAGGGGACTGGAATGACATGCTGATAATGGGATGTCTTAAACCCCCCCCCCCCCCCCCCCCGCGGTGTGCTCCTTATGTCAACTCGGGTTGGGGCTCTCGTCGGTGGCTTCTGAGTGTAGGAGAGACGCCGACGAGGATCCGCTTGGCGGGTAGGTTGGTACGGTGGCAGGGTTGCGTGCTCCACGCGTTCCTTCTGCTGCTTGGCGGCAGCATGAGGATCCAAGGTGGGACTACTTGCTGCGCCTCTAATGGGAGATGAGTCGTTGAGTGTTGGTTGCCTGAGAGGGGAGGAGTAGAGGAGTTAGCTTGTTGTGGTGGTGG
The DNA here is from genome assembly GCA_022839385.1 of Asparagus kiusianus. NCBI lineage: Eukaryota > Viridiplantae > Streptophyta > Magnoliopsida > Asparagales > Asparagaceae > Asparagus > Asparagus kiusianus. The sequence continues at coordinate 171,060 of BQKN01066292.1, forward strand.
GAACCGATTGAGGATCTCGCTAGTTAAGGTTGTGAGCTGCTGTTTGAGGGAATGAGAGATCTTATGAGCAGTCTCCTCGAGTTGGGCTTGGGTGACATAGCCCTAATGCGGTCCTCCAGTGGTGGATGGATCAGCCCTTCGCTTAGAACCAGACATTCATGCTCGAAAAAAATAGAAGACTCCATGGTGAGCGTCAAACTGTTGATGTTAGATAACCACACAGATAAGTTAGTCAGAATAAGGTTGATCAGGGGCTGCTAACTTCTCCGAATATCTGATTTTGGGTATAGCTGATCTTCCCTGCACGTTCAACAACTTGTAAGAGGGCGATGTCTGGCTCCCCCGTTGTTCCTCTGACGATCAAGTTAGCTAGTTAAGTGAGTGGGAAAGTGGAATAGGGAAAAATGCTAAGAAAATTGCTTACATTTATGTTGAGAATAATTTCCCCTTTTATGGCAATGAAGGAAGGGCGTTTTAGTCTCTTCGTCCGAGTCAGGGCTAACGGTTGAGTCAGCTTCGAATTTACAGGTATCGGCCGTGGAGTGGGCGTGGCCACTTCGGCAATTAATGAGATGTGATAGGCGGCGTACGAAGCCGACGTGGTCCGATGTGCCATAAATAGTATTGGGGATCGAGAAATGATGGCACCTATCACACATTTAATATGATGTTTACGTGCTTTCGAGTCGCCTTTTGTCTCATATGAAGGTGTATCGAGAGGTGTCACCTTTCGAGTCGGCTTTCGTGAGATGTCGGCCATATAATTAGTCGAGTAGGCTTGCGGCGAGTCATCTTCAACGAAAAGGTCGGCAAGTACCGCCTTTTGAATCGACTCTGGCGAGATGTCAACTCAGAGAGTCAACTGAATCGGGACTTCGGCTATCCCAAGCATCAAGTCGGCTGAATTAGGCGTAATGACGGATCCTAATATTGGCGATTGATAACACCATAACACTTGTATATGTACAGAATTGTTGAAGTAGTTAATGTAAAATGACAGAATTAAATTCAGGAAAGTAGTTAATGTAAAATGATAGATTTAAACTGAGCGTCTTTGAAAACACTCCAAACTCTTGTATCAGTGGAGCTATTGTGCTTGTGCGCCGTTGAATACTGACCTCATAGATGAAGCTAGATTCAGATCTTTTTTTTTTAATTATTGGTGGTGGTGGTGGGTTGCGGTGACAAAAGTATATTACTCGTGGGATTTGCTCTTTGGGCTTTGACTCACATGTTTTTGCTTAAGGCTTGGGAGGAGGGGGCGTCAAGACCTCTCCCGCCTCTTAGAAGCTCGCTCCGCCCATGGCTGACCTCAAATAGTCATTTTGTTGAAATTCTGTCATAATATTTCAGCCCTTAGAATTAGTATTTAACCATAAATTTGGGTTTGCGCTGTAAACAATTTTTATTAAAATGCTACCAATCTATATTACACATAAGGGCAAGACTGACTTCATGTCAGAAAATTATTTCAAACTAAATTCAATTGCAGTTAAATATCTTATACTTTCCTCAACTTTAGCATTTACATACCCTCACTTATTTTTGATAACAGTTAAATACCTCAAAGTTTTTATAATTTGTACTTATATATCTTCACTTGTTTTCGCGACACTTGCACACCCAAAGTTTTAAATATTTTAAGGTACTTAAGTATAATTTTTAAAAGTGCTATAAAACAAGTGAGAGTATGAGCTTATAAGTGTTGCCAAAAATAAATAATACATAAGTACAATATCGGGAAGTTATTTAAATGCAATTAAGCCTTCAAAATAATAATCTAAATTTTTTACCTTAAGTCCGATCCATATTGGATCAGCTTGCAGTCACTATCTTTTATATTTAGTACATAAGAGTAATCGTCTAATGGGGCCCACCATCCTAGTTAGAGAACAGACGGTGGTACTGAGGACGCTCGCCCATGCCATAATACCGATGCATAGAACTTGGAAGGATCCAGATCCTCTCCTATTGAAAAGCTCCTAATATCTCCTAATAAGAAGATCGTACCCTTTCATTTTCATCATGACTTTTTATTTTCCCACCCATTCTTGTGGGTCCCCCTCCCAACTCTTCACAATTCTTCATTAGGAAACATTAGGATGAGGAGAGGATCCCCATTCACAATATTGGGTGTAAAGAGATTCATACAAAAGCTTTTCAAAAAGCAGAGGATTAAACTTCCCGTAACACCCAAAAAGTTACATCTGACCTATAAATTATCAGTTTTTTCAAAAAGAAATTTGTGATTTCTATTTGAATATTGTAACATGATGAAAATTTAATCAAAAACCTGTTAAGTGTGACTAGTAACATGAAAGGTCATGATAAAAATGAAAGGGTAGGATCTCCTTATTAGGAGATATTAGGAGCATTTTATTAGGAGATGATTTGGATCCCAATATTACGGCTATGCTCCACCATGCACGATAAATCATCTTTGTTCTCAATAGGAAAATTAAAGTTACCATTCGTTTCATCTCTGTATGCCAATGATAAAGAATCGTGTGAAAGTTTTAACCTCTCTGACACACCAAACTTCAATTTCATAATGGTGGCTATAAAGTTAATTATTGAGAAAGTTGTTTTCTCACCTGAGAGAGACCATACAGATGATAGCCTTCTCAACCATTGATGAAGGGAAGATAGGAGGAGGAATGGAGAGAATTTTAGGATAATAGGAGTATTGATAGTCGAAGAGCAAAAACCCTAAAATATTACATAAAGAGTTATTGCTCAAGATAGAGAAAAATGGAGGGAAATTTCCCTCCAATTCCACCATCAGATCACTGTGTCATTAGGAAGCAGAAGGGCATTTTAGGATTTATGAGGAAATATCATAGCTTTCCTCTATACGATTGATGTGGATGAGCACAAATACATTAATTGAGTTTTTTTGGGTCTGATCCATAATAAGGAAAGGTTGAAGGGGCTACTCACATGAGGTTCTTCACATCGCGACCTTGACACAATTTCCCCTTAAAAAAAGAGACCCATAAATTAAAAATTATATTTTTTTAGCCAATATATTATTTGATTAGCATTTTTTATACATGGATTTAGAATTGTCATATAGGATAAATATATTAAATATAATTCTCTAAAATTATGCTGATTCAAACCGTATTTGTGAATTTAGTCACATATCATCAACAACATTCATGTACAGCCAAACAAAATTTGATTGGATTTTAACCCTCATGCAAATCCTCTTTAATATCCATCACAAGCAAACACAATTTTAATTATGAGTTTTTTAAAATCAATTACATGCATCAAAATTAATCCACAAACCAAACAACCCTTTAATGGGTGTGGTTCTGCTATGGTCATTGCCTGATGAGCATTATGCAGACATTGCTGCAAATGGTTCGAATACGATATTTATGATTTTTGTATCCGTTACCAATCACTGATAAGAATACATGTATACCTTAGTAAAAAAATATATATATATAAATTCACTCAAATCAGATACAAACATTGATATACCTTCAACTATATAAGGTGCTATACATGTAGATATAAAACATATACGAGGAAACTAGATAATGTTGGAAAAAATATGATTCATATGAAATTGAGTTTATTAATATGTTTGTTATAACTAAAAAGCTAAAATTAAATTTCTTGATTAAAATTAACTTTAAATCCATTAATCTAATAATTAAAATCATTGCAAGTGTACGACTAACATATATTTAGATATTTCGGATAAGAATCTTGATATTTCATTATATATCTATATGCATAACCATATACTATCCGGTAAATATTTTTAGAAAACATGTCTTGACAATTACATATATTTCCTTGGATAAGGCTTTTTTTAACACACCTGCATGAGGAACAATTAACAAAGGAAGACATCACAACATGAACCTCAAGCTAGTAGTTTCTAACGAAAGATTAGATGGGGTCCACATTCCTCTTGTAATCTCTAATGGTGATAACTAGGGGTGGTAAACAGACGAATCGAATTGAAAACTAAAATTTTGTATTTGTATTTGTTTAATATTATTGAATTTGAATTCTAACATGAATATCCACTTCTGGAGTTTTTCAAATTCGTACTCGAATACTTGATATTTGATAAATAATCATGGATATTCACGAGTATTATTGAATGTCAAATTATATTGATTCCGCTAAAGAATTTAATTTTTAAACTGTATTTAAATTCATGTATGAAAATTATTTCTTTAGTATATATATTTCATTAGAAAACTACTTTAAGATTCTTTAATTTAAGATTCTTTAAGGCTCTCAAAATTAGTATATAGAAAAGAAGTAGAAATATAAGTGAGTTGAAGATATAACATCATATGCGTAATACTACAATTATAAGCGATCAAATTTAAAACAAATAATATACTATCGGGTAAATATTTTTTAGAAAACATGTCTTGACAATTACATATATTTTCCTTGGATATGGCTTTTTTTTAACACACCTGCATGAGGAACAAAGGAAGACATCACAACATGAATCTCAAGCTAGTAGTTTCTAACGAAAGATTAGATGAGGTCCACATTCCTCTTGTAATCTCTAATATGATGATAACTAGGGGTGGTAAACAAATGAATTGAATTGAAAACTAAAATATTTGTATTTGTATTTGTTTAATATTATCGAATTTAAAATCTAACACTAATATCCACTTCTGGAGTTTTCCAAATTCGGACTCGAATACTCGATATTTGATAAATAATCATGGATATTCACGAATATTATTGAATGTCAAATTATATTAATTCCGCTAAAGAATTTAATTTTTAAATAGTATTTAAATTCATGTATGAGAATTATTTCTTTAGTATACATATTTAATTCAAATATTTCAATAGAAAACTAATTTAAAATCCTTTAAGGCTCTCAAAATTAGTATATAGAAAATAAGTAGAAATATAAGTGGGTTGAAGATATAACATCATATGCGTACTAATACAATTATAAGCGATCAAAACGAAAACTAATTTAAGATTCTTTACGTCTCTCAAAATTAGTATATAGAAAATAAGTAGAAATATAAGTGGGTTGAAGATATAACATCATATGCGTAATAATACAATTATAAGCGATCAAATTTAAAACAAATATTTAATAAGCAAATGAATCAAATAAATGCCTGGTTAAATTATATTCATTAATGAACTCAGGTAACTAAATATTATTTATGTAGTGTTAAATGAACTATCGAATCTAATATGACCAAATACTTGAACAACTAACAAATTGTATGTTAATTATTTGGTTCATTTCTGTCCCTAGTGCTAACTACACTAAAAATACTCAATTACTTGTCGGTTTTGTCCTTATTTGATTGAAAAGGGAATAAGAGGATGTACGATTTCCTAGTTCATTTTACATTTTCTCTCTCATCATTCTCGTGTCCCCCTAAATTGAAGGAATTCTCTCTTCACTTTTTTAGTTCATTTTACATCCTTTCTCTCCTCACGTCACTTTACTTTAACCTTACCCTCTAAAAACTCCTCACTGAAGAGGATCCTCCCC
>BQKN01066292.1:176674-194789 GCA_022839385.1 Asparagus kiusianus
CAAAGCAAATAGTAGAATATTCTATATTGAAGATAAAAACTGATTAAAAGGTTTATAACCTCAACGTCATATAGCTTAAACAACTGAAGGACAAAGCAAGGGAAATAAAGTTCTGGAAATAGTAAGGACCCACCAAATATTTCCCAAGAGAGTACTGTTATAGGCCTCTATCAAAAAGAAAATAACACGAAGAAGAAAACCTCATGAAAGTTTCATCCTTGATCTAGTTTTGGTTCATAGTAGATGTCTATTGACTATGTAGATCCTCGTCTCTTAATCTTACAATTCATATATGAATGGGAAGAATAAACTACTCTTTCTACTATGCAAATCACTATTTCCCTATTTACAATTCAAGCCCATGCTAGCTACTTCTTCTAGTATACAGTATCTTTGAGCCAGATCGAATCTGCCTCATTGTTACGACTCCTATCCGAGGTGAAAATTTTAGAAGCACCAAGGATATTCTGTGACGTCTTCATTAAACTATACAGCATATGTAGATTGCTTGCGTAACATCACAGAACCCTGTTGTGGACATCGAGCATGGCACCTTTCTCCTGATAAGAAAATAAAAAGGAATAGAGAAAAGTTTAAAAAACGAAAATAACTGACCCAGCAGGCAGACCAGATTCCTCTATGTAGAAAGTTAGCTGCTTTTTCTGTAGTTCAGAAACCTTGCTATGATTACAATAAGGGGTTTTTGACTTTGAACCCAAAGCTTTACCCGCATTTATTTTAACCCGAGAACTATCAATACCTGTACACCCAAAATACTTCTAAACTTTACCTTTAAACCCATTCTCTTTAACAATCTCTATTTGCATACGGTATTTGAGAGGAAAAAGACAGTTTCAATATTATCCTTCCCCAACTTAAAGCCACTCTTCAAGCTAGGATCTATAATGTAGATCTAACCAAACTTTATCCATTTCTGAGTTCCAACGCTGCTGAAATCCTCCAACCGACATTAAAGGTTGATGTTATGTATTTTTTTTAACATTAATGAATCCAGTAGCATGAAATGAGTACTGTTTGATGAGATAAAAATCATGTTCTCTGAATACAGTTATCCAGTTGCAAGTTGCAACTATGGAGAAAAACAGTATGTTTCATCATTATGTGCGAACCACATTGGTTATAGAAGAACTTCAACCAACCATGAACCAAATTTCAACGGCGAACTTCTTCGAGTTCCAGACTTCCACTTTGAAGTTCAGGTCAACCGCCAATCGACCATGAATTCAATCTCGCTCTAATTAATGACCTTTGGTACAAACTTGGGAGCGCTTGAGAATTTGGTAAATGGATTTTTTTTTGAGAATTTGGGTCGAATTTGGGGCTCTACAAACTGAATCTGGGGCAGGTTTTGAGCTGTATTGTTCTCTTACAGGGAAATAGAAATTGGATATGAGTTCTGAGAATGGGGTTCCCTAGGGTGAAGGTTGCTTTGGTTGCTTTCGGTGATGTAATGACCATTGAGAACACTATTGGAGGGTCTGAGAAAGAGGAGGAGATGTTTGGGATTAGAGGAGGACGGTGGTGGTGTTGGAGCTTGAGAAGGTGGTTGGTCCAATGGAGAAGGGAGGAGAGAAGGGGAGGGAATAAAATTTTTAGGGAAGAGAGGGGAAGGGCATTTTAAGTTTTTTATTTTTTTTAAAATACTGTATACAAATAAGATGTATTTGATGTTTTGGGGCTAAGGATAAAAAGAGAAAATACTTTGTGTGTATAGATATAGATAGAAGTACATGGGTTTATAGATAAATGGAGTTCAAACTTTGGATCTAAAGGCATGAATCTAAAGGCAAAAACCCCATTACAATAATAGACATAAAACTTGAGGACACTTGAGTCATGTATGTGAAAGAATGATAGGGAGCATGAAGTTCGGAAACACCTCCAGCAAGAAAGCATTTCCCTGTATTTTGGGGAATAAACTGGTAGCAACATGGTACGATGACTACGGTTTCAATATAAATTCTTTCCTGCACATTAAATGTGGCAGGCTGAGATTGCTGTCCCACTTTTTAGTTATTCATGTGTCTAGCATGCATAAAACATCGAATTTTTTTTTGTTTTTGGATACTCATTTTTCAGGTTGAAATAGCAGAGTATTTGTATGGACCAGCTTTAGAAAACTTTAGAATAATTAGCAACAGTGTGACCTGTTTCCGGAACAATCTGATGAAGTTTTGATTAAGCTTTAATGAAATGTCAAATAACATAGTAGATTATGTACAGCTCAAAGGATAAAACAGAAAGTTAACATACCTCAACCGGAGTGCTGCTTTCAGCTGGAAACCAGCGCATGAGACTCCCCAGATGCATTATAGCAGGTATAAGCCTGAACATTAGAGGTGTGGTCACCTGCAGCAAGAAAAATTCAAGATTGAGCAAAACAAAAGTTTACAATAATAATAATAATAATAAAATCCCAACTAGGAAGAACCAGAAAAGACTCACCAAGCTAAGAGCAGTAGTTCCTAAAAGTAAAAGATACATTTTGCCCTGTACATCAAATATTCTCATAAGAAGGAATCTCAGACTGAAAAGTCAATATACCAAATTAACTAGGAAGACGTGGTAAATTAAAAAAAAAAGATAAATGAGGCTAATTGAGAATAAATATCATTCTTGCTCAAAACACTAAATAACAATCAATCAAAAATTACATTTCAGCGTATGTAATATATGTTTGAACCCTTTCAAAAAGATGGTATAAAAGCTAATATCTGCTCCACTAACCAAGAATGTGGTTTATCTTCAAAGCAAATCAGTAAAGTAAATAACGAACCTCAACGAGATGCAGATTCGAGGCACGGCTCAAGAGCACAAAAGCAAATTCTCCTATTTGCGCTAATGACAAACCAGCCTATAAACAAACCGAAGGGACAAAAAGGAAAGTCAAGATATGGTAAAAAATAGTGTTCTCATCAATACTTAAAAGCATAAACAGTTAGGATCAGAAAAAGCTTTCAGAATGAATCTTACAAGAATTGATGTTCTGATGTTGTACCGGAAGGCTTTGATCACGGTGGTTATCACGATAGTCTTAACTACTATTACAAGGATAACTGATGCAAGCAATATATCAACATGGATCCACAAAAAGTGCACATGTATTAGCATTCCAATGCTAGCCAGGAAGAGAGCTGCAAATAAGTTCCGGATTGCCTCCACCTTTAATGAATAAGACCAGCCAAGAAAAATATCTTAGAATGAGTATCACACTTGAGAAACAGATTCATGAAACTTTATACGCAGATCATCACTACTCACTATAATTCAATTCAGATTACCTAAGATGAAAACATGGTTTTCACACAAATTAGACTACTGCCAGCAGATTCAGCAAGCAAGAATTAAGTAATAAGAACTTTAGCCATATCATGGGACTAAACATTCAATAGTTGATATGCAAAATCAGCTAACGCTAAACAAAAACAAGAAACATTGACAAGCCTCATATTTAATTACTATCATTTGTTGCTTAACATTTTCTAAGATCACATGATGTTTCATAGCTACAAACTAAAATATTTCTTCCAAGAACTATAGGGATCATTCTCTTTTTAATGTAAGTTCCACAATAGATGAATGCCAAATGCACAAGTTATTAATTTGGAGAATCACCGTTTCGCTAGTCAAAGGATGCCTATAGATTACTCACTGTTGTGCCCGTTAAAGAGCACAGCGTAACTTAACTAGGTGAAATGAATTATGAAAAGAATAAGAAATTTGTTCAGGAGAAAGGATAATCTTCTGACAGATTATAGCATCAATTAAAGAAGAACGAGTGAAGGGTAGTAAAGGAAGAGCATACCCAGATGGTACACAAAATAAATCCATGACAGAGACTCAAGAAAGGTAAAGCTACATAGTGGTACACTGGCATGTCCAAAGGATTTATGTTTTACAATAATGACAACCTTTACGTGCTAAGTTCATACAGAGAAAAGAAGCGCATTAGCCCTTTCTTTTTCTTTCATTTTCTATTTACTCCAACATCTTGGTCATGCAATCAAGGGATAAGACCATAGGAAAAAAACGTACTACTAACCTTCCCGGTCATGGCAAAAAATAGTTAGAATAACATATAGAGAGTAGTGGACACTTTTGACTGATGTTTGATCAGTGAATCAAAATCATATTTGCCCACTATGGATATCAATAGAAACATATCTTAGATTATCTATTTGCAACTGTTAAAGGAAGGCCATGCATGATAAGCTAAAACATAGTGATAGTGATAGAACAAATCTACTCCTCTATACTTATAGGAGGATCCAAAGACTCACTATTCATGCTATAGTAAATTACTGTAGCATAATTGTAGCAATATCTGTAAAAATTTTAAAAAGTGCTGTAGCGTTTACAAAAAATCTGTAGGATTTAAAAATAATTACTGTAGCAGAAATAAAAAAAGTTCGTCATGCTTTGCACGGGGTGCACACTAGTACAGAAATATAGTAATATCTCAGCTTGAGAAAAGGAGACTAGCTGGCTTAATTATCATGACTATGAACCTGTATAAGCATATTCACATCTGCTCCTACAAACTTATTTATATTTCTTGCAGCAAAATGTTCAACGATGAAGGACAAACCAATTGAGACGCTAAAACTATTTATTATATGTGTTTACATGTTCAATGAGAAAACAACCTAGTTTTTATAATAATATTCTTTTGATGTATAGGCATATCCATATTTTCTCCTAGAAGTGTACATATATTTGTTAGAGGTGAAGATTACAAAAGGAAAAGCTCAAGTTGAATGCTATATCTAGAGAAGTTTCGATCTTTCATATTCTGTGTGAAAAGAAACTGTCCCTCCACCCTCACCCCCATCCAAATTATCCAAAGAAAGCGGAACTTAAAGAAAAAGATAGTATAATTGTTAATGTTCAGTGACCTTCCCCACATTTAAATTTCTTAAATCCATCTCTACAACTAATACTTTTTGGAGGACATGAAGTCAAATTTACTTTTATATTTACAAGGATACAAATCACATAGAACAGTAGAACCATAGACTTCCAGGTTATATACCGACCAGAATTTTTCAGCAGATAAATACCTTAAACTTTCCATAATATACTCCCAACAATTCTAACAATACACTCAGGTTATAATACTGCATCTTCTTTCATTGAACATCCAAATTTATAATTTAATTTATTCTAAAGTCCCCTTTATCTTAACTTAAATATATGATAGCATCTTTTAATTAAAAAAAATGAACGAGAGGTGGAGATGATAAATGGAGGCAAGGTGGTGGCAAATAAAGGAGGTGATTGTATTGGCGGAAGAAACAAGAAGAAAGTTAAAGTGATAAAGGATAAAAGGTGCAAATGGAGGAAATCCAGAGTACACCATAAAATCTTAAATGATAAGTAGGGGTATCAAACGGGCAAATTGAATCCCATGCCCATCCGCAGCCAATCAATAAAATTCATGTTTTGAGTAGCCTTAACACTCATTCAACTGTAAGTTGATAAACCCACACCATCTTTGGTTTCAATGTTTAGTTTATCCGAATATATTCACAAGGAAGGTAAAAAAACCGCATTTCCGAAAGTGTTATAATGTGTTTCGTGACGAAACATGGGCATTTCATTAAGAAAACTTGGCATTGGGATGCTTAAAATCCTTCTGCAGGCTCCCAATAAATAGAGGGTAGAATACAAAAAATAGAAAAATAGAAGAAAGCATGAATTATCACCTCAGCTTTAACAATACCATTCAAGAGAATCAAGAGAAATGCATGGTCAGTGATGCATGGATCACTCAAATGTATAAACAGATAAGACCTTAATTCATTATATGAGAAAAGCATTTGTTTACGTCTTGACTTAATACATCCGAAAAGAATTACTTTTAAGATGAAAAAAAATTACATTAACTTGTTCAAAAGATAACATGCTTATAATTGAATGGTGTACCAAGGATGATGTCTTTGTCACAATTTAATTAGTCAGCAGATATAATATTTCTACTCTCATTCTATCCAACGAAAACTAAAAGCATCAAGATTTAGTCCCACAAAGTTTTCTTCGTGACTAAAGAAACCAAGGATGCCAGATAGTACTGTGATAATAAGACAAGTTTAGCTAAAACTGTATTATTCTACTAGGGCAAGATGCTTGTTTGAGAATGTACAATAGTTTGAATGTACATTTATTCCAATTCATAAACTTGATAAACAACTGGCTGTTACGTTACATACTCCAGAGGTTATGCTTAGACCTAAAGCAACACGAGAATAAATAATGTTTATGTTATGTAACTACTTAGGTCCTTTCTACAGCATATAATCATAAGGAATCAAGAGCCTCCAAGATATTGGCTATAAATTTTATGGAAGTAACTATTATTCCTGGTAAGAACACTATCACTTAACCAAGCACATATTAACCACATTGTAGATTCCCTGATGTAATCATTTTGTTGATCAGTTGGTTTCTGCTTAAATCTGATCTTCCCTTCTGCTGTCAAAATAGAAACAAACTTAGACATAGCACCTGTTAAGTACTGGCAGGTATTTAATGCAACTGCATCACCTTTATTGAATTATATGTGTACCACAGACTGCAAAAAAACTATTTATCGTATGTTCGATGATAAACAGTTAATGCTAGTATATACAGGATTTTTCTACAAATCATCCATTATTTAATCTTAATGCCAAAAGAATTGCAGTTCAGAGGGGACAATATAACAGTTACGCATCCAGATTTATACTAAAATTTAAATATATGGCAATCCAACCTTTAATATAATAACAAAATAAGCTGAATGGTATAACTACATTCGCAATAGAAAATTTACCTGGTCCAAGGTATGTTGCGCAAAATCAGTTGTGGATATCATGACTCCAGCAACAAAAGAGCCCAATTCGAGACTTAGGCCTAATTTATCACTGCTCTGAGGAGTAAAAGAAGGAAGTGAGATAGTAATCAAGATATGGGACATAACAAATACAACATCTACAATCTAAGATGATTTGTGATGGCAGAATGATTACGATACACAAGCAAATAGTTTCAACTTTACAAGGAGATAACAGAGCAAAGACTTGGGTTTCCTCTTAAAACTTAAGCTTCAAAGGTTCACGTACAAGAAGACAAATTCCACTTCAAAAGGAGAGATTATGTTGCCTGCTGTAATGGTGTTTTCAATCGCCAAAGTGCAACCCTTTGCCAGCAACGGACAGGTGTACTTCTCCATACAATATCCCAATCAAATTAGCAGCCCAAGACTAACAAGGGTTCCTACTTAGCCGACTCGCCGAGTCGATATTCCTACATGTCGACTCGAATGACGGAACTTGTCGGCCCTCTTGTCGAAGGCGACTCGCAACGAGCCCACTCGACCAATTATTCGACGCCTCACAATAACGACTTGAAATGCGTTACTTCTCGGCGAAGCAAGAGGACGACTTCAGCCGCGAGCCTCTCCCGCTGACACAACGTCGACGACACATTTAATGCTTGTCAGGCGCCATCATATCTCTAACCCCGATAGCCTTCATGACTCATTGGACCACGTCGGCACCACCATGCCTCAGATCGCTTCACATTTAATGCTGAGTGATCTCTCCTCCACTCGACAACCAGCACGTATCAAGTAAGTGCTAACGCAGCCGTTAGCCCATACTTCTTCACCGTCATGCTGTGCTCGGCCGAAGTGACAATTCTACTCTTTCGGCACCACTATAAATAAAAGTACTATTCTAACAAGTAAATGACCTTTTTTTGGATACTTCTAAGGTGCGAAATCTGATCTTCTAAGATATATCTGCAAATTATACTATACACAAAAACTCTCACAGTTCTTCATTTCTCCACTCAAGTTCACCAGTTGAATTGATCGTCGGAGGAACCACGGGGGAACCAGTCCATTCACTCACGGTTTCTATATGTGCAGGTTTCAACCACTCAACTTTGAACTGGATATTCGGGGAAGGAAGCGGCCCATCATCAACTTCACCTCTATCAACCATTTTAATTGACTGTGTGATCACTTAACATCAACAGTTTGGTGCCCACCATAGGGCTACTTTTTTTTTTCCAGAAAATATGCCTAGCTCTGAGGATAGGACTGTTCAGTTTCACCCTATAGAACCACACCGGAGTTATGTTACTCTAGGCAAGCTTGAAAAAACAGCTCAGAAGATTTCTCACTCTCTCCAAGAGAAATTCGCTACCTTTACTAACGAACTTCTCAACCGGCTTCTATAGCCACAGCAAACTACCTCAGCTATCCCCCTACCTTCTGGAGACTTACGGTCGGAGACTCACCCTTCTTCCGGAGCACAGTAAGTAGTCCCGCCTTGGACTCCTCATGCTGCTGCCAAGCAATTGGGAAATCGTGTTGAGTACGCGACACCGCCACCTCGTCCGTCGACTCGCCCCGGAGAGCCACGCCGACGTCTTCTTTCTCATTAAGAAATCACCTACAAGAGTCCTGGTCCTGGTCACCTTGGGGACCATACCAGGGGAGTGGTCTCTAAAACTCTCCTCCATCACCGTACATCTCCAGCCCCCTCTGCTACAATAAGGGCCTCTGGATATGGTCGGGTGTACAGTCCGATCGCAAAACCCATCGGGGGGCATCCCTCTTTCAGATGACCTTATGAATGCCCTATGTAAGAAGTTCAAGATGTCGCACGTGAAGAAGTATAAAGACGAGGGAGACCCCTCCGAGCATGTTCAGAACTATTATGATGTAATGAGCATGCTCCAAGCATCGAAAGCAGTCATCTGTCAATGCTTCCCCATCACTCTTTCGAGGAGTGCCAAGCTCTGGTGGAACGCTCTTGAGAAAGAAGTCCCTCAGCAGCTTCCAACAACTCAGCCGAAAGTTCATACATCACTTCTTAGCTGACACCAAGCAGAAGTTGTCATCTCATATGTTGATTCAGATAAGGCAGGGGTCTGGAGAGAGCCTTCGAGCCTACTTCAAGAAGTTCTAGACGAAGAGTCTGGAGGTCAATGACCCAAGGAGTGCGGTCGCTATGTCTGTTCTCGTAACCGGCTTGCAGAGCAACGAGTTGGCCGACTCGCTTGCCAAAAAACGAGTCGCCAATTATGAGCAACTAATGACCAAAGCTCACGAATACATGAACATGAATGATACCCGAGCTTATAAGGCGACAGCCAGGGCCATAGAGACCTCCACAGCTACGACTTTAGTGGCACCAGCAGCACCATTTTCCCCATCAACTCCAGCAACAGCATCAACGGTGGCGCTGACACCAGAGTCGGATAGAGGCCCTCCTGCGAGGCAGAAGTGACCAAGAGACCCTCCAACAGTCGACTCCCGCTCCAATCGGTCTAACAAGAGGGACCGACAGATGGACCCATCGTCGAAGTCTGCTCTCACAGTCTTTAACACCTCCCTTACTAATGTACTCGCCATGGTTTAAAAGGAGGGACACCTCAACGAGCCTGCTCCTTAGACGAGGTCGAATCCACAAAACCAGGACACTAGGCAGTTTTGCCACTACTACAAGGATCACGACTACCTCACCAATGACTATCGTATCCTGAAGAGGGACATTGAGGATCTGACCGAAAGAAGGTACTTGAAGAACCTCGTCTCTTAGAGAGACCATAGGAAAGCTGCCCCAGCCAAAGTGGATAAGAGTTCGCGCTCACGGTCGCCTCATCCTCGACTGCGCCAAGATAGTCGACCCCCTGAGCTCAGTCATAAAGGGGTCATCAACATGATCAGTAATTGTCCCGCTAGAGGGTCGTCCAACAACACTCGGAAGAGATGCTAAAAAGGCATTCGGGTCGACCAAGGCGACAAGAGGACGAAGATGGAGGAGCCCATATCTTTTAGGGATGCTGACTTACAAGGCGTTGAGATGCTTCATAACGACCCTTTCGTCATAATAGTAGGGATTGATGGCTACTAGGTGAAGCGGATCATAGTCGACACAGGGAGCTCGGTGAATATCTTGTATGTCGACGCCTTCAACCAGATAGGCATCGATAAATCTCGCATGCTCCCCTGTAGAGACCCCCTCATCGGATTCACCAACCACTCTCTTTTACAAGAAGGGATGATTACTTTCCCCCTAAAAATTGGAGAGTACCCTAGGCAAACCATCATCCAAGTCCTGTTCCTGGTGATGAACCTTAAGTCAACCCACAACGTCATTTTGCGCCGAACCGCCCTTCTTCTGCGAGCCATTCCTTTAACTTATCACCAGATGATAAAGTTCCCGACTCCTAATGGAGTCGGCATCGCCAAGAGCAACCAACAAGAGGCCAGAGCCTGCTACCTACTCTCGATCAAGAGTAAGTCTATTTAGAAAACTTGTCACTAGTTGGAGAAAGCAATAGAGCAGCAGAAGACGATACTGGTGAAAGAACATGATTCACTCGAATTCACCTCATGGTGGTTGTTGAAGGTGGACGGGTCCTCCAGAGAAGTCGACAGTGGAGCAGGAGAAGTGGTCCTGCACAACTTCGATAGGTTGAGGCACGAACACTCTATTTTTTTGACTTCTCGGCCTCCAATAATAAAACCGAATATGAGACTCTTCTTGCTGGCCTTCGAGCGCACAAGCATTGAAGGCAAATCGCCTCTACATCTTGGCCGACTCGCAGTTGGTCGTCCATTAAGTGAATAGGTAATATGCAGCTAAAGATTTGAGGATGACCTTGTATCTCAAAGCTGCTAAGGAGCTTTTGACCAGTTTCTTGGATTTCAAGATAGTTCAATTCCCCCGCACACTCAACGTCCAAGCGGATGTCCTCTCTAAGCTCGGATCGACAAGCTCAAAGATCAGCCGGGACATGTCTACACCATTGTTTTAAATATCCCCGACATGGCCCGATATATCCCCTGATATATCCTTTTACAGTGCTTGCCACAACCGATATGGTCTTTAAATATCATTTACCGTTTTTTGGCTATTTTGAGTGATAAATCCCCGATATGACCAATATATTAGCCGATAAGTGGACCAATATATCTTTTTATATAGCTTGTTGTAAAATAATATATCGTGTTTGGAATTTTTGGGCAAGATATCAAGATTTTCCCATTATATCAAATGATATTTTGCCCTAAAAAAAGCAGATCGAATGTTGCAACGTTGTTTTGCACTTTTGTTTGTTTTAAAAGATTGATTAGTTATCCTAAACATATATTATTCATATTTTGTATGCTTAAATTTCATTACATATGTTGAGATTACATTTTAATGCATTCTACTATGTATGCAAACATTCATTATGATATTCCGATATTTACCATATATCCCCGATATCCGCAATCCGATATAAATTTTGGTCATCCGATATTTTCCCGATATCCGATATTTAAAATCTTGGTCTACACTGACACCTTCGAGCGACCTAGCATCTCAAAGTCACCAGAGACCATCATGGAGATCGAGACGCCTATCATGCCTTGTTGGTTGGATCATATTGTTCTCTACCTAACACAGGTGCCTTGCCTGAAGATTACGTCGAAGCCAGTCTAGGACCCTATCTACGGTGTCTTCGGCCACCAGAGGCTAATTATGTACTTAGGGAGATTCATGAGAGCACATGTGAAAATCATCCTAAGGGTCAGACCCTTGCACAGAAAGTCATCTGCCAATAGTACTACTGGCCAACCATAATGGCTGAGTCAAAGCGACTCGTCTCTCAATGTAACAAGTGCCAGTTTTGCTCATCCATTCCGCGAGCAGCGGCCACCAAACTAACTTACATATTGAGTCTCATATCATTTGCCCAATAGAGGTTGATCTGCTGGGTCCTCTCCCCTAGCTTCGGGACAGAGGAAGTTTCTAATTGTGACAATTGACTGCTTCACCAAATGGATTAAAGCCGGATTACTGGCCAAGATTGGTGAGATTAATGTCACAAATTTTGTATGGAAGTTCATTGTCTGTCGTTTTGGTATATGCCCCGATCCTTTGTGACTGATAACGGCACCCAGTTCAACAGCGAAGGCTTCCGCAGCTTTTACGAGTAGTATAACATTCACCTCAAATTCTCCTCAGTCGCCCACCAGAAATCCGATGGACTTGCAGAGCTTGCCAACAAACACATCCTTCAAGCGTTGACGAAGGTAGACGCCGCAATAAGGAACTAGGTTGAAGAGTTGCCTCCAGTCGAAGTAGGCACGCCAACCATTAACACTTTGACGAGGACTTGAAATCAGAAGGGCTTCGGGTAAAGATCGATCTCCTAGACGAGTCCCGAGAGAAGGCGCTTCGGACCCAGGTCACTAATTAGCAACGAGTAGCCTACTACAACAGTAAGATCCAACTAAGGAGATTCAACGCTGGCGAGCTCGTCCTACGTAATATTGCTTTCGACAAAGACATACGAAGAGGCAAGCTAGCTCACCACTGGGAAGGCATGTACACAGTCTTAGAAGAGCTGCAAGCAGACACCTATCGACTAAGGTCTCCAGACGAGAGTCTTACAACATCCCACGAATGTTGAGCACTTGAGGCAATATTTTCAATAATTCTATAAATTTCATTCACTATTAATGGAATTGACTTGACTCCAGTTTCGCACTCCTATAGTGTCAAATCTAAGCAGGAGCTATTAAGCCCTTGGTGCTTTCTCAGGGTAAACCCAAGGCACATTCACCATATGACTAGCTCCCACAATTGCCACTCGACCATTATGACGCGACCAAAAGACCTAGGCGTCTACATAAATCCTGAGCACCCAATCTCAGGGTTGTTAATTTGCTAAAAACTCAGGCGTCTACGTAAGTCCTGGGCACCCAACCTCAGAGTTGTCATTTTACCGAAAAGAACCAGACATCTACATAAGTCCTGGGTACCTAACCTCAAGGTTGTCAATTTGTTAAAGATCCAGGCATCTACGTAAGTCCTAAGCATCCAGCCTCAAAGTTGTTATTTTTCCAAAAAGACTCAGGCATCCATGTAAGTTCTGGGTACCTAACCTTAGGGTTATCATTTTGTGAAAAAGACCCAAACATCTACGTAAGTCCTGGGCACCAACCTTAGGGTTGTCAAGTTGCTAAAGACTCAGGCGTTTACGTAAGTCTTGGGCACCCAACCTCAGGGTTATTTTTTTAAAAAGACCCAAACGTCTACGTAAGTCCTGGGCACCCAACATCAGGATTGTCACTTTGCTAAAAACCCAAACATCTACGCAAGTCCTGGGCACCCAATCTTAGGGTTATCACTCTACCGAAAAGACCTTGTCCCCCTCATTAAGTCTAAGGCACGTACCCTAAGATCTTGGTGTCATCATGAGTAAACCCAAGAAATGGAGTTCAACTGTCCTGTCGTCTTCGGGCAAAAAGACCTAGGCATTTTAACTTGTCAGTCTTTGTTGACAAAAAGATCCGGACATATTGCCAATATGAGATGTAAAATGAGCCAGTTGTTTCACCCCCTCAACACTCGGGTCATCCTAACACGGCCGACTCACAACAATCCACACTTGTTCTCTCAGCAAAATCAAAATTGCACACAATCAAAGCAACGAGGAACAAGTAAAGGCAGATTCCAGAATAAGGGTAAAGTTCAAATCTTTATTCTGAATTCAGAAGAAAATTTATTACAAATTTTATTACCATATCCATGTCAATATTTACAAAAGACATGTCGATATTTACAAAAGAAATATACATCATATCTCATGGCCAGATCCAGGTGTAGGGCTTAGCAGGTCCTGGGCAGGGGCCTCAAGAGCAGGAGCAACAAAAGAGGAAGCGGGGGGGGGGGGGGTCTTCTCTAAGGTCCTCCCCCAACTCATCATCGCCATCGTCCAACACCAATTCCAACCCCCCTCCACTTAACTCAATCTCCTTTAGGAGATCAAGGCAACAAGGGACACGGGGTGGATAAAGGCGATCACACATGAGACGAGAGCCGGGAGGGAGCAGCGAAGCCAGGTAATCGACTCCAGCCTTGCAAGCCAAGGTCACCTCAGTTTTACCAAAGGGACCCTAGTGCTAACCGTCGACCACCTTCGCCCTATACTGCTCCGAGTCCAGGCGAGCTAGTCGATTCTCCAGGCTCTTGACTATTATCGTGGACGCCTGATGAGTCGACAGCTCCCCCTCAAGATCACGTCTCAGTTGCTCGACCAAGAGACGACTAGATTGAGCCTCTTCCTCAGCCGTCGCCTTGAGATGCCTCTCGGACTCGACCTCTCCCTCCAGAGAAGTGAGGCGGCCATCCCGCTCGGAGAGTCCTTGCTGCATTCGGCCAACCTCTTCCTTCACTCGGGTCACCTCTCCTTGGAGCTCCTCAATGAACGCCCTCTGCTTGGCGCCGTGGGTTTTGAACCCCCTCCGGAGCCTTTCCTTATCATCCAGCTCCCGACGTCAGCGGGCCTTGTTGCTGCTCAGCTCAGCCTCTAAGGCAGCAACCTTCTTCTCTACTTTCTCCTTGGCCGACCTCTCCCTGACGAAGTCCTCCTGTCATTCCGAAGGGGAGTTGTGAATATGGGCGAGCCGATCAAACAGCTCCACCTCCACTAATGCCCCCTGTACCAAGTAGGCCTTAAGGGCCAAACGCAAGCCGACGTTTAGCATCTCCCGCAAGAACCCCTCATCTTTCGGGAGGGAGAACTGTTGAACAACCCAGATTGGGACAGTCCAAGACCCTAAGATCGAAGCCTCTATGTCAAGAGGCGCCGCCGTCATAGACCGCTCACCCTCTAGAGGTACACTCCTGGGCTAACAGGGGCCCGGCGACACTACAAACAACATGGCTTTCGCCTTCTCCCAAAACTGAGGGTTAAGCTCCGAGATCTGGTGGCAGAAAAGCTATTCAAAACTATCCTCTTACGCCCCACCGACCTCGCTCACGCTCACAAAAGGCTCGAGAGGGGGCACTACTTGCTCTTCAGCCCCTCCCGAAGTCCCTTCAGTCTACTTGGCTGGGCGGTGAGATGATTCGAGCACAGGACTCGGACATGCTGCTTATTCAATAAGGGCCCCCAACTTCAGAAGCCTCGACTGACTGCTGAGGTTGCTTCCTCTGGCCTAGGAGGGGAAGAGTTGTCGATCACCACCACCTCAGCCTGATGGCTAGCTAAGATGGTCGGCTGCTGCTCTTCGGTCGATCGTTGTTCTTTGGCCGAGTCGACCTGGACCTGCCTAGTCGGCCTCCTAGGGCCTTCGTCCTTCTTGGCCTTCATCTTCTTCACCTTTACCCTCTGCCCCGCCAACTAGGCAACAAACTCGGCCACCTACGACCTCAAGACGCCAACCTCTTCAGGGTCAAGATTTCCTCTCAACCTTTTCTAAGGCCTAGAGGCCGAGCCCGACTCTTCACCCCTCGAATTCCTCTTACCGCTTTCTTTAAGGAGGAGGGCTAGGGAAGGCAGTTTTTGCCTATGCCCATTTACCCACCCAGCCCGCCCATCACTTGGTTTGTCCAAAACCCACCCATTTAATTAAATGGGTCTAATCAGACAGATTCATCTCAAACTACACTGAATGAGTACTAAATGAGAAGTATCTATTCACCCATTTGCCTGCCCATATTCCCAAAACCAAAACCCAAAGCCAGCAAAACCCTTCGGCCTTCAGCCTTCTCAATACAAAACCCTAATCTCCCTCTCCCGCCTCTCGCGCATCGCAGCAAGCCGCAATTCCCGTGGCGACCTCGCCGGAGCCGCCCGCGCCCATGCTATCGCTGGCAAGCTCCGCCTCCTCGGCGACGGGCGCGATCTGTACGCCGTCGCCTGGGACTTTGTATGGAACTACGGTTTTCGACGAGGGCTACCGACGGCGGACGTTCACGAGATCGATGCTGAGCTTTTAGAGGTGGTTGGTGAGGTTTCGGGCCAGGGTTCAAGTGCGGACAGGGCTCGTTGGGTGATCCGGAGCCATAATTAATCTCTCGTTCATTAGTGCTGAGAGAAGGGAAAACTTTGTCGCCCACATCAGGAGCAAAATTCTTCATAAATTTCTTAGCTATTCATAATTCGATTGATCTCTCGTTTGAAATTCCCTAAAAGTTAACTTCAATTGCAGTTTGCACTTTGATGGGATCGGATTTTGAAGGTCTTTTTTTTGCATGTGTTTTTACTTTTTGTGATTTGAGGTTTATCTGTTTGTTGTCATAGCTGGTGATTGACTTGGTCATTGTTTGAGGTTTACCTGTTTGTTGTTATAACTTGTAGATATAGTTTTGAGATATACTAGTTGTGATTGTGATGAATAATCGCTTGCTGATTCTGTAGAGAACCCATCATATTATCAGGAACACCCTAATAGTTTATCTGTTTGCAAAAAACTCTCAGAAATTTTGTAAAAAAAACCCTCAAAGAGTTGTAAACCCCCCCCAAAAAGTTTACAAAAAATACTCAAAAAGTCTGCAAAGGTCCTCAAAAAGTTTGCAAAGAGCCGCCAAAATGTCTGCAAAAACCCCCAAAAAAATTTGCAAAAAACCCCCAAAAGTTTGCAAAAAGCCCCTAATAGTTTGCAAAAAGCCCCAAAAAGTTTACAAAAAACACCCCAAAAATATTATATATAGCTACTATAGTTAAATAGGCAAATCGGTGGGCCGTTTATTAAATGGGTGGGCAAAAATCCGCCCATTTAGAAAATATTAGATAGGTCATAAATGGGTAAATGGGCAAAACATGCCCATCCATTTATGGTCCGCCCATTTAATAACCAAACTCACCCATTTAACACCCCTAGAGAGGGCCAACAGACTCGCATTTACCTTATCAGCCTCAGTGGGGGGGCTATCGAGACGTGCGCCACTCGGAGAGAGGCCGTCTTAAAGAGATTCCCTCTCACCCGAGACACGACATAAGCTCGGATCTTCTCCAGCTACCGCCTCTCCTCAACGATAAGGACGCACGGCTTCAGCGCGTCCTTGGCCACTTCAGGCCAATTGGGGTAGGGAGAGGACGTCGTCGACGCCAAAGACCCACACGAACTGCTCCTTCCTATCTCGGTTTGACTCGGGGGGCGTCCGAAATAAATTTACAACCTCCACTGTAGTGGAGGAAGTAGTGAGGTCCCTCCTCGTCGACTTGACGCCGACCAGATACCCTAGCAGGCGCATGCTCAATAGGACGCCGACCCGGTGGCAAATTATGATGAAGCCCATCAGAACTCTAATTGCATTCGGGATAAATTGAGAGGGGAAAACCCTCAGAGCAATACATACATCCCTAATGAAAGGATTGAGCGGCAGCCGAAGCCCATACTTGAGATGGGCAAGATACAACGACACCTTATTCTGGCTGTGGCGATACAACGGCTCATCCCCACTTGACGCTGCAAGTGCAAAGGCCTTGGGGAGCTCGTAAAGCTCGTAGTATTGTTCGAGTTCTCCGACGCAGACCTTGGAGCGGATTGGCCGAAAAAAGAGCGATCATCTCCTCATTGCGGCCAGTGGTGAAAGTCTGAGTAGCCATTGGAAGATGTTGGTTGTAAAAGACTTGGGAAAATTGAGAAAGACAAGCGTAGAAGATTTAGAGCAAGAGTTCGTGAAGAAACTTCTACGCCCCCAATGACTTATTTATAGTATTCAAGAGGAACACTTAGATTAATCTAGACGGTTAGCTCATTTCAAAATTAATGGGCGAGATTCACCTTGAAATCTCAAACGTTTCACACGAAACTTGAGGCGCCGCTCCCCTTTACTCCGTACCTCTTCGCTCAAAAATCAAAGCGATATCATAACTCTCTGATATTTGACAATGTTATCATGTCGTTTTAAATAATGACGTTTGACCTGCCCAATAAAGACTTCTGAAAACTCACTAAATGATGTTTATTCAGTGAACAGTAAGCCAGACCAAGCCGACTCTAAATTGCCGACAACAATCTTCAAAGAACTCTCGGGCACTCGCTCCAAGAAGCTCAGATGCTAATTAGCATAAGCAGTCGACTAGATTGGTTCCAGAGTTATACAAAAAATAAACACATCAGAAATAACTGCTTAAGTTCGAGACATTCTCCTAACAAAAGACGAGTGCCCTCAACAGTCAAGTTCTCAAGTCTATATTGGAGCTAAGTCGGAAGACATAAATTGAGATTACATAGCACTAGAAACACAATTCTAGCTAAGATCAAGTCCCCCTCCAAGAGCTTCTACCTCCACCAACTCATCCAGACACTTAG
>BQKN01066292.1:194799-208094 GCA_022839385.1 Asparagus kiusianus
TCCCCCTCCAAGAGCTTCTACCTCCACCAACTCATCCAGACACTTAGTTAGGGCTGAACATGGTTCGGTCCAAATCGAAAAAACCGACCGAACCAACCCAAAATTAACAGTTCGGTTTGGTTTTAGTTTTAAATCGGTTCGAGTCGGGTTGAAAACTTTTCAAACCGAACCGACCGAATACCCAAACTAAATACCCATTTCCTAGCCGCTCAAACCCGACCCGTCTCAAACCCTAAAATCTCATTCCCTCTTTTCAGGCTCCAGCCGTCACTTCCTCAGATCTCATCCTCTCCTCAGTTCCTCTCTCACTCTCTGTCTACCTCTCTCACTTCCTCTTCCTCACTTCCTCAGTCCTCTCTCACTCTCTCTCACTCCTCAGCCACCAGCCAAACTCCTCAGTCCCTCCTCTCGTTCGAATTCATTTCGCGCATCAACCCTTTCAAGATGAACTTCCTCTTCATCGGTGCCGACTCTCTCTCTAAAGCTATAGTCCTCTTACTCCTCTTCTCCTTTGCTAATTTCTCTTCAAAAGGAAGTTTAGATAGGAAGCAGGGTTGCAGCGGAATCAGGAGATGTGGGTGTTGCAACTCTGAAGGCAAGTTTCATTGTACTAAGACATCATATTTATTTATTTTAGTGTTTTTCCTTTGTAAATCTTTATAGCTCTCTATCAGGTGTGTAAGAAAATCAATGAAAGTTTGTAGCAGAGAAGAAGACAAATAGAACGCAAAGGAGAAGCTAGAAGAATCCAAGGTTGAATTTAAATTGATCATGAAGGTGGTTTGGTCTAAGCTTGTTAAGAATCCAAATTCATATGCAAGTCTCTTGGGCTTAAGCTGGGCTCTAGTTTCTTGCAGGTACTATCTCTCTCTTCTCTAATTAACTTACAATTTGTTCACCTTTTTTCTTCTAATCAAAATCAATGCAGATGGAGATGGGGAATACAGAAGCTTGTTATATTGGAGAATTCAGTGACAATGTTATCAAATGCTGGGTTGGGAATGACTATGTTTAGTTTAGGTGAGTTTTGTACCAAAGATTAAAGATTTTGTGGATCACATTTGAAATGAAGATGTGAAATAAAATTGTCTTTTTAGGATTGTTCATGGGTTTGCAACCAAGGATAATAGCCTGTGGAAAGAAACATGCAACAATTAGAATGCTGATAAGGTTCATTGCTGGTCCTGCTGTAATGGCGTTAGCTTCTGTAGCAGTCAGCATTAGAGGCAAAACACTCAAAGTCTCTATAGTCCAGGTAAGACGATAGTTCATTTCCTACACACCCAAATGCTCCTTATAAAATGCTCCTTATAGTTCAGGCAAAACACTCAAAGTTTGATGAAGTTAGAACCGAACAAACCGAACCGAACCGACTTGCAACGGTTCGGTTCGGTTTTGAAAAATGGACGGTTCGGTTCGGTTGTTCAAAATGATAAAAACCAAACCGTGCTCAGCCCTACACTTAGCTATCATGGAGGATAGTGGAAGCTGTCGGGTGGGTTCCTCATCTCAGCTAGAAGCTCCGCCGACAAATAGTCATACCCAGCCTTGCAGACGATCGCTACTTCAGTCTTTCCAGTTAAGCTCTAGCGATACCCCTCGATGATCTCCTGGCGGTGAGGCTCCGACTCAAGATAAGCATTATGGCTTAGGGCCACCGCCAAAGACTCCTGCAAGTGGGTGACCTCTCCCTGAAGCTTGACGAGCTCCGCATGCTCCTCGTCCATCTGACGTCTTGCGTGCATCGCCATCTGCTTCTCCATCTCGACCTGCGTTATAGCGCGGTCCCTCTCCCGGAGAGCCTCATCCAACCTCCTGGCTTTCCTATTGCTCCCCTCCAGCTCTCGCTTGAGCCCCTCGACCTTGGAAGCTCTTGAAGCTTACGTCTCCGCAACCCATTCCGTGTCAACCCCTCTACTGGCTCTCAAGAAAACAACCTCCCCTAAGGGCCTGAGATATAAAGTCCGGATTTGTTCCATCTGACCGAATATCTCTTGCTCCATCAACACCCCGTGGACCAAGTAGCTCCGAGGACATAGGTGGAGACCGAATATCTCTTGCTGCACCAACCCCCGAAGGAACTCCTCATCCTGAGGGAGCTAAAACTGCTCAATCGCTTTCGAGTGAGTCACGCTAGAACCAAGAATTGTTCCCCTAACGTCAAGGTGGTAAGGGGGTTGGAAACGATGCTCTAGGTCGGGCACTCGTGTATGTCGAGGACCGACCCCCGAAGTCCCGATGAGGTACTACCACATCTTATCCAAATCTTCCTACGCAATCTCAGCGACACGGTGGGCATAGGGATACTCTAGCCCAGCAGGAGGCGTCGTCTCCTCTTCGACCGGCTCTTTCCCTTGACGAGTCAACCCGCTACGATGAACGGATGACCCTCCCTCATGAGCAGGAGCTCTGGCCTCAGCTCCCTCTTCTTGAGGAGCCTCGACTGGCTCTTCCGAGACCGACTTGTCTAGATGGATGACATCGGGCCGCCCGAGGTTCCTGTACCTCATCTTCCCTCCAAGGTCGCCTCATCCGACAATGGACGAGAGTGGGAGCAGGCTCCTCCTCAGTTCTCGTCCTCTATTGGAGGAATGTCTCGACGAAGATGCTTCACGAGCCTAGCAGACGGCCCCTCCTAGGGATCGGCCAAAGGAGCAGCCGCCACCATCGTCGTTTTCGCTGTCCTTAAGATAAGGGCTGAAGCCCTCTCCTGATCCTTAGCAGGAGGCACTACCAACACATGGGTAACCCGCAGGACCGAACCGTCCAGCAGATGGTCGACTCAACAAGAATTAGCGTAAGCCTTGATCTGGTCAAGCGCATCCCTATCGGCATCGAGCAAGTGACCCTCCATGAGGCCCTCCCTTCTTATTTTAGGGCAATTTGAGCAGCCCAACTCCAAGTCGTCCCCCACGACTCAGACAAAATTTTCCTTCCAGTCATTGTGCGAGTCAAGAAGGCCGGTAACGAGCTTGAACTTCTCAACCATTTGAAAATTATAATGGGGTTTAGTCTGGTTCACATTCACAGCTACCAGCCGACCCAAAACCCATAAGGATGGCTTTATTGCCAACCAGTGACAGATCACCATGAACCCTACCAGGATGGCGATAGCGTTCAGCTTCATCTGCGCCAGCGATACCCCTAGCAACGTGAACACTTGATGGATGAATGGGTGCAGGGGTAGCCGCAGACCGCATTCCAAGTGCCTCAATATAAGGGATCCCGATCCGATCCATAATCATAAAAGGCCTCCGACCTCGTCGAAGCCATTAGATCATACTCCCGAGGAATATCAAACCTTCCGTAGAGCGCCTTCATCTGTGTCTGGGTCAGTTTAGAGTGGAGCTCTGCCAGGAGAGCTCGTTGATCAACAGGATCAGATGCCATCGAACATTGCGGAAATAATCGTCGGAAAAAGATGAACGGGAAAGGTCTTTAAGTCCTCTAAAGGGAATTTCAAAAGGCAATAACAGTCATCTCTCTGACTTTAGCTCTATATGTAGGCAGCTAGACCCACAACTGTCGGAATCTAGACCGTCGGATCTAATTCTGGCCAACGACCAAGATTAATTATCAAAATTCGAAGTGACGTCTCAGAGAATGAGGCGCAGCCCACTAACCTCAAATAGCCCGCAATCTGCCAAGAAAAGCGGAGCTGTAGCAGTCAAAAAGAATATGCAATGACGTCAGCCATGCAGATCTGAAGGGACTTTTCAGTTCTCACATTTAATACACACCTACGTCCGTCTAAAGCGATTCTCATTTCACTCGGACCCGGCTAAAGCCGACTCCAAGCGAAAAGGGCAACTGTTATGGTGATTTCAATCATCAAAGTGTAACCCTTTGTCAGCAACAGACATGTATACTTCTGCATACAATGCCCCAATCAAATTGGCGGCCCAAGACCAACAAGGGTTCCAACTTAGCTGACTCATCGAGTTGACATTCTTTCATGTCGACTCGAATGGCGGAACTACGCCTAGCAACGAGCCTACTCGACCAATTGTTTGACGCCTCATAATGACTCGAAAGGCGTTACTTCTCGGCGAACTTAGAGGACGACTTCAGCCTCGAGCCTCTCGCTGACACAACGTCAACGTCGCATTTAATGCTTGGCAGGCGTCATCATACCTCTAGCCCCGATAGCCTTCATGATTCGACGACCAGCACGTGTAAAGTAAGTGCTGACGTAGCCGCCAGCCCATACTTCTTCACCGTCATGTTGTGATAAGCCGAAGTTACAATTCTACCCTTTCTGTACCATTATAAATAGAGGTACTATTCTAACAAGAAAATGACTTTTTTTTGGATATTTCTAAGGTTCGAAATCTGATCTTCTAAGATATATTTGTAAATTATACTACACACAAGAACTCTCATAGTTTTTTATTTTCCCCACTTAAGTTCACCAGCTTACTTAATCGTCGGAGGAACCACGGGGGAACCAGTTTCCATCCTCTCACAGGTTTCTATATGTGCAGGCTTCAGCCACTCAACTCAAAACTGGATATTTGGGGAAGGAAGCAGCCTCTTATCAACTTCACACATATCCAACCATTTTAATTGACTATGTGATCACTTAACATCAACACTTACTAAACAAACTCACCCACCCCCCAAAACCCCCCACAATCCATTCTTTTCCTGTAAATATGTTTAACATTTTAAAAGTATTCTCCAAAAATAAAGTTTCATGAAAAATGTTCGATGACATGGTTTTAACATTTTATCTTATAATTTTAGGCACATTGCAAAATTTGAGAACTATTTCTAATCCCTTCAATTATCATAAATCATAATGTGTCCAAGCTTTAGTGGTTTTGTAATACCCCAACCCTTGAGAGGGTGATGTGATTAGTATTGATAGATTTGATTAGAATACTCATACCACCAAGATGCATCTTCTTTTCAGAAACCCAACTCTTAGAAACTCCAAAGTTAAGCGTGCTTGGCCTGGAGAAATTCTAGGATGGGTGATCCCCTGGGAAGTTTTTCAGGGAGCACGTGAGTGAGGACAAAACATGCTGAAAAGACATGTGGTGGTTTGTGAGGCCAGTCCATCAGATCTAATAACGTACCGACTCCGGGATTTCGGGGCGGGGCATTACAAATGGTATCAGAGCAAAGCCAACCGGAATTGTGAGAACTAAGTGCTATACGACGCAAAGTGTTACGTCAAGAGGGCGGGAGTCACCTCTTGAGGCCGTAGGAGCCACCTCTAGAATCTCACACGGATGGTACGGTATTGGATGATATGATTTGGCGCAACGAGGACGTTGCGAGTTTAAGTGGGGGAGTTTGTAATACCCCAACCCTTGAGAGGGTGATGTGATTAGTATTGATTGATTTGATTAGAATACTCATACCACCAAGATGCATCTTCTTTTCGGAAACCCAACTCTTAGAAACTCCAAAGTTAAGCGTGCTTGGCCTGGAGAAATTCTAGGATGGGTGACCCCCTGGGAAGTTTTCCAGGGAGCACGTGAGGATAAAACGTGCTGAAAAGACATGTGATGGTTTGTGAGGCCAGTTCATCAGATCTAATAGCGTACCGACTCCGGGATTCCGGGGCGGGGCGTTACAGGTTTCATAGGCTATCTGACCAATTTTCATCTAAGTCACAATGCTTACTGGAGATGCTTAATCTAAATTAATGTTAAGCTGCAAATTATAGAAATTGTATGTGTGCAACTCAATAGCAACATGATAGAATAACAGTATCTCTAAGAAGCAAAACTATCTTTTTCTTGGATATGAATAAAAAAGAGTACGCATTCACTAACCCATGCCAACATTAAGCAAAAAGCTACTGCCGCTAACTGATAGAGTTCATTCGTCTGCAAGTTTAACCAAAAGTATAATTAATATAAAAAATCTTATAAAAATAAGACATAGAAACATTAACAATAGAAGGGAATAGAAGTACACTTAGTGCATAAACAAATATGTGAATCTACAAGGCCAAAACACTGATAGAGATGAGATTGCCAACAAATATAATTTAGTAATTTTAGTTAAGCATCAATAAGACAAGCATCATCGACAACATAGCAACAAGTCAAAAGCTTTGAGTCCATAGTACAATAAGAATTCATCTCATCATTCTCATATCATTCTCATATGATCCAACAAATGGATTAGCAACAACATTTGAGGCTATTACAAGAGCATTCAAGCACGAAATTTCCTCGAACACTCACATACTTATTCATGTTTAAACAAGGTCAACTAGAAGGAATAGGAAAGCACACAAAGAGCTGCACTGATGCACCACTTTATTAACAAATTAGGTTGTTCGAACCAATATGACATTGCAATTGCTCTCCTTTCCTTTGAAGAAACACAATATCAATGGTTTGGTATCGGATTTTTTTTATAAAAACCCTCCTTCAATGGTTTTTAGAGGAACAAGTTTAAGGAGTAAATTCCAAAAAAGAAATCTTTGTGAACAATTGGAGAAGCATAAAAAAGAACAATAATCCAGACCCTTTTTAAACTACATAAAATTTGAGGATGACATAGATCCTCATTTCACACCATGAAAGTCATCCATCAAATTTACGTCAAATAAAAGAATTCATCATATGCAATAAACAACCTATCTCATAACCATCAAACTGAGTGGATGGGCACTGAGGTGGAACCTATTCTACACATGAGATCTACTCTGGTCATTTAACTGATGTCCTGGTTGACATCAGCCAGAGCAGCTAGAATCAATAATATAATTCTTTACATATGAAAGACTACAACCCAGTAGTTTATCTAATTGGTGAACATGACAGTTTTCTTTTGGCAATGAGTCACATGATAATGGACTTAATGATTATGTACATGTATATCATGTACTTAATGATTATGTGCATGTATATCATGTACTTAATGATTATGTACATGTAACATTTACAAGTAAATGAGCGTGATTTTTTAAAGAACTTTTGGAGGGAAAGGCATGTATAATTTTGTCACATGCAATAATACCACATTCTAATTACTTGAAGTTGAAATTTTCATTTCCTAATTTTGATATAACTCTTTCTTATTGATGCGGAACATAATTCAGACCCAAAAATTAAATAAGAAAATCAATGAATTTTGGGTTCAACATAACGAAACAGATGAAGGAGAAGGGCTCAACTGATTTTTTTTTAAATTTTTTTCTTAGTGGAAGGTGATGTAGCAATGACATTAGCAATGGAAAACAAATCTTTGGTGATGTACCTGGCTTTGGGTATATGAAATAGAAAAAGAGTTATGGCTTTGATTTTTATCTTTTTGATCTTTTCTAGAATTAGAAGAGATTGCAATAACAAAGAAATAGAGGGTTCAACGGATTTGTTTTTATAGGAGATATTTTTGAACAAATTTGAAATTGAATTACTTGACGTCAACCAAAAAAGTTTAGGAAAATTGTGAGCATGCCCCAAATCCAATAAGTCGATATGAGCAACCCTGTCAACCTTTCTCCCATGTGTAAAAACCCAAAAAACTAATGTTTTAAATCTCGGTCGACTTGTCGGACAATGTTGGTTTGAGGGCTCGAGCGATACGATTTGGACAATTTCAAGTCGTATGTCATTTTTCAGGACTAAGTCGGATA
Source organism: Asparagus kiusianus (assembly GCA_022839385.1). Taxonomy (NCBI): domain Eukaryota; kingdom Viridiplantae; phylum Streptophyta; class Magnoliopsida; order Asparagales; family Asparagaceae; genus Asparagus; species Asparagus kiusianus. Next base: position 202,403 of record BQKN01066292.1, read on the forward strand.
TATCGGGGCTATATCACGCATATCGGCCGATTTTTTAGCTTTGAAAAATCGACTGATATGGCTTTTTTTTGAAAAAACTGTTTGGATTTAGTGATGAAAATCCATCCCCATTTGACCTGTTCTACAGTTAATAAGGGTTTCCTTATGAACCCGATAGATTAAAATTGAAAAAGACTAGGGCTACGTCGCTGCAACTTGGGAACCCATCAGCCTTCACCGCTTCTTCGTTTCTCTCGTTCTCGTCCATGTGAGTTCAGAATCCATCGCCACGTCATCCTCTCTCTCTCTCTCTCTTCCCTGCGATGTCAGAACCCACCCACGGCCATCACCGCCTTCCTAGGAAGCCAAGTTTCGAGCTTCCTCAGTCTCAGGTGAGTATCTGAGTCTCTGACTCTTCCTCTCTTTCTCTCTCATTCTCTCTCTCTGAGTCTCTCTCTACGCCAATGATTTTTTTTCCTTTGCAATTTGTACTGAGCAAAAGGCCTACCTCTTGAATCATTTTTCTGGCTCTCAAAATCAACAAGGTAAGCCTTCCCTGTCAAATAAAATTGGTTTTAAGTTAGTAATTGAATTATAGAATTGACATGCAACAAATTCAAATTCATACCAAGTTGCTGCCTCTCTTGAATGTCTATTGCCTCTCTTGAATGCGTACCAAGTTGCTCAAATTAGATTGAAATCGGCCCAAGCAATTGAGAGTTGAAATTATTACCCCATGTTTTACTTTTTGGAGATTTCATTATTGTTTGAATTCTAATGCATAGGAATACTTAGTCAATAACTGTTTGAAGATTTCATCATTTTAATAAGCTTTGAATAATGGACTTAGTAGTTGGTATTTTAATAAGCTTTGAATAATGCATAATTATTTAATTTGTCAATTTAAAATATGCAATTGATTTAAATATATAAATGTAACTGGTTGTCTACATCCATATTTGTTGTCTTGTTAATTATTGTAGGATCATGTCGTCGAAAGAACAAGGATCTACTAAACCTCCAACACCACCAAAACAGGGCGGTAAAGATCCATGTTGGCAATATTGGGAGAGAGTTGGTTCTGACACAAACAAAAGTTAAATGCAATTATTACACTCAAGTCCTCAATAGCGGGTTTAGCTGATTCAAACAACACCTAGCCGGAAAGAGGGGAATTGTGCGCCGTGTGTGAAAGTTCCCGATGATGTTAAGGTAAAAGTTTCCGAAATTATAGAGAATGCAAAGAAGAGCGAGGATGAGGAGATAAAATATGCATAACTTTTGAGTGAGGTGCATATTGGGAAGGATGAGGAGCATAACTCATTGAGTAGTCAAAGAAGCTCGTCATCCTCCTACAAGGTAGTTGGGTCAATGGACTCCTTCGGTGCTCATTCTCCCAAGGAGATTGCCCAAATAGTAACGAAGGGGAAACACCGACAATGGACTCCAAGCTTAAAAATAAGAAAAGCGAGGATGTATTGTGATATATCTCCAAATAGTTCTATGAAGCCGACATTCTATTTCATACCGCCACACTTCCCTCTTTCCATCAAATGCTACAAACCATTGGCTTGTTTGGAAGTCATTTACAAGCTCCACTGATGTATGAATTGAGTGAGACATATTTACGAAAATAGGTGGAGGAGACAAAGGAGATTGTTGAGAACTTTAAAACGACTTGTGTTGTCAAATGGTTGTTCCCTAATGACCGATACTTGGAGTTATCGAAAGTCTAGAAGCATCATGAACATAGTTGTACATTCTGCTAGGAGGGCTTGTTTTTTGTCTTCATTTGATGCATCGGCCGATAAGCACAATGCTCAATATATTTGTGACTTTATAGACAAGACTATTGATCAGATAAGGGAGGCAAATGTGTTGCAGATAGTCACTAACGGAGCTTCAAACAATATGTCGGCCTCTAAGTTGTTGGAGAAGAGGCAAATATATTTTGGACTTGTGCTGCACACATATTGAACTTGATGTTGTGCGATATAGCTAAAAGATAAAACTCATTCGTAATGTCATTTTATAAGGAATGTATCGGTATTTTTATATAATCATATCAAGCCTATTTAATTATTTAAGGAGTTCATTAAGGGTGATCTTGTGAGACCGAGGGTTACGAGATTTGCTACAACGTTCCTCTCTACAGTCGTTAAGGGATCACAAGAAAGAGATGAGGCAAATGTTTCTCTGACCAATGGACAAATTGTAGTCTTTCAAGAATATCATGGCAAAAAGATATATTTTAATTGTATTCATTTTATTCATTTGATAATTTATTTTTCATTGATTGTTGAATTCTTTGTATGATTGTAGGTTACAAAGATAATTGCTAGCAACAAGTTTTGGGATAATATAGACTTTGCCCTCAAAGTATTCACTCCTCGAGTGAAGGTCCTTCGAAGAGCTGATAGTGATAAAATCGATTCTATGAGATTTATATATGGAGACATATTGGTGGCTATGGAGGAGTTGAAAGTGGCCCATAGGGATGATGAGAAGTACAATCCCATATTAAAATGATTCACCTGAGATTTAAGAAGTGGAACGCTACATAAAGCAGGCTACTTTTTGAATCCTTATTTCTATTACCTAGCTTACACGAAGATTGAAGGTGACGAAAGAAAAAGTCTTGGTAGAGTATATACATAGACTCTATCCTAATGACTATGCGACTCTCACAAAGATTGGAGATCAAATACCTAATTACCAAGAACGCCTAGGGTTATTTGGGGATTAATTTGCAAGGGGAAAAGCTACTAAGGATGATTGTCCAGGTTAGTTTATATTTTCATTCTAATTAATTCATTGACCTCTTTTCTAAATTTATAAGTTGCTAAATTTTTTTAATTATGAATTGATTAGTTACTTGGAGGAGGCTTTACGGAAAAGATACTCCTGAGTTGAGGAAGATGACAATGAAGATTTTGGGCTTGACAACTCGCTCCTCAGCTTGTGAAAGAAATTAGAGTATATTTTAGATGGTAATATTGTTTCTTAAATTTTAATCATCTTGTGGGCTTGTATTGTAGCATTTGATGACTAGTTTTTTATGTTAATTCATGATTCTATTTTGTAGATTCATATGAAGAAGAGAAATAGACTAACTCATAAAAAAACTTCATGACCTGGTCTTTGTCATGTTCAATGCAAAATTGAAGAACAAGCATGTTGTTGTAGATAGAGATCCTTTATCCGCCTACGATGATGAGGAAAAGGTCTCCGAATAGTTGTTAGGTGAGGGGAATAATAGTGAAGATGTAAAGTTTCTCCGGGAGAGTATTTGACTTTTAGGCAAGTTGAAGATATTTCGGGAGCTAACCTAAGAAAGAGAAAGAATGAAAGGTTGCAAATATATAAAAGAAAGAAGAAATCAAGATCATCTTCATCGAAGGGAAAGGAGCCGATGGAAGATGATAAGGAGGAAGAGATTGATGCATTATTCACGGAGTAAAATGAGGAGGATAATCCTACTTTCAATGCCGATGAAGATTGTTTCTAGGTATCTTTGCTTTTATGTTATTCTGGATTTGCTTTATGGATGTTAAACAATTATGAACTATTTGTAGCTTTAAAAACTTGTTTGTTTGTTTTGATTTACTTATATTTCTTTATGGATATGAATCTTGTGGATTATGATTGCATAAAAATTATATTGTTGATTTTCATTCCATATATTATATGTTACTTGCTTCATTCTTTATATGCTATTTTTATGTTTACTAAAAATGTTTTCTTACTTTGTAGTTTGTAGGTTAAACACCCAAATGGTTTCAAGATGCAATCGAGAATCAAATTTCTACAATCAGTTAGTGACCATAAACATCATATATTATTTACTTTTTTATATGTTTAGACTATAAAATTTATAAAATATGCTTAAATTGAATTTAGGAATTCTTAGATTGCATTTAGAACATGATATTATACATATGCGCACCACCCGATATGACAATTCGGTATTTAGTCCATATCCCCCGATATATCCACAATTTTTGCTATCTGATATGGATTTCAACCGTCCGATATGAACCCAACATCCGACATTTAATACATTGCCAAAAAAACCCAAAAAATGTGATTCAACCCTTCCAACTTAGCAATATATATTGTGTATATTGTATTTCTCTCAATCCCTAAATTACCCTCCTATCATAAATTTGGCAGATTTCTCTCTCATGAAGATCAGAACCAAGTGAGATTTTTCCTCTCTCCTCCCAACTAAACTCTCTTCCTAAATCCTCCTCCCCTACATCGTTGTCAGCGCGGTAGCTAACTTTGTTTCTCCTCCCTCCTCTGCTCTCTCCTAACCCTAACGTTCAAGATTGCTCCTCCCTCCTCTCATCCTCTATTCTTCCTCTCTCCTAACGTAGCCCTAACCTTCCTGCTCTCTCCCTCTTCCTCCTCTCCTCCTCCAATCTCGCTGTCTCCCTATCCCGTCTTCCCCTCCGCCATTACCGACCTCAAGCACGCCCTTCCATCCCACCGTCTCCCTATCCTACCTCCCCATCCGCCACCACCGACCTCGAGCGCATCTTCAACTAGTTTGACTCTAGTGACGACGACAAGATCTCCAACTCCGAGCTCTAGTGATGACAATAAGATCTACTCTGAGCTCATCACCATTTTCTCCTCCCTCGACCAACCCCTCTTCTCTAAACTCTCCCGCATGATGGCTGAGATCAGCCCTTTAAAACCATCTACGACCTCCTCTTCTCTACCCTCAATCATTTCTCTCAAACAAATCTCATGATTGGATTATCTATAATTTTACTTCTTAGTGGTAGATTGGATCTTGCTAGTTTATTTTTAATTGAAATGAATGAGTGAAATTTATTTTCTTAGACTAGTTTGTAAAAGGGTATATGATATGTGGCGGTTTGGAGATTGCTTATAAAATGTTTGATGAAATGCTAAAGAGAGAGATGGTTTCTTAGACTATGATGGTATTAGATTATGCACAAACAAAATATAAAGAAAATATCATGGATACCTTGCTGCTTTTTTCTAGAGTTTTTTTGTCCACTTCCTTCCCTAACAATCGCAACTTATAACATACAACATATTCATAACAAGAAATGACTTAAGACTAAAAACGAAATGACTTAAATTTCACACGAAATGACTTAAACTTCACAGAAAATGACTTAGAATTAACACGAAATGTGGTACCCTCAATAGAAAATGACTTAACTCAATAGGAAATTACTTAACCTTAACAAAAATGTGGTAACTTTAACAGGAAATGACTTAGCCTTAATAGGGAATAAGGTAACCTTAAAGAAAAATCATAAAAATATATATTTTACCTAATTACAGGAAAGAATGTATTTGCTCAGTTCTTTAGAGCGTAGCTGATAACAATATTATATGCCCTTTCATTTATTTTCCTTTTCCACTCTTTCCTAGGGTTTCTTTTGTTGGCCTTCTTGTTTAGATGATGTTTAACAAACAATTTACTTCTAATGTTGTTTGTCTAGTGTTTGTGTTTTCGTATTTATTCTAGGCAAACAACGAGTTGGAGGTTGGATGAAATTGCGCATTCACGATTATATCCAATGGAGGTTGGCGGAATTGTGGTATGAAACCTACGTAATTCAAGTTTAAGATCCAAGTTCAAGCTTCATCCGCAAATGTACCAAGATAGAGCTTCGCTGAAGATCACAAGCTTGGGTAAATTTAGTTTTAGGTTTTATATTATATGTGT
>BQKN01066292.1:208104-229684 GCA_022839385.1 Asparagus kiusianus
TTTCATCAATATCAATTTTATTTAGTTCAATTAAATCATGTTTTAGTACATTATATGTGTATTTCGATAAAATACTATATTCATTATTTATAGACTTCATAACAATAGTTTACATCTTTCATCAAGTCTATAAAATCATTTTGTATTGTTTCAAAACATGGTTAAGCTAAAATGTCAAAACTCATGTTCATATTTTTATGTTTTAGACTATTTTGCAAAATAATGATATTTTTTATTTGGGAGGTCCTTTTTAAAAACCAATTTTTGTAGCATGTGTATTATCATGTCTACAATCATTTTCCAAAATTTTATATTTTTTAGAATTTATTTGATATTTATAAACAGGGTTTTAAAATCAGAAAACAGTTTTCAAACCTGTAAATTCATGTGTCTGTTTGAGGTCGACCGCCCATGAGTCCAGAGACTAAGATTATGGTTTGGTGGCTCACGGTCGACCGTGGTGGTCGACCGGATGCAGTTTAGAGAGTTTCACGATCGACCGCCACGGTCGACCGTCTATTGTCCAGAGTCATACCCTGACCTTTTTGCTGCTCGCGGTCGACCGCGAGTTTTCCACGGTCGACCGCCGAATTGACCGTTAGGTTCCAACGGCTAGTTTCTGAGCTGTTTTTTCTTGGGCTTTTTGGTCTTTTGTTTTGGATTTTTGCTGAAGTTTTGAGTGGGTATAAATACCCCATTGCCTTCAGCTCTTCTATAAAAAAGAGTGTTTTTAAAACAATTTTAAAGAGTTTTAAACAAGGATTTAAGTTTGGTTTAAGTTTGTTTAAGAAGCTTTTAAGCATTTGAAAGTTTGAGTTTGTGAAATCAATTTCACAATAGCTTGAGGAGATCATCTATTGGTGTTTGGACATCCAACTATTCTCCCTCTACCTCTTGATTTATTGAGAAGTTTTTTAAACTCTATTTCTAGCTTTACATCAATTTGTTTGATTATCATTTTATTAAAGCTAGTTTTATATTGAGTTTAGTTGATTTGATTTCACTCATTATTTATACACACCCACTTGAGCTTATTGTATTTGCATACATTATATATTTGGGTTGGTGAGAGTTGTAACAATTGAGTGTGAACTTTCATTGTGTTCTCATCCATATTAGAGAACAATCATTTATTGTAATTGTGCCAATTGTGAGGATCACTTTGTAATACACTTGTACACCGAAAGAAGTGTGACGAGAGTCGGGGATCGTCCCAAGAGGAGTGGCATCGGTTGACGAACCTAGGGAGAGGTATCCGAACACTTGAGGGAGACACGTCTAGTTCCAACACTTGAGAGGGTGTAGAGTGGGATTGCAAGAGTGTGTGAGTTATAGAGTTTTCGGTAAACTAAAAAACCGTATTGTGAGGTGTAAACGTTGTTCGGGTAAACGTAAAAAATCTGGTTGTGATAGTGGAGATCTCCTCGAGGTGAGGAGCGGAAATGTAGGTCGTGGGAACCGAACTCCGTAATCATATTGTTTGTTTGTGATTGCATTGGCACACTTACTTTTATGTTCATCGTCTTTGTATATTGCTTGTTGATTATATTGCCCGCTATCTAGTTTAGATTGTTTACCCTTGTGATTATATATCCTTGCATATATCCTATAGTATATCTCATTGCTAGAATATTTACCTTTGTTCATATTTCTTATTCTTGCTTTGCTTGTAACATATTGTATATCTCTCTTGCAAGAATAATTTGTTAATTAGTTTTAATTGACATAAAATCAGATTAAATTAGCATAAGACTCTAATCACCCCCCTCTAGGGTCTAACATCTTTGTCCACTTCCTTCCCAAAAAATCATAATTTTATAACATAAAAACAAAACTTAACAGGCAACAACATATATTGTGCAAATTTATCAGTTCTACTATAAACTTACATCAAATAAAGTTACCATACAACACAGTCAAACACAAATAAAAATTATTATCAATCAACAAGACTCAAATAACAAAGCTCATTTTGAAGTTCAATAACAGTATATCCTTCAACTTAGCAACAAATCCAAGTTCATCCTCAAAGAAACATCAACTAGATATGACACATCTAATTAGAGGAAAGCAAGGACAAAGAGCAGTAAATATAATGATAAAAATGTGGAATTTCTTTCTTCATAACCCTAGCCCTAACGAACCAATATAGTCATTCTCAAGAAACTTTCGAATGATTGGGTCGCTTAAGTCCAATTACAAGTGAGTCAACCCTAAAGAGATGAGTAATCAAAAAGAGCCCATTAACAACAAAATAGCTCAACCAACAATTATAGTGTTCCACAAAACAAAAGTTTTTGAGTTATTTCATCAAATAAGTGGTGAGCAACCATCACGATCCATGAATACATCGTCATCAGAGTCGGTCTTGGCCATAATACAGGAGAGTTTACAGGTGGAGAGAGGGTGGTTGAGGGAGGACAAGATGGTGGCGAGTTTGAAGGAGAGCTTGTCGTCGTCGTTGCAGTCGAACTTAGTGAGGAAGTGCTTGATATCGGTGGTGATGGATGGGGAAGGGGGATCGATGGAGGAGGCACTGGCGGAGTTAGAGGCGGATCCGGAGTTAGATCCGGGCGAGAATTTGCATTGGGTGCAGCGGCGATGGAGGAAAGATGAGATATTGCACGTTGGAGGAGGGAGAGACTGTTTTAGGAAGAATATTAGGGTTAGATTTAGAGTTAAGAGGGAGGAATGGAGGGAGGAGCAACCATGAAGGTTAGGGTTAAGATGAGGGTTAGAAGAGGAGAGGAGGGATGAGCAACAAAATTAGCAATAGCACCGACAACGAAGATGGGGGAGGAGGCATTAAGGAGAGGGTTTAGTTAGGAGGAATATAGAGGAGAAATCTCACTATGGTTATGATCTCCATGAGAGGGCGGGAGAGATAAGAAAGAGAGGAAGGATGAGGGAGGGGTATTTTTGGGTTTTATGAATTTTTTTTCCTCTCTGCGCTTAGTTGGTGGCGGAATAAGGGCTAAGACACAATATTGCCTCATATTTTGGGTTTATATACCAAGATGAAAGTACAAGGAGCTTGAGCACATTAACTTTTGTCATTTGAGGCCTTGACACAATTTTTTTCAAAAAGTTTTAATTAGAAAATCGACCAATTTTTTGTCATGTCACCATGGCTGCTGAAAATAGGTTGATTTTAAAAAATACGATTTCTAAGAACAAAAGACTGTCAGTCCTATATAATTAGTATCTCGCAAATTATGGTTTTTTAAATACAATTCTCAATGTACAAGACTAGTAGTCCCGAACATTTTCTTTTTAAATTATTGCAAACATGTGGAAATAGTAGTCTCATGTATTTTACTGGCACCACAGAAGAATTTGTGGCCAAAACACACAAGACTGCTAGTCCTATGCACTTTTTTGACCATACATAAAAAAACCTAACCTCATTTCTACCCATTTCTATCATATTCTCACTCTCTAGTTTCTCCCTCGCCCAAACGCCACAAAGCCACTCTGAATACGCCCTCAATGCTGCAGACTCCACCCTGACATCGACCTCGCTGATTCCACCTCCGACCTTCGACCATCGACCAAACCCGCTGGTTTCGCATTCGACTCCTGCGAGCCCCCTATCCTCAACTACAACCTCACCTCTTAACCCCTCAGCGACTATAATGCCACCTCCAACTCCTGTGCACCACCACATCCATCTCTAGTTCCATCTCAATCAAATCAACCTCCTCTTCCTTGTTGTTGTGTTCCCTCCATCGACTTCGTCTTCAATTTTAACCCTTGTTCACAAGGTAAAAATATTTCCGCTTTGTCTAGCAAGGTCTAATTTAATTTGTGGTCAATTTTGACTAATTATTTTGGAAGTTGATAAATACTATGATTTACTTGCAATTAGAATTTATCTTGAAATCTCTAATTTTGGCAAATTTTATGAGTTATAATTTACACACACAAAATCTATTAAACTATTTTAAATAACACCCGCATATTTCTTCCATGATACATTCTCTAGTTTGAGGAGCAAAACATGTCTGCCAGTAGAGCATCTAGCTCTTCTAAAAACCAATTGAAAAGAAAAGAAGTGATCTCTAAGGAAATCAAACTGACCACTTTAGATCCTTACACCACCGACCTAGGTTGTGTAAAATGCACTTCTCTCTGCCTTTAGTACATTATTATATAGTGGGTTGTCATCATAATAAAAAATCCACTCTTAATCACCCTATGGCGTTTCAATAGCTTTTTCCACTATGTTTGTGTTAAAGACTTGGATATTAATGGCTTATACAATCTATATGTTTCAAGTTTTATTTTTTTTACTAGTAAATTGCACAACATGACCTATTATTTCACGTTTTTTTCACTTTAGTGACCTCACTTGTAAAAAAACATGTCTCTTAAATAACCCAAAGTATACAAAAGTTTCAATTTAATGACCTAAATTTTAAAATGTTAATGTTCTGTTAAAAGATGCTGGGAGTATTCTCATGTGAGGGTCATGTAAGAGTATGGTTTCATTAATCACCTCTGATATGTCATTAATTTACACCCAAATATTCGTATGTTATATAGGGTTTTTGTATTTTAACCCAAAGTTTTACCCTCATTTATTTTAAAACCCACCCACTTTCATAAACATACATACACCCAAAGTATGCAGTATGACTTATTTCTGAACTCAATCTATAGCATATCTTCAAACTTTATATTGTACTTTCCAAAAAATCCAAAATAACTATTTCCTCTCTTCTTCTAAACAGCAATCATGCCTCCCCCTCGCATTAATGGTGACGATGTAAGATATTTATTTTCATGCTCTGCTCCTCTCACTCCCCAAACCCTAATTTAGTATACTCATCTTCTTCAAAATCTCACTTTCCTTCATTAATTTCTCATCTCCCTTAAAAATCCCTTTACTTCATTAATATTTCTCCTCATAAAAAACATTAATTTGGTTTTAATGTGATTTTTATTTTCAATCATTAAATGTTTCTTTTTCGTAATTCTAGATCCAATAAAGATCTATCATATACCAACAAAGAGATACATGTTAGCGGTAGAGAGCTGGACTCCTATGAATGGTGCTATACTTTACTGATAAGAAGCTGTGTTTTCAAATATAGTGCTATACTTTCCTCAGCTAAAAATTAATAGTTGTTAAACTTTCATATTTTTATGTTAATTAGTCAAATGGATACTAAAGCTTCCTTTGTTTTTCCATCAATTTTCTTGACGGGATACTACACACTATTAATTTTCTACATGTAGTCCCAGAATCAACAAAGAGCTATATCATAATGATAAAAAGATGCACTTTATTCATAAAGAGCTACACCTCTCGATAATGTGTTATACTTTGGTCGTAAAAAGCTATGTTTTCGTATAAAGTGATATACATTGCTCAGCTTTGGTCAATTTTACAGATTGACTTGACCTAGAATTTTGGGATCGGCTCTCTGAGATCAATGTTTTGTGAAACGAAGGAAGAGAGGAAAAATAGAGAAGCGATGGGTTAATTTAGGGAAGGACAGTTTTGGAATTTGAGAATTTTTCTAAAACTCAATATAAAGTTTGAGGGAATATTACAAGTTGGGTTTATAAATAAGTAACATGGGATACTTAGATGTATGGGTATATATGGAGGTGGGTAGTAAAACTTTGGGTTAAAAGACAAGACCAATAAAGATCTAATGAAGTTTTGATCTCTATGATGCTCTTGATTTCAGATAACACTAAAAAAGATTTAGTGGGCAGAAACAGTAACCTAGATGCCATCAGCAAAATAGAATTAAAGAAAGACCCAAATTCAAACTTAGATCCATCTTGTTAGCTTTTTTTTAAATCTAGGGAAAAAACCTAATTAACTGCAAACACATCATCAAGCGGGACTTTTCCGCTCCTAGGAGCTCTTAAGACAACAAAGAGGAAAAACCCTAGCTCCAGCTCTAAAACCGACCATCAAAATCGAACTTAGATCGAATTCACTCAAATACATCTATCTGTTAGTTAACATGTGAGGCCTTCAGCTTTTGTACAAAGGAAAAGGGTTTTTTTAGATTATTTCTAGAAAAAAGAAGAAGGCTAGGATTGATAAAACAATAAAATAAAGAACATTAAAAGATAACTTAGGTTAGATAGGTTTCACAGAAAGACATATAACCTAGAAGATGGCTTCACGCCCTGGCAAATCACATGCGCACCATAGCAATTCACATGCTAAAAACCTCGACTTTACTGATAAATTTTCTCAGTCTCCAGCTACGATGATAAGTTCACCCGTATACAAAGGGTTTAAATTCCTACCTCTACTAAAATACTAAGGGGGGGTTTATTGGTTGGGACATTTTGGGGGATAATGGGATAATTTTGGGGATTCTATTTCAAAGTGTTATTCATTAGAACAATGGAACAAGGATAATACATTTTTGTGTTATTGGTTTTTTGGAACACTAGTGAAACAATTACACCACTTGAGATAAAATTACCCCTCATATACAAAAATTTTGTTCCAATAGTAAAAATTTACCACATCCTCCATATTGGAACAATGTTGTTCCACTTTGAAGACAACTGGGATAATTTTAAAATATTTTTGTATTACTTAACTAATACATGCTAATTATATTATAAATATATGACATGATATATAAAATATAACATATATTAATATTTTAATAACATAATTTAATAACATAAATTAATAATATTATTGAAAGGTAATTATAGTATAATGTATTTATTATAATATTATATAATATTTTAATAACATATATTAATAATATTATATAATAACATATATTAATATTTTAATAACATAAATTAATAATATTATGTAATATATTATTGTATAATATTAATTAGTACATTATATCCTATGATACTATATTATAATATATTAAATTAAATAATATATTATTACAGTATTATATTAAATATATTATTCATATATTATATCAATTATTATATAATGTAGCATACTAATATAATGTTAATTAGTAATTATTGTATAACATATTACATTTTTTTATTAATAAAATAATGTATTATAATAAGTATTATATTATTAAAATATTATATTAAATATATTGATATTATATTATATTAATTATTATATATAGTATAGCATGCTAATATAATATAATATAATACAATATAATAATTAATAATAATAATTTGTAAGTATAGTACAATATATTATATTTTAATATAAAGTAAAATAATATTTATATTATAATAATATACTAAATAATATATTAAATCAATTGAATAAGTTAATTTAGAAGTAATTAATAGATAAAATTATTTTTTAATAAGGTGCCACATCATCAATTATCCCACATGAATTGTCAAATCAAAGGCTCAAATTATCCAATTATCCCACTTTATCCTATTTTACCCCACTCAAAATATCCCAAAGGGGTAAAATTGTTCCATTGGAACAATTTTCCCACTTGGCCCCAATTTGTCTCAACCAATAACCCCCCTAAATAGAAACTTCTAACCCTACTAAAATTTAAAATCTAAATAATTCTATCCTAGAATTGAAATTTAAATCAAATTTCTAGAATTTAAATTAAGCTAAACTTTAATATTTAAATCTAAACGTCCTAATTTCCTAACACATTTATCTATCTAAATTGGTATTTCCATCGAATGAGTACACTTAACCAAATTCGGTTTTGATCTTCAAATTTTCCTTACATCACTTATACTTTGATATCCTGCGTCGGATAATTTTTAAGCTATCTTAAAATTTTCTTACTCCACTAGCTTTTAGTTATATAGGACGGTTAACGACCAAAATTACCAATACATTTGTTCATATGAAACAAACAGAGGAGAACCTCCTCCGTTTCAAATTCTGTTTCTGAGGGAGAAATTAGAGCATAACAAGCAAAATAAAAGCGCAACATTCAATTTAATGAGATACTCTCCACAAATATTCATAAGTAATTGGTTATAATGTTTTCTTAATTTTTTTTAAAGTTTAAGTCAATATATCTGAAAAGATGTAAAGTGGCTAACTTAAAAGGCAATAAATTTTAAGTTGACCACAACTAACATAGATTCCAAAATCATTGATAATGATCTATTAGAAATTGGGTCACTCATAATTGTTTAATTAAATTTCTTAACAACACCAATATTTTTCTTACATTACCAAAAATTCTCGACTAGTTTGCTTCACAGTTGTTGAAGAATCATGATGTCTTGTCCTGGTTCCAGCTAGACTTTGAAACAAATAGCATCTAAACATTGGATCCACCCCCGCATGCTAACAAGTAGGGATGCAAACACTTTGGATATATCTGACCCAATCTGTATCCATATCTAAATCGGATGTGGGTTTGGATACGAAAATCCTAATCTGATTGGATACCTATACTCAATATTGAACTGGATATGGATAAGGATTTGTTTAAAAAAAGAATTGAATATGGATATGGATCCAATGGTAAATAGTGTCCTCATGAAGATAAAATACAGGAATCTTCCTATGTGCAGTACATGTCTCATGACTATCAGACACTAATAAATGTCATATAGAGAATGCTCAATCACAGCTAATGCTATGCAACCCAAAGATGTAACAAAGATAATACAGGAAATGAAGAGAATAGAAGACAAATATGATAAAAATTTGCAAAAGAAACTAAAAGATTATAGTACTGTGTCAAAATAGGAAACATGTCACTAGAACACTTCTGTGAAAGTGAACTCATGATAGGGGACATCTCATCTAAAGAGACACTGACTGTTATATTTTTCATGTTACAAAAATATTATCTGACAAATACACGTGATGTGTGCATTACATAGTAAACTTGTGCGTAAACAAATATTTTTAACACCTTAATAATCAATAATAGTAATATGAACACAGTTTTAGAAAATTATTACGAATGTGATATAATGTACAAGTAGTGGATGGTAGTTAGGATGTTTTTAGATTTTTCCAATTTTGTCTGTCTAACTAATTTCATTGTACAATAAATTGTTGAGGACACATGTTGCATTTTTTGATATTTTGATACACATAGGGGTAGAACAAAAAGTGCAGCTTTTCCTAAATAATTGTAATGGATATGCTCCGAGCAATGAATTTGGAAGATAGGTAAACACTTACTTGAGTTGATAAGTGGACCATAAGCTTCAAGAAGCGAGGAACAAAGGACCAAGATAATATAGATGCAGCAGTTATGAACGTCGACAAGACCAACAACCTGAATGGGCAATATTGATACAAAATCATTCGAAACCAAGTTTAGTCAATAACAAATTGCCAACAAGTTATGTACGAGCATCATCCACATAAATATCAAACTCGGTTAATTTCAAGAGAGATGTACATAAATGATGCCAGACATGAAACAGTAAAGCAATAATGGTAACAAATGAAAACATTAAAGTCAGTGAGGAGAAACACCAATTCTAGGAGCTGATTCGTTGTATATTACTAGTATGTAAACTAATACTCAAGCAGTGACACTTACAACTTTCCCATGGACATAATTCCTCGTAAAACACCACTGCTGCCACCCAAAACTGGAAGTAGAGCAAATAGTAAACCCACTGCGCAATCCTGAAGAGTAACCATATTTAGATACCATTATTAGATAATGTATGTTTGCAAAACAAGCCTAAATATCATGGTTTTACATATCAGCCGATAATCCGATATTATCGCCGAGTTATCGGATTTGAGAGCTTTTTGCTAGGATAAGTAGGATTTTTAATCGGTTATCATTTTTATGGGTTTATCGGCAAGTTATCGGTCGATAAGAGAGGCTAAAAATATCAGCTTTATAGGCGAGTTATAGTTTTTATGCAAGTTTCGCTTTCTACAATTGTTCAGTAATTCTAAACATTATTATTTATATTTTCGTATGTTTATATTTCATTAAGCATGGTTAGATTATATTTTTTGGTTATTATATTATATATATACACCATCCAGTATATCACTCCAATAAATACTACTTATCCCCGATATATCCCCGATTTCCGCTATCTGTTAAGGATTTTAACCATCCGATAAATCCCCGATGACCGATATTTAAAACCTTGCTAAATATGTACATTAAATAAAACTTAAAAATGCGATAGGGTTCTGACAATGCATGTGAAAATGTTATCTTAAACATGTCAAATTCTGCAGCATATTCCTTTGTTATTTACAAATCAAATTCAATGCATTACATGCCTCAAATTAAAAAAATTCACAATCAACAAAATTTCTAATTAAATAACTAAATTTTGAAAGAAAAAAAT
Organism: Asparagus kiusianus; assembly: GCA_022839385.1. NCBI lineage: Eukaryota > Viridiplantae > Streptophyta > Magnoliopsida > Asparagales > Asparagaceae > Asparagus > Asparagus kiusianus. The sequence continues at coordinate 218,350 of BQKN01066292.1, forward strand.
CGTGTGGGTATTAATGAATGATCAATATTGAAATAAAAAAGACAGTTTGTCTCCTTGCATAAGTTGATTTTCAGATTAGATTATCATTCTTGAGTGGGAACAAGGTCATCATTCTTAATCTAAGCATCAGTGCTTCTTGAATCTTTCGGTTAGCCGTGATGGCCATCATGAAGCATCCTCTATTTTTATGGAATGAGGATGGTTAGCATTAGGCTAGGGCTCCAATTTTTGAAGTGCAAACAAGGGAAGGCAATGGTCACAGACAAATGACTGAGATAACAGAGATTTAAGGAAGTACATTATGAATTGACATTCTTAATGTTTTAGGTGTTTGTCTTTGCATAGTCCTATATACTTTTTGAGCTGAAAACATAAAAATAGTGTCGGTTAGTTGGGCTCCAGATTGTGGGAAGCAGAGCACATAGCGCGAAGCGGCAAGGCACCACTAAGGCTATTTCGGGCTTAGCGGCAAAAAGCGATAAAAACGCAAAGTCAAAAAGCGGTGCAGTTTAAATATATACAATTATTCAAAAAATAAGAAAAATTCAAGAAAAATCTTTAAAAATCAACAAATGCATATTTGATGATTTATAGAGATCATATGCATGTAATACACGTGAACAATCACACAATATTAACAAAATATTGTACAAAATGAGATAGAAGAACATCGAAGAGGTGGCGGTGCTTCGAAGAGAGGTGGATGTAGAGTTGGGGGAGACAAAGGAGCTTCTCAAGGAATAAAGAGGACCAGAAAGCATCGATGAAGAACAGAGAGGTGGAGCTTCGATGGCAGAGGACGATTAGAGGTAGTAAAGCTTTGATGACGAGGTGGTGGTAGAGCTTCGACAATCTTTGACGACGAGGTTGTGGCCACAACTGTGAGTTAGGGTTTTTTTTGGGTTCGAACAGCAAGGGCGGGGGGGAAAGAGAAAGGATTGGGAAAAGAAATGAGTTTTACATTAAAAAACGGGTGGAGTTCGGGTCGGGTACGAAAAGACTCATTTACTCAAGAATTTGGGTTAGGTTTGGCTCAGGTACAATACAAACCCGATAACTTGCATTTTAAAGCGTTGTATAGCACTATGAAGCACTTTGAAGTGCTTTTTATACGCTATTGGCTGCTATTTTGAGCTAATAGCACTGATGCTGCTAAAAATCACCACTTTCGACCATAGCAGTGTGGGCATAGGTTGCTACTGCTATTGCGGCTGCTATTGTACCACTATTTACAACACAGGTTGGGCAGTGGTGTTTATTTTTGAGTTGATGCAGCAAGTGCGACTTGTATTTAAACCTTTACTTGTAGTTGATTATCTTTGCATCTCTTTTCTTGTGCTGTTTATTTCTTCTTCTTTTTTTTAATGACTTGAGTTAACATGTCAAGCCAAATTACTTGGATCAAAGGCTTGCAACTGGAAGTCTGGAACCAAACATTTTAATAGGGTAGGCTCAAATACAACACATACCCGATTAAGATCTAATGAACCTTAAAAATTTCAGGTCAGGTTGTTAGGTTCTGGCCATGCTCACCATCCCTAAAAATGAACATGATCACTACCTGTTACTTATAATACATTTAAAGAAGTCATTGAAGCACTTAACTTCACTGTTCATGGACTTGAATCATTGGATAGTAAAAGAAGGAATTGGTAGCTCCTCTTTAAAATATGCATCAACCATGTGCATGAATTTCTATTTCAGGCAAATACATATATATACTTATATGCCTTAAAAGGCACCCCATGTTTTCATCTTTATCTGCATAACAAACACCATAGTGGAATCTCATCATTCTATACCTTTTGGTCTATTAAGCATCTTTCCCTGTAATTATTTTGGCTTGAAGGTTGGGATATATTAGAGGGTAATTGCAATTGAATACATAGCAAAGATGGTGGTGGCATTCAGCATCATCTTTGTTAGAACACAAGAATGAAACAATATCACCAGGTTGAACATGGTACGCGAATAAAGCATCAAAAGGCACATAATCAAGTAACCATTATATGAACAAACATTGCATCTTACTATAACTTAACCTACATAGAGTCTAGAGTTTAAGACAATTTTCTGAATATCCTATTACTTAACCTACATAGAGTCTAGAGTTTAAGACAATTTTTTGAATATCCTATTACTTTTCCACATATCATACAAGCATCTGATACTGGTGGAAATAATTGCATCAATATAGCAATAATCATAAACAGACCTGAAGAATGAGCGTCCCAATTGTAACTTGACCATGTAAAAGATTGGTGCTATTTCTTTCCACCAAAAATTTTGAAACCTAACAACAAAAGAATAGCACTATACAGTAAAACACTAAGCATTTAAGAGGAAAAAAGTCATCAATTTCCGTAAAGTGAATTTTTACCACAGCAGTAGATGACATCGATAAGAAGCAACCAACAAAAACACCCTCAGATAATTCTGCACCACATAACTGTGTTCACCAAACAATTCATAAGTTAAAATACAGAAAATAACTCATATAAGTGCTACGACTCCACTACGAACTACAATGGAGTAGACCTATAAATATAGCTATGACACAAATATTAGGAAAGATGCATGAGTGACTAGCAACGGCATACCAAGGCAGCCACACCACACAAAAACATAAGAATGAAGATCTGGAGTAGTCCTCCAAGCACGGCAACAGGTCCAACAATTCTTAACTGCAAGATATTAAACTCAGGATGATAGCTATTACAAAAGCCATAAAACCAAGAATCCCATATTTACAAACTCAAACTTGAAATTCATAGAAATAACTCTTCATTTAGAACCAACCTTTGTCAAGGAAAACTCAAGTCCCAGAGCAAAAAGAAGAAAGACCACACCAAACTGAGCAACAGTCTCAACCTGGAAACAAAAACATATATTTTTACCATAACAATAACACAACATAGTCAATGCAGTATGTATGTATGTATATCTATCTATATATATATATATATATATATATATATGAGAAAAATGGGTATGCTTGGTACCAAGCACAAGTTTTTGTGCTTGGTAGTGAGGTGGCATATTCCCCTCCACTCATAGAAATCGGGGTCCACATTCGCATGGGTTGGGGAGTGGTTGGAAATTGGAATGAGTGGATGGGAATAGGACACCTCACTGCCAAGCACAAAATTTGTGCTTGGTACCAAGAATACTCATCTCATCTCTCTCTCTCTCTCTCTCTCTCTCTCTCTCTATATATATATATATATATATATATATATATATATATATACACACCTGAACTTACAAATAACATATAAACTAAAGCCAAAAGTCCATCTATCAATAAAGTTTGCAACACTAAACTGAGGTCACCGATGCAAAATACTAAAATATGTCTACCAAATGCTTGCTTGCTATATTAACACATTGTAACAGTAAAATTTTCAATGAAGTTCAAATGGATTTAAGTAATTTCTTGCAAAAATGAACCTATATATACCCAAATTACTGGTAAGACTTTGCATAGTTTAACCCGAATTTGATATTTACATTTTCTAATAAATAAGTAAATTAACTAAACCAGAACAATCTACTGTCATAATCCATGTAAATTCGGAGAAGGGGGCTACCCATAATTTTTCCTGTAGTGCAACAAATGGACCACGAACCTAAGGTGCATAAAACAATAGAAAAACCTCTGAAGTCAATAATAACTCTAGTTTCATTTGGTTTGTACAATTAAATATAAATTACTGTCTAAGTGTAAACAAAATTCATTTGATAACTCCGGTCAATTCTTTATACAGAATGAGCAACGTCTTCGATAAGAATGGTCATAACTACAGGTAAGGCACATGCATAAGTACAGTTCAGGTCAAGAAACAACACAAAACGCATGAAGTTTGTTGGGCATTCTCTCGTAAAAGTTTACATCATCTTGACACAGCCATACTGTCTAGCTGGATTGCTCATAACATCGGCCATTCATGTGCAATTAGAGATGTATTTGGTCCCAAAAAATAGAAGGTTAACACCAAGCACTAAAAGGCACGTATACTTGGAACATTTAGGTTATCTAACAAAAGTGAATTGCAATGGGTAAATACTTAGCAAAAGATGAATCGCATAAGATCTGTGTGATGCCCAAAAGCTTAGTCCCACCGATGGGTTGTGGAAAAATAAAAGTGTTTATATAGTGAAGTCAAAGTCTCAAGTGTAGCATTGGTTAGCCAAGTGTGGCAATGGTTTGAGCCAAACCACATACTACACTCAGTGGGTCCTGCGGCTTATACTGCGCCAAGGGGCTCAAAGGGCCTGAGGCATGACAAATGATATCAGCGAGGTTAGCCCGTCAAGTGTGAACTAGGTGTTGCGTAGGACTAAGTGCTATATCACGTGAGTGCCTTGGAAATCACATCTAGAACTCATAGGAGCCACCTCTAAAATCTACATCGATTGGTGGTGATACTATGGACCAATTATTATGTCACGACAAGAATGCCGCATATGTAAGATGGGGTGATTGTGATGCCCTAAAAGTTCAGTCCTACATCGGTGGCTTTGTGGAACATTAAGTGATTATATAGTGTGTGGTTTTAAATGTCGGATGACATATCCGATTGGAGGATAAAGCGAAACGAATATGGCCATTTCAAGTCGGATATCGTTTTCAAGGTCCATGTTGGACATGTCGGAGGATGTTGCGGACATATCGGCTAATTTTCAGCCTTGAAACATCAACCTTTTTTTGAGTTGATAAGTATTGGGGTTTGGATTTAGTACTTAAAACCCAAATCCGATTAATTCTTTTTTTAGTCTTTTTGTTCCCATAGTAACCCGATAGCATATAATACAGATTAGCGCAAAAAAATGTTGCTCTCTTTTCCGCCCCGATCTCCTCTCATTCGTCTTCGTCTCTACAAATTAAAATTGTGAATTCATAAAAACGTAATGTAAGCAATAAGTTTGAACCGTAGCTTGAGATCAATCCAAAGTCTAACACTTTGTCAATTTTATGCAAGGCACTTTACTTTTTGTTAACTTTATGTAAGGCACTTTGAAAGTTCTAGTTTGACAATGTGTATTTTGTTTATTTATTAGCATAATATTCCACTGATCCCTTCAAGAAATGGAAACAACTTGTGTCTTGATGTTGAATACTCAACTCAAGTAAGATAAGCTATGACAAGTGCATTTCATATTGGTGACCAAAATTGAGTAGAAATCCCTCCGATATGGCAATCCAATATTTGGTACATATCCCTAATTTTCTCTATCCGATATGATTTTTAGTTGTCCTACATGAACCCGACATTCGACAGTTAAAACCTTGATATAGTGAACTAAATATGTTATGAATCTAGGGCATTGCAGGCCTTATCATAAGTTTGATAGAGAATTGGTTAATGTCACTGAAGAGTACATGCATTTACAATAAGTCAACAAAAACCTAGTAAGTGTAGGTACAATGCTTTGCTTTGAGAGTTTGATGTCCCATCAATTTATCCCCACATCGGATACTCTTAACTCATATAGATGAGTTTAAATGATAATCCATGTGATTCAAGTAGCAACAATAACTAGTTATTTTAGCAATGAATTGAGCTAAATAACATGTTGCACTTAGTGAGTCCTAAGGTTTTTGTCATACCAACAGGCTTGCGGGGATAGGGCGCAACAATTGTTACCAGAGGAGTTAACTAGCCTGAAGTGTAGTACTAAGTGATGTGCGAACTAAGTGCTACATTATGTGAACGCGAACGTCTAGGTGATAATACTAGAACGGCCTAATTGGTATGCCCCACGACAAGAACTTCGCATAATTAACGTGTGATTGTGATGCTCCGTTAATTTTTCCCCAAATTGGATACTCAAACTTACGTGGCAAGGTTTTAAATAATAATCCACATGATCCAAGTAGCAACAATAACTAGTTATTTTAGCAGTGGATTGAGTCAAACAATGTGCTACACTTGGCGGGTCTGGGGACAATCTTGTGACAACGGACTCGAGGGCCCGGGCATAACGGAGGGATTAAGCATGATTACCAAAAAATATGGAATGAACAATAATATAAAAAATTACATCAACATTTACAACAATTTAAGTATAACGTAATAAAACTGATAATATGATTGTAATCACCAACTCAAAGCACTAGCATGTACACCATAATAGCGAAAGGAAGCAGATAACTTGTTAGAATAAAAACACATGAAGATTTTGTTCTGCATTCTAGGACTTCAAAAAATTTTATCTTTTCATTCATATGGTTTCTCACAAACATGACTGAGTGTACAGATAGAAGAAAAGATATTTCTTTGAATTCTTAATTCAGAAAAGAATTTTGGGTTTGATCATTCGTATTCAAATTATGCTCATATTCATATTCTTATTATTGTTAGTTACTTGGGGAAATTGTGTTCCATGTCCGTGAAATGGGAATTATGACATGGATTCTGAATTGAAATAGAAAAAATGTCTTTTTTCTTTCTATTCGTCAAGGAATTTCTAAAGAAAATAAACGGTGTATTCCATATTTTTGTGGAGACTAAAGATTACATAGCTTTGGGTATTAATTGCATTTCATCGTTCATGTTAAAATTCCGAAGCGAAACAATATGAAAAATGAATTGATCCAGATCCCTTTTTTTTTATTTTAGCTTATTCAAATGAATTATTGGAAATCAATATAATGTAACGTTTGGATGAAAATTTTCTCTCATGCCTATAGTAAAATAGTGTTTCATATATTTGTAGAGATTTGTTCCATTTATTCACAATATCATGTAGATAGTACCAGCAATGGCGGATCTAGAAAAAATTTCTTAGAAGGATGCGCAATAAGTATCTATTTACCTAAAAATAAAAATATAATATTACTAAACTATCGTACCTGATGGGAATGCAATCGGCACACTTTCAATAAGCTAATCCAATTTACTACCAACTTATTTAGTGTTTTGAGATAGGTTGGGATGTAATTTGGAAATTTATGAGGGTAGCATATTCCAAATATTACAAGGGCTTACATACAATTTGTAAAATTATAGGAGTGCAACTACACCTCAACTCTAATATCCAAATCTATCGTTGAGTATCAGTTATTTTGTTTTGGAAGTTATCCATGAAAATCATATTGTAATTGGGATGGTCTATTATTTTGTACATTACAATTTGACATATATGATTTTAATAAATCTGTTTTAGACTTCAATAGTTTATAGATAATTAGTTGTTATGTGTTATCTAGAACATTCTTTGCATTATTTTAGGAACATCATTAGCTGTCACTATTGAAACTAAAATTTTTGAAAATAAAATCAAGATATGGTTATTATTGACATCTAATATCTTTGGCCAAAACTGGTAAAAACAGCTGCATTTAAGAGCTACTAAATTCCACCAAAAAAATTCAAAGGGATAATCTCCCATCAACGATTAACAAGGTATGACTTGCATTGTAATGCATTAACCTTTAGCTCCTTAACCTTGTTCAAAAATAAAATGAAGTATTAAGAATGTATTCTCATTTTAGTGCATGCTAAGTTATAGCAATGGCACATCCTACATTTTAGATTTTAGCGCATGCTAAGTTATAGCAATGGCACATCCTACATTTTCGTGTCAACTATATGAACATGTTTCTCCATTCAGCTCTCTCTACCTAAAACTATTTTCTCAATTAAAACAAGCAGCACATATCTACTTAACAGCCTCATCACAAGTTCAGCTTTCGCCTACCTCATGTCCTAGTAGCACTAACTTTAATAATCCTAGCATGCCCTTCTAATTAGCACACCCATTTGTCCAACAAAACACCTCACAAACATTTTCCTCATGTTATGTGTCAATTGATAATTGACATGCACCTCAATTTCCCAAGATATATACTTCCTTTAGCCTTGTTTCTCATTGTTGCTTATTCATCTCACAATCATTATTTATGATAAATCCAATCTCTTTAAGAAATGTTTTTAATTTTGTAACATTCCAAAGCACATTGAACAACTAGCTTTCTATTTGGTCTCTTTTTCTATTTTCCTTTCAACCAGTATGGAAAAAGGATGTTATAATAGAAGGTTAACCAACAACAGACCACATAGGTAAAAAAAAGAATTTATTGGTCCAGTTGCTTAGCAAGGTTTGTATTCAAGTCCCTAACAATTTTCCGCACTGCAATTATTCTTACAAAATAAAACATTTGTACCTGTTAGTCACTATACATCTATGTGAAGCTCAAAATCTACACGAAATTACTCTAATTATCTAACAAAACTTTAGTAGGCTAGAGTAACAAATGTCTTACTAACCTCTATGAAGTACTCTCTAAAGCAACTGACCAAGTTTCCATAAATTTTAGTTCTTCATTCTACAACATTCTTCATATTTACGTGATTTTAAGAAGAAACTACCATATAATTAGAACCTGCTTTGTATAGCTTTTTAGACTATGGTTTAACAGTTCAGGTTTTGGAAGATCTATCAATTTTTTTGCATTAAAATTATTACAACTGCTTTCTACCCTCTGGAAGCAACTCCATGCTTACTTTCCCTGCTTTTCAGTTTCAAACGTGTTTCTATTGAGAAAACACCCAAAGTACGTACTCCAACTATTTTAATGTTAAAAGTTTATGTATGTTCCTTTAACAAAATCAACTGCAGATTGCTAATGCATATTGAAACTACAATAAAGCCAAAAAATACATTGAAATTCCAATGATTTTGACATAAATATAACTATTGTATTTACATGCGGTGACATATTAATAGACTGATGTTTTGAAAATCAAGACACCTCGACAATAGGTACATCTCTCGTTTCCTGAATGCATGTTTAATAAATATAACTAAGTAGTTCTATCATAAAAAACTAAGGAATTCTGCAATGTTATCCATATAAAACCTTAAAGGGATAAATGATTTACTAAAGAATTATTTTTTTCCACATGACGGGCTTAGTCAGATTAGGCACAATTTTTCGAACATAATTTTAAATAACAACAATATATTAGTGAACTGTTTGTCTTATAAGATGATAAAATGTAAAGCAAAAGATTCACACTCAACCCTTCATTTCTAATATTTTCCCAATGGATACAAACATTTCCATCTCCTGATTCACTATAAAGTATAAAGCTTAAAAAAACTATTTGCATAACTCAAACTGCAAAAAAAAGAAAAAAAAAACATATTTGACTATGACTAGTTTCTTATCAAAATGAATCAAAGAATAGAAACCCATGCATAAACAGATCATATGATTAACTGGGGGGTGTGCGTGTGCGTATAATTAGAATAATAGAGATTTTCATGTATGTTCAATTACTCACAAGATTAAAGATGACAACTACCAAGTAAAATATACTACAAAGAAGAACAAATCTTTAAATAAAATTATTTCAGTAGAAGTTAACATAAAAATCCATGAACTTAGCTGAAGCAAGAAGCAAGATTAATGACACACTTTGTACAAGAGGAAATGATGAATAATAGTTCTCACATTTTCCACCCAAAAGTCCCTAGCCATAGTTTTTAGGGGAGAAAGGGCTGGCCCTAGATTTGTTATTTATCTCATTAAAAACTCTAATTTGGTTTTGTTTAGTATTCAGTTAAGATGGGCAGGTTTAGAAATTTTACGGTTAGAATAAAATGTTGGGCGAGAAATTTTAGGAGATAGACAACTAAAACAAGATGTCAAGCGTGGCACACTCAATTATTATGAGTTATAATGTGTATTTAATATAGAAAATAATGGCTATGTAAGCTAATGGGTAAAAAGATCCCCTAAATTTCAGGTTGGACACATGCACGACCTAAACAATATGTGGATCCACCCTTGCCACGGGACTCGAGATACTTAAATGTTGTATGTTTCTTGGTGTGAACAAGAGTCTTTTGTAATATGGAAATTTGTCTTACATATCGACTAGGCTAAATGGCACAAAATTTTTCCCATTTTGGCACTTATACCATAAGTTGCTTTTTAAGGCACTTAAATACCATAAGTTTCACAAATTTAGCATGTTAACCTTCTGTTCTCTAATTTGGTTTTGTTAAGTATTCTGTTAAGATGGGCAAGTTTGGAAATTTTACAGTTAGAATAAAATGTTGGGCGAGAAATTTTAGGAGATAGACGACTAAAACGAGATGTCAGGCATGACACACTCAATTATTATGAGTTGTAACGTGTATTTAATATAGAAAATAATGGCTATGTAAGCTAATGGGTAAAAAGATCCCCTAAATTTTAGGTTGGGTACTTGCACAACCTAAACAATATGTGGATCCACCCTTGCCATGGGACTCAAGGTACTTAAATGTTGTACATGTTTCTTGGTGTGAACAAGAGTCTTTTGTAATATAGAAATTTGTCTTACATATCGACTAGGCTAAATGGCATTTAAATACCACAAAGTTTCTCATTTTGGCACTCATACCATAAGTTGCTTTTTAAGGCACTTAAATACCATAAGTTTCACAAATTTAGCATGTTAACCTTTTGTTACTCATGCTCGAAAATATCCCATAGAATATCACCACGTGACTATCACATGACAAATTTAGTTCCACTGTAACCTCATTGATGGCTAAAATTATGATTTCTACCTACGTCGAAGCAATTTAAAAAAATTATCCTTCAATTTGAAACCAAATGTCCAAATTGAATCCCCTTTCTCCTAGTTTTTGCCGACAGCCATAAAATTAAGGTCTAGGGCTTCATCAAACTATGGAATCGATGAAGAGAGCGAGATTGGTTTTGCTATTGTAAGGCATATCAATTTTGGAGATAGCTTGGACCGTGGAGAATTATGGTAGACGGTTTTATGGATGTCCAAACTATCGAATGACGACAAAGTGCAACCATTTTTAATGGAAATATAAGTCCTTTCCTCTCCAAGCTCAAATGTTGATTCAGAAGCTACTATGCGAAAACGATGACTCTAAGGAAGGGGCTGACAATGATGTCGAGAAATTGAGAATAATGGAAGAAAATTGAGAGAGTAGAAGATCATATTGAAGGAAAAAGAGCTGAAACTACTTGAGATGGTAGCATTATTAGGGAGGAGATTTGAGAGAATTAAAGGCTCATTTGATGGAGAAACAAGAAGAACCAAAGGTTTTAAATCAATTTAGGGAGGGGCATTCTTGTCCTTCTGTCAAAACCTAACGGTGTTACCATGATTTCAAGGGTGGACAACTTATGGTGTTTAAGTGCCACGAAAAACAAGTTATGGTATTTAAGGGCAAAAAGGAAAAACTTTGTGATATTTAAGTGTCATTTAGCCTATGAACAACACTATGATACAGAACAAATGAATTAAAATTCAATCAACTACAAGCCTAAATGTTCTAAACATAAGAAAGTAGAAAA
>BQKN01066292.1:239475-279921 GCA_022839385.1 Asparagus kiusianus
ATATATATATATATGATTGAGTGTTCCCAACACACATCAATATAAGTGTAGTGATTTAACTACCCTAGGATACACTAGCTCCTAAATATTAAAAGCTATGGTCTAAGATACTTTAGAGCTCAAAATGCCAGAAACTAAATCCTTCACTAAGAAAACCACACTTCAACAATATTCTAACAAGTGTTTAAGAAGCAAGTCACACCTACTTGATGATCTGTGACACTGTTGTTGAAGCTACTTGCATCAGGAGCTGACAAAATAAAATGTCATCTGGTTAGTATTATTTATTACCAAAAAAGTATTTATGACGCAAGTTGAAAGTAAATGGCATCCACATAAAATAGTTGAAAGACTTGAAAACAGTTCAGTAAAACTAATGAAACTACATATTTACTGATAAAAAAAGTGGGTATTTATGGTATCAGTTTTATATAGTGTGAACCTTCACAAGCTATGATGACGAATTTAAGTTTATAAACATATGTTTCTAGTAGATATATGCCATCGTCAAAACACATGCTACAACCAAAGAGTTAAGAGCAAAACAACAGCAACAAAGAAAATAAAGTGTGTGACTGCATAAAACGTCTTTTCGCTATTCATGTCTGCCTAACACCTCTCGGCTATATTAATTAGAGTTATTGAATCATGTTTTACTGCCAAACACCAATTGTATTTAGATAAACCTCTAGCATCAAAACCTCAACTACGTTTTTGATAAAATATGCTTTGAGAATTGGGGTGTGTTACAAGAGGAAGAAAACTGTTCATCAAATAATAAATTAGAACTGTCTGTTCAGTAACAAGCTTTACAAATTGCAAGAATAATTATTATCTTGGTACAGATTGAATTTCAAAAACAAAAAGTAGTCTTCATTCTGCTAAATATGTGAAACACAAGAGTAGATATGGTTTCTCAATTCTAATCCAACTTCTCTGATCCAAACACTTAAGCCAGGTTGAATTCAGCCATTTTCTACATCTTTAGCCTTACTGGAAAAACTCAGAAACAGACGAAACCTTGACAAAAAGTGCAACAGGAAGAAAGGTAGAAAGTACTTAACAACAGACTATACAACAGGGGAAAAAACAAGATTTCCTTCACCATTAAACAAGAGAGATAAAAATATGGATAATGTATCCTACTTTCCTTGCAACAAAAAATTCCTTGTCCATAAACAAAGAAAGCTTAATTTGATGCAGGTATAGCACATAAATTCTTCCTACAATAGTCAAAGCTGATATAGGTACATTTTGATCAGTTTTAGATCTTTTTCAGAAGGATCATATAGAAACATACGGGCAATAGAAAATAAAACAATTTAAATATGCAAACAGAAAAAGGGAATGAGTTTTCGTACAGCAAAGTGTTATCTCGATCCTTTCATGTTAGGGTAAATTGCATCCCCCACCCCCCAAAAAAGAAACTCAACTGTACATCCACTTTCAACACCCTTCACCTCATTTACTAGCACTTCACCCCCTTAATTCATGAGAATAGAGGTATGACTTATAATGTATCTTTGTAAACATGGCAATCCAGAGGTATTGAGTGCTAGTATATCAGTTGAGTGGTATTAGTCCAACTAATGGCATATCTAAGGGGAGTTATGTGCAACTCACCTTTTATTTTACTAGTGAATAAACTAGAATAGGTGTTTGCTTTTTTTTCGCCTAAAGTTTAAAAGAAAAGATTTTATCTCCCGTTGTAAGAGTGGAGGAACTATATAGAATGCATCTGCTTTTTTTTTGTTGGCCATTCACATAATTAAAACTATGAGGACATGAATGAATACAAAGAGGTTCAGCTATGTAAGATTCTCCAAGAATTGCAAATAAAAGATTTACAGCAATTCATCAAATTTCCCATCATCATTTAGCATCTATCATAGACCTCGGGTCTCCTAAATGAGTACTAAGCATCATGTATAAATGGCTAAAATTCTTCTCATATAGCATCACAAACCACTGACTGAAAACGAATCCCTATATAAACAATACAAGAAATTTCTTGAATATTGACAAGCATTAATTCATACAAGAGTATTAACAAAAAAAATATTTTTTTTTCCTTACTCTAATCAGACGCGAATAAATTAATAGAAATAGCTACTATATCGATCCTCAAGAACATCAACGAACTCGGAACAAATCTCAGGAACCGAATTAACAAAGAAAGAGGAGATCGCCAAAAAAATCAACCTTCAGGCGAGTCGTTTTCAGAGAACTCCTTCTCTAGCACGCGATCGAACATATCGGCGATACTTCCGTCATTTCCACTACTGTTACGAGCAGAGTCCATGGCGAGATTCCCATAAAACCTCGCCATTGTCTCTTTATCCGGCCTTGCCCTCAAAATAGGCGGCGAGATCAGAACGAGGCAGATCAAGAACAGATCCATCGAAATTGCCATTGGATCGAAATTGCGAGGAGAGCTACCGACGAACAACAATTAACGAAGAGATTCGAAGAGAGTAGTCATTTGGAGGGAAGGAAGCAAGGCTAGGGTTTGGTTAATGAAGAATGGGTGTCGTTGAAGAGGCTACGCCTTCTCCGGGGCCTTGACAGGTAGGTAAACCGTCGGCTCGGGTGCCCCGCGGGTCAACCGGATCGATTTGTTTCGATTTATTTAGGAAGAAATTTTTGATTTAAACCCATTCTACCTTTTATTTTTAAAAACCGATCCACTCCCATTTTAATTACTTTTAATTACAATAACCGACCCATATCGTGGTCATGTTAGCATCGTGACCACGAAATGGATCAGTTTTTTTTAATCTCGCCTCTAAATAGTCGGGATTGCTAACCCTGACTATTTATGGACGCCCTGGCCAAAATACAGGCTAAATTAGTCGGGGTTGGCAACCCTGACTAATTTAGCACACTGTCTAATTGGTCGGGGTTGGGAACCCCACCAACTTGAAAGCCTTTTCGAAATGGTCGGGGTTCAACCCTGACCATTTAGCAGAAACTTTTCACGCAAAAGAGGTGAGAGTTGGCTAAGGCAAAATAGTCGAGGTTGGGAACCACGACCATTTCGTGTAGGTGCACAAAATGGTCGGGGTTGGGTTCCCAACCCCGACTATTTTGCAGAGCTCTTCCTGCCCACTTTCAGCTAGAAAATCAAACTCTTGTTAGTACATATCAATCCACTAACTAATGATACACATTTATCAATCTACAATGCAATCACAATCACAAATAACACATACCAATCCATCGCAAACATTCATTTCACTTGCTAAAAATCCATTTCAGTCGGATACATATCATGCAATTTACATACTAATAATCAATACTTAATCGGATACATAATATTCAGTTTCAAACAAAAAAAATCCTATCAAGTATATCGAAACTAAACAAATATTTACAACTCTCTTTCCCTCTCCCTCTCCCTCTCCCTCTTCTTCCTCTCCCCCTTCCCCGTTCACCTTTGATGTGAGCTCGGATGCCGGTTGTGTGTGAAGTTGGGAGTACATGACATCCTCGTCGACTCTAATCAGCTGTGAACATTCGGCTTGAGCTTGCTGTGAGCCGCCAGCTTCATCATGTGCACGGCTTGAGGCTGCCCCATGTGTCCTCGGAACCGTCGACACTCGTACTCAATTGGTCGCTCCTCACGTCCATCACGTCTTGCACTATGCGTCCTCTAAAGAGCAGATCAAATCTTTTTTATCATGCGAAGGAACGTGTTCCTCGGCTCTGGCTCGGTAATCGTTCGTAATGCATCATGCGTATTAGTAGAAAGGTCTTCGAGCTCTTGTACCTATAAGATAAAAACCGAAAGAAAATTATTATCAAGTGAATGATGATAAAATAAAACTCACAAAATAACTGTATATTTTGTTTATGCACTTACCAACTCTCTCTCTTAACTAGGCCTCTTAGTATGTACTCCTTAGGGGTTTTGTTCTCCTGAAATATCCATCGGCGAGTAATCCCCAATACCACCGCAAATACACACCTAGGTCAGGTGCGTCAGTCCTCTCCATCACTACCTGTTCCACCCTCAACTCCCACCTCTCGATATAAGCATGGCGAATATGTTCCCAATTTGCATGATGTGCACCTTTTCTAGGATTTCGCTCTATTCTCTCCACATGGACCAGAATATGTTATTGTAGCCCAAATTGTCAGAGCATACGGTCGAGCACGTGCATATCGACAATCTTAAAACATATGATTGGGACGCGAGCACGCCATACATCCTCACCTTTCCTGCAAATATCTGGTAGTGACTCCAAAACTAGTTCATATGGCATCCACTTGACCTATAAAAAGATAAGTAAAGCAGATATCAGTAATAAATGATGTAATGATTGAAGATATTTAGATATTATGATTTAATACATGTTCATCCTCCATTTGATTGAGCTCGTTCCTGTAGAAGTTTTCATGGCCCTTTGGTGAGGTATGCCAAGATCTGACACATTCCATCTATTTTATATACAATGGGTTAGTATAGATTGAAATAAATGTATAAAATTACATATAATCATATATATTATAAAATAACTTAGTAATACCTGTAGCCTAATAGAATATGGTCATCGAGAGCACGGGTCTCCCTCATATCTAGGCAACCCAAATGCAATCTCTCCCAAGACCATATCTGTAGCAGAGTGAGACAACCCTTAAATTCTTTGTTTTGAACAAGTGCCACTTTGGTCATCTTCCTATACAGATACGCTAACACGACACTCCCCCATGATAATTCTCCACAATCCTAAAGATCCTCCAGGAGTGGAAACCACCTCACGTGCACCGAATCCTTTATAGAATCTGAAAAAAGAATAGTACCGATCATATGAAGTATGTATGCACGGGCATACATCTTGATGATCTTCTCGGTCGCATTGATTGGTACATTCATGTAATTGTTTCTCAACCATTCAAGATTGATCTTATCACCCTTCACGTGAGGAACTTGACCTAGCAATTCTTCGCGCTTCCCTACCTAATTAAAGTTGTCACTACCCGCGACAGCATCTCCATCCACTCTGAATCCAAGCAAACCCCCAATATTCTGCAATGTAATCATCGACTCTCCTGGACGCAGGTGGAATATATTTGTCTCGAGCCTCTAACATTCAACCAGTGCCGTCAAGAGAGCCTGATCAAGTCTCACCCATTTAATTTGTGAGCACTCAAAGAAGCCTACTTGATGGACATAAAAATTGGACTTGTGGGTCCGTCAAGTCCCAGCTCGAATTTGCACGAGTATGATCAACGATAGTAATGCTCGGGGCCTGCATACATTAAACAGTGCAAATGTTTAGTAACAAATAATAACTTAGAATAATTGATATGATTGAAAATGTAATTTACAACTACCAATGTAATTTACCTCCCCAGAGTCTATCTTCACGGATTGATGTCGATCTTGGTCATAAAGGACCTCATACGTCAATGGACCCGCCTTCATACCTATACATATGATGATATAAATGTGTCAGTGCTATGACATATGCAAAAATAAAAGTAGAATAAAAGTACAGATTTTGTAAATAATCATTGACTTATAAATGAAGTGGACTAAAATTAAAAATTAAATAAAGTGTACCGATTAATTGCTATTTATTTGGATTGGTGGGACAATGAGATCTCCAATGGGCTGGTTGTCTGCAATATCCACACCTATTTTTTTAGCTCCTTCCCGACCTTCATCCATCATACCTTTTATGCATGTTGATCTCGGGCGTTCGACTTATCTCTTATATTCAGGAGGTAGCACATGCGGCCCGTTGTAAGGTGGCCAGTAATGACTATCGATAATGAGATGAAAATACTGATTGTATGAATCTCTATAATGGCTTGATTGATACCACTCAGAAGCGTATGTGTAATACGATTTATTTGCACCCCCAAATTGCTTGGTCGTAACCGCTATAACATGTGAACATGACAATTTTTGTAATTCTGGTATGTTACATGTGTGTGCGCATTGTGTCCCTCGTAAATTGACGGTGTAATTATGATCGTGATTGTCTGTAACCTGCCATTCATCAATAGCAAATCTAACAATTTTAGTCAATCTCGCCTGCTTGACACGAGCTCCTACAATCTCTTCATTTTTTGGTGTCAACAACGTCCCCCAATTTGCTCCATTCGCTCACTGCTTGACAAAATAATGTTTTAGTCTATAAAATGTCCTTGCAACCTACGCCTGTATGGGCATTGCTTAAGCCCCCTTAAGTACACCGTTGAAGCTTTCAGAATAATTAGTTGTCATCATGCAATAGTGATTCCCTCCATTTTTACTTAGTGCCCACCGGTCGATGTAATTACTTCCCAAACTACTCTCAATCTAGTCATGTGCAGCTTGAGATGTTGCTTTGATTTGATCCCGTAGCCGATCATACACATATGTTTCGGGTGTAACACCCGCTTGCCAAAGAAGGTTTTGTAAATGTATCTGACCAAAGCTCTTTTTAAAATTAGCTCTAATGTGTCGTAAGCAATAGCGGTGATAGTGATGAGAGTCAAATCTCCTGTACAATGCTCTTGGAATACCTTTCATCCTGTCGAATATAAAAGTAATTTTCCTAGGAGGCAACACATTAAAAATATATAATTAAATGCAAGAAAAAACCACTCCCAATTTTCGCTATTCTAGACCTCCACAACTACGAAGGCCAAAGGAAATAAGCTACCATCTGCATCTACTCCTGTAGCGACAAGCAATACACCCTTATATTTACTGTATAAGCGTGTGCCATCAATGCTAAGAACCGACTGACAAAATTTAAATCCCTCGATCGAAGGACCTAATATCTAAAATACAGAGGTGAATTGATGAACTCCTGGATTGATCTCTTTGGTTATGAGTTTGTATTTAGATCCAGAATTGCTTCTTTGATCACATCAAGATTTGAGGTAGTGTCGCGTAAGACTTCTCCCAATCACCAAATATTTTTGTCATCGCAATTCTTCTTGCATTCCACGCTTTACTCTATGATATTTCAATGAACTTCGTAGGTAACACTATCAATTATATTATCGGGCCTTAGTTCAAGTTGTTTCTTTAATTTTGGCATAATTAACCGAGTTATGTAGGAGGCAGAAGCACCACTGTGATTTTTCTCGAACATTGGATTATTACATGTGTGAACACCGCAGTATTATGTGATCCTAAAATATCCATTATATTTCTTTTCGACAAATGCATATAACTCCCAATGACATGTGTAATCAGCTTCATTCCCCTTGGCCCGACCTTGCCTTTGTGTATTCATAAAATAGATTGCCTCATAGTGCGATTGCTTTTAATTTATTTGAATTTGACCAACTTTTTGATTTAGTAATCATGAATAGCATCAACCAATTGTTCTTTAGTCTCGAATAAATCACCAACTTTGAAAGGGACCTCATCATCTACTCTATGAGATGAACTTTCGCCAATGCGCATATCTTGTACTGTGGAAGAATGAACTCACTCATCATTTTCAAACTCGTCAGGGGGTGGCTCTTCGTACTCAACATATTCATTATTAACATAAACTTCATCGGGCCGATCCGGATTCTTTTCATCGTCTTCACTTACAAATTGCATGCTATTAATTGGTGCACTATCTTCATCTTCACCTTCAGAGGCGTTGCTTCTTTCATACTCTTCAACTGTTGCCCCTCTTAACGGCCTCATATTTTCATAAAAGACTTCATTGTTCATGATATTTGATGTTCCACCGAATGAAGGTGCACCACTGTGATATTGAAATTGAGTCCGCTCCATTTCACTCGAAGAAGAAAGAAAACCATCGTCTCAACTCCCAAATCTAACATGCGTGAGAATTCTCCTAGAGGGTTGAATATTTAACACGAAATATGTGGCAAGTTTTCAATAAAAAATTCTACCGTTAGTTGTGATTTGCTCAAATTAAACATAATGCTCATATGATGATCGTTTGAGATCTCAACTGCGAACGTTCTCAAAAGTTATGGGCTAATTGCATATTATTTTTAGTAGGTACTCTCGTGGGTCAATTACCGTAACTCGATGTAATTCATTAACCAAGTCAATGTAACTATATGATTATGAGATCATTAACGGTGTTGTCACCCTTCCGACGTACGTTAACATATTATTCATTCCATAATTAAATTTTCTACGATAAGAGAAAGCAATAAAAATCATATTGTTCAACTTATGCAAAAGAAAATTATATCATTTAAATACAAAAAATTTTAAAAATATTATCAATTACAGCCCTAAAGCACAAATTACAATCCTAAACCCCAATTACAACTCTAAACCTCCAAATCCTAAACCCTAAAATTGACCCCTAAACCCTAAATCCTAAAATTGAGTATTCTATGCCCTAAATGTTTAATTTCAACTACAACAAGAATCAATTTTCTAAATAAACCACTACAAATAGAGTTTAAACCCTAGAAATTCATTTTTGAGAAAAAAACCCTAGATTTCTACATGTTAAAAGAGGAGAGAATGTAGAGAAATTACCACTCATAAGCTTCACGATGAAATTCGGTTGAAAATTAGGGTTGAAATCCAAGATTTGTGACAAATAAGGGTTTGGGGAAGAAAGTCAGAGGGTCGGTAGTGTTTTGGGGTGGCTGGGAACAAAGTTGGGAGTGGGGAGAACGATTAAGGGTTTATATAGGGGTCGGGTCTAATGGCTAAATAGTCAGAGTTGCCAACCCCGACTATTTGGTCCCTTAGCTATTTCCAGCTCGACTCGTCCGCAGGATAAAAGTCTCTGCTAAATGGTCGGGGTTGGGAACCCCGACTATTTTGAAAAAGGCTTTCGAATTGGTCGGGGTTCCCAACCCTGACCAATTAGACATGATGCTAAATTAGTCGGGGTTGCCAACTCCGACTAATTTAGCATCTATTTTGGTCAGGGTGCCCAAATTAGTCGGGGTTGCCAACCCCGACTATTTAGAGATGAGATTAAAAAAATCAACCAATTTCATGGCCACGATGCTGACGTGGCCACGAAATGGGTCGGTTTCTGAAATTAAAATGGAGTGGGTCGGTTTTTAAAAATAAAAGTTGGAATGAGTTTAAAATGAAAATTTCTTCATTTATTTAGTGACCCAAATTTGCTACCTAAGTATTTGCAACGAATTCGGGCTGCGCTGTGACCTCAATGGTGTTTGTTTCTGCATTTAGAACCTACTTGGAATTAGGCCAACTTCAAATGCTTAATTATTTGTGGTATAAACATTAGAATTGGTTCAATTTGAAATCAAATGCTTTAATCCAAACAGGTCATTACTAAATTTAAATTTAGATTTGGGTCGAGTATTCCTTTCATATTCTAATTTATTTTGATATTACATGTTGCTATTTGCTAACTATTTGCGACTGATAAGGTGCTTGGTTTGCTTTGCAGTTCTCACAAGGGTAATCTTGTGTACGAATACCTTTGCACAAAAATTTTTCCTTTTATTATTTAATTGGAATATATGACATACACCCTGACATTATATCTATTATTGAACTTGCTCTGCTAAATTGATAAACTTAATTCCATGACTTAGCAAACTTTAAATGATGCATAGAGCTTGTAACAAATTACATTTAGGGGACTAAAATGTGAAATATAAGTAAATATTTAATAATTAGCACGAAGCAAAACATACCTTTTGTTAAATTCTTTTTATTTATTAATCAAATACTAAAAAATATTCATTTACTATTAAATGAAATACTAACTTGAATATGACTTAATATCTGGATGAGTGATAAATGAACTGTTTATTAATTATTTTGTTCATTTCTACCCCTAAACACCACAAATTTTAAACTTTTTCAGACTTAGCTATTACTGATCACCATGATATGTATCACCATAGGATAGGCAGGATCCACTTCGGATCCTTGTTCTTATGAAGAAGAAGAAGAAGAAGACAATGAAAAGTCAGAGTCGGTCCTGGGTTTTCTAAGGCCCAGGGCATATTTTCTAAGTGTGCCCCATTATACAAATTAAACAAACAAATAAATAAATTATCAAGCGTCACTCAGTAACCCAAAATAACCCAAAAGAAACATCTCCCATGAATCATAGAACCTAAAATATATCACTCTTATCGTATTCGAAAGGTTATTAATTAAATGGTAAACCCCATACAATTTGATCTCCAACCAAGAACCAAATTACCTAGTGAAACAAATTCAAGTGTTACTCAGTAACCTACAAGAGAAGTATCTCCCATGAATCATTCGACCCTAAACTTTGCGAAGTAAAAACACCCAAATCCATATAGACAAAAGAAAAATAGTTATTTCTTCATTTTGTCACCTAAACATCATTATTAAAAAACCAATTTTCTACCTCAAATCACAACTATAACAAAACAGCACAAAGATCAACTATAGAATATCCCAAGAGAACCACTTCCCACGAATCACATACCCTAATAATTTTGTGAGTTACAAGGTAAAACACCCAAATCAAAATAGACACAATAAAAATTTTTGATCTCATCTCCTTTTGGTACCATAAAATCCTATTAAAAGTCCAATTTTCAACCCTAAACCCCTGCACAATATAATAAAACATCATAAAGATCTAGTTTTTAACAAAAATTATAACTTAGTACCATGAGATAGGGCATGTTTTGACCCCGAAAGAAATGACAAAACCCATGAAACAAATTGGAGCCAGTTGCAATAACAATTTGATCTCCAACCTCAAGAATCAAATTTACCTATTTTAAGGAAATTAACTGTTACTCACTAACCAAAAATTTGTCAAAAACTGCAAAATAAGAGTGCTCAAATCAAAATATACACAAAGATTAGACCTTTCCTTATCCTAGCTACAAAAAAAATATATCAACCATCATAAGCATCAAATGTATGAACTGAGAAAGAAGGTCACCAGGTCGGGGGGCTTTTAACTTTACTAAAGCCACATTGCCTTCTTCCTCTTCACCACCTCAAGGGATGCTCCTCCCAATGAACCCATAATCCCCAGAGCAATCAAAAGAAAAGATAAAAAAAAAGACAACCACAGAGATGAGCTAGGATTTGAGCAACCAGAGCAAGTGACTGAAAGAGAGAGAGAGAGATAGAGATATCTAAGGGGACAGGAAAAGATGTGTGCTTTCAAGTCCACCTCACTGTGACATTGTGGCAACCAACGAGAGAGGAGAAGGGGCGATGTGGTGTTAAATCACTATTGGGAGTTGTGTTTTTGGGACATTGGGGTGTGGGAAATGATGGGAGTTGTGTTTTTTGGGGTTCGGTGGGCTGGGTTTCAAGGCCATTAGAGCTTATTTCTTCTTTAATGTTTTTTATTCTTTTCTCTTACTATTCTTTCTCCGAAATATTATGCCCCCCTCAGATATGGGCCCCGGGCTATAGCCCTGGTGGCCCTAGATTAAGGTCGGTCCTGTGAAAAGTAAAAAAGTAAATCCTCCTCACCTTGGTTACCTTCAATATTTGTTGGATTCTCTTGAGCCTAACATTAAGCGTGTGATATATCTAGGATTGACATCATATTTTCCAAGTGTTTGCAAATATGTTTGAGACATCAAATCAGCTACAACTCTTGCTAAAGACACAAATTCAAGCCGAACAAACACTAGGCTCATCGTGAATTAACTACTTCTAGTGTAAATTAATAGATATTTTACATAAAACATCCCAAAATGAATATCTAATTAATAACTCATAATTTTATAAGTTATTTAGGACAAATTTCTAATTATGAAAATTATTTCTCTTGCTTTTAACATATAATTTCTTAAAGGTACCAGATTATCTTAACGACAAGTGATGACAGGCTTACACCTTGTTTTTAGGATCGTCCCCTTACCCACCTTCATGTGTGAGCAGGGTTCTGTTGTTAAATCTAATCTGGGTCCACCTCATCTACATGTGCCTAGCCAATAGTTATTTTTCTCTATTTTTTACTTTGATAGTTATCTTTTTTCTATTTTTCGACCAATATATGTGTTTTTCTCGAAAATTGTGTATGAACACATACCACTATCTGTGCCCAGTTCCAAATAATTTCTAGAGCTATAAGTGTAAGTAAAAAAAAAATCATTAACTAGGTAGAATGTACGTGCATTGTACCTGATCAAATAATTTGATTACTTCATGCAGGTTCATATCTTTTTTTTTTGAGAAACAATTTTATGTCCTTTCTATAACTCATTTGTGAAACAGTTCATGGTTACTATATAATTTATAATATGAAATAAGATCATTTTTTTAAACCGCTACTTGATGATTATAAAATGATGATAACATTTTGTAAGGGAATATCAAACTTGATAATGTATTGAATTTAGTTATGCCTTACAGATTTTAGAACTTTGATCCACACATGTAAAAAATTCTAACTTGTAATTTTAGAACTTTGATCTAATAAACATATCTAGAACTTTTATACTATATAGCAAATACATAATGACTAATGAAATGAGAAATCCATATTAATTCATACTAGACAAAATTCACATGAGACCAACAAAGAAGATTAGTTACATGATTCAAAAAATTAGTGTATAAACAGTAAAAATTATATATCAATATGTTACTAATTGCTAACAACAAAACTAACATGAATTTCAAAGTGGATAAAATACTTTCTACCAAGAACTAACTTTACAGAAGTTTTTAAACTCTGATACCATTTTCTTGTACTAAAAATCCTACCGATCAAATACAAACCAGTAGTCCAAGGAAAAAAAGCAAGTGCATACACAGTTTATGCAGTCAAAGTAATTCCATAAAAATATATGATCTCAAAGAGATAATGTAGACACGTAATTTACCCAAGAAAAAAAAAACCTCCCCTCAAAATCTTGTAGCATTTGTCATCATTTGTTCAAAGAGAATGAAGGTTAAAGGGGTCTTGTTTAAAATTCTTCAAATGCCATGTGTTTTTTAAAAATTACATTAAGTTTGTGTTTGGATTCAATGAATTATTAGAATTTAAAATTTTTTAATTAATTTCAGTTCATTGTTTGGGAATCATTAGAATTTGATTATAGAATTTTCAACTCCAAAGTTATTTTGGTACTTTCAAATTTGAAGAGGATTGTTTGTGATTTTTTTCTAGGATCTTGTTTGCAATTTTTGATTTTTAGGGAGTTGTTTTTAATTTTTATTTTTTTCATAAGGTCATTTGTAATTTTTAATAGGTGGTTTTTTCCTAAATTTCAAACTTTTTGGGGGCTTTGTAATTTCAATTTGTGCAGGTGGCAAATCAAAATATATTATAATTTCAAAGTGTTTTCTTTTTTTTTAAATTTTGGTATATATTTTTGTATTTTGAAAGACTTTACGATTGTAATTTTTAAATATTCAATGATTGTTTATAGTTTTAGATTGTTTAGAGGGTTGATCAAAGATTTTATATTTTCATAATGTTTTTAAGTTTCACTTTTTTCAGGGATTTTTTTCACAACTTAAGATTTTTAGAAGTCTGTTTATAAATTTTAAATGTGACGCCCCTGGGTTCACACAAGGCCAATAGTCGCTTGACAACTATTGTTATAATCAAACCATATCAAAAGAATATTGTCCTCTCGACTACCCTGAAAGTCAATAACGCGTGCTCGTAACATGTCCTCTTATACCGGGTTCACTTTTTCTGTTTGTCCATCTGTCTGCGGTTGGAGAACACTAGAATACCAAAGCTGACTACCGAACGAATCCTAGAAGCTCCTCCAAAAATGCCTCTTTAGATCCTTGTACATTTTTGTTGTGCCTGTATGCACTGTGTATCTAGTACGATGTGCCTTAACTTTTATAAAAAATATAAGCCAATACTCTCTGGGTCTGCATCAAAGCACCTCCTAGACCCGCTAACTATGCATCCGTATAGATGACAAATGTTTTATCGCTGCTTAGAATAACCATTACTGACGATGTATTCAATTTCACCTTTAAAGTCTCAAAGGCTTCCTGGCACTCCGTGCCCCCAAACAAACTGTACACCCTTATGCGTAAGGCGTGTAAGTGATGTTGCAATCTTCGAGAAGTCTTGAATGAACTTCCTGTAATAGACAGCCAAATCTAAGAAACTACAAATCTTCATAACTATCTTCGGTGGCTCTCAATCAAGTATTGCTTTCACTTTAGTTGGATCCACTATAATGTCCTCCTTGCTAATACCATGGCAGAAAAATCTAACCTCAGATAGCCAAAAACTAGCATTTGTTGAACCTGGCGTATAACTGATGCTCCTGCAAAGTCTGCAATGCCAAACTAAGATGCTGCTCATTCTCTGCCTCTGATCTCAAAAAGATAAGGATGTCGTCGATAAAACGACCACAAACTAGTCCTAACATGGACGAAAAACCCGATTCATCAAATCCATGAATATTACAGATGCATTGGTCAGCTCAAATGGCATGACAAGAAACTCAAAAGACCCATATCGAGTTAGAAAGGCGGTTTTGGGAATATCCATTCCTCGCACTCGCAACTGAAAATAACCAGAATGAAAATCAATCTTCGAGAAATGTTGTGCTCCCAACAGCTAGTCGAATAAGTCATAAATCTTCGATAGTAGATATATGATCCGAGAAATGACCTTGTTCAACTCATGATAATCTATTCATAATTGCATGCTACCGTCCTTTTTCTTCACAAAGAGGACTGGTGCTCCCATGAAAATAACTCTGACAAATAAAACATTAAGTTAACAACTCATCTAGCTGAGTCTGTAGCTCACTCATCTTAGCGGGTGTCATATGGTAGGGTGCTCAGAATATCAGTATGGTGCCTGCTAAAACTCGATGCAGGAAAACAACCTCTCTCACGAGAGGAAATCTTGGTATGTCCTGAAAGACATTCTGATACTCTGAGATAACTCTGGTCTCACTCAAAACTGCACCTCGATGCCGTATCATCACCTCCTCGACATATGCTAAAAACGACTCTGTATTCTGGTTACCCTATGAGGTTGCTACTATCTATATAAACCCATTGAATGCTTATAAGCTGACTGTCTTTACAAAACAGTTTATACTAACGTGGGATGATAACTAATCCATACTAAGAATAACATCAAACTCGAACATTCGCAGGATGATCAAATCGACCACGGACTCAGACTCATTTAAACCGACGACACATCTCCTATAGATACTCTCTAAGAGAGACCTCTCCCAAAGGAGTAGAAATTGATAATGGAATGCCTAAAGGCTGCGCTACAAGCTGAGGTCTAATCATAACGTTATGATAGATAAAAAAATGTGAAGCTTCTGAATTAACAAAATTTGAGTTGGAAAGGAAATCACTAAGAAAGCTTCGCTCGCACCATGATCATGCGATACGACTGCATAAACCTTGCCGGTGGCTGGTGATTACTACGCTGATGGCGGTGGAATATATGGGACTGTCTGTCCCTCAGGAATCTCCTAGATTACACAAATCTGGCCTACTAGTCCCTAAATTCTCGAGACGGCTGGAGGTGCCTCAAATCCTCTGCCGCTAGCCGTAATCACGGCCCTGAGACTGCTGACTTTGACCTTTGTCATGCTGGCCTCCTGCTAGTGTACTACGACAATTGTAACATGTACGCTAAATTCTGCGCTAC
The DNA here is from genome assembly GCA_022839385.1 of Asparagus kiusianus. NCBI lineage: Eukaryota > Viridiplantae > Streptophyta > Magnoliopsida > Asparagales > Asparagaceae > Asparagus > Asparagus kiusianus. The sequence continues at coordinate 255,006 of BQKN01066292.1, forward strand.
TGCGGCACTCTCGACTCATGTTGTAGGTTGTGCTCCCTTCTTAAGCTTCCCTTGTTGATGGCGGTAAAAATCCTTAACCTACTACTAGGGCTCTTTAAATTTCAAAATATGTCTCTTGCCCTTGTTATTATCATGTTTGTCATGATTCCATAATTAACTACATGCATATTTTCCCGCTTTAATCGGACTAGTTCTACTGCTTGTCAAAGAAGCAAACAAAATTCTCCCAAATAAGAGGTATTCGCTACTCCGGCAAAAATTTAAAGTCGGTGTCATTCTCCGGTGCTATCCTCTAGTGATATCATCTACACTAAATACATCTAACTTTACTTTAGTACTGAACGACGTTAAGAAATCTTCACATATTTCTTCCATTTATAGGCTGCACATAAATCCAGTGTGCCCTGAAACTATGATGTTCTCAGTGTCTGAAGTCTTTCTTATTCTTACAGAGCTAAGTCTCTTGCTCTACGGCTCTATTAACAGCTAGTTATGGTGATAGTGTAATAATTAGTATTGCCTCTTTAATAGGCATGACTGGTACAACTGGTAGTGGAACTCTAGAAAATATAATGTGACTCGTTACTTGCTCCTCGAGTGTTGCTAGTCTTTACTTTTGCGATCGGCGTTACGAAATCGATCAGATACTGTGGAGCCTACTATGGCTCGGGCTCTGCTTGCCCAGCTCTCTAGGTATGAGTTTTATCTTGACCACATCCTCATCCTGACATTTATAATATCAAGAGGAGAGCTTAATAGACACGGTAAAATAGGTCGCAAATATATATACATAACATAACGTATCACATAGTATTCACGCAAATACTTTTCAATCAAAGTAAGGTAGTCATAAAAAAATTTCATAATTTTTGAGGTATACGTATTTCATCCTCACTCATTATAGGAATTCCTAGCGGACTCTATACATGAATCCTAGGAAATACCATCCTAGCTCCACGACTCGACACAGGATGATCTTAAGGATGCTAGAACTAAACTCTGATATCAACTATGGCGCCCCTAGGTTCACACAAGGCTGCAGTTCAAGGTGAATCCAAGGATGTCAAACCTGCTATGCACCCATACTGTGCAACGACATGTTTTATTATCACAAAATATCTCTCTAGTGGAATCAAATAAAATAGTACAGGTACAAGCAGATATAAAAGAGATGTACATAGGAAATTAGACATGGAAGTAAATGATAAGTCTCATAAATGATCAAGTCTCAACTGAGTAAAGTTGTTCGACAATCTGATACAAAAAGATAAACGTCTCAATACACCGAGTCAAATGAAAATACGTAGACTCTCAACTCTCAAAATAAAATGCAAATCTAATAATCCACTAAATACAAGACTAAACATCGGTGGAACAAAATTAACTAATAAATGAATGACAGCGATTATACTGAAAGTCCGTCAACCTGCGGCTCTCCAAAATTCTGTTTTGCTACCTAAAAAGAAGTTTAAAACAAAAGGAATAATAACAAGAACGTCAGAACGCTATAGCAAGATCATCTCCATCCGCCTCCAGGGGAAGGGCTACTAAGTATGATGGAGGTTCTACCTATAAGTGCATAGTCTACCTAGATCATTTTTCCCGTATCTAATAGAATCAATATTTAGACACCCACAAAACGAGACGTAGTACGTTGAGTGAAATAATCCAAACAAGGAAACCCTCATATATATACCATATGTCTCAAATTATAGATACCTAAACATTAACGCCGAACTAGAGATAAACAATCTAAAGAAAATTAATAATTAGAAACCCACAATACGAGACTAGTACATCGAGTGAAATAATCCAAATAAGGAAACCCTCATGTATATACTATATGCATCAAATTGTAAATTGCTAAATATTAACTCTAACACTAAGAATGAATGAATACAAGAAAGATAATACATGAAATACCACATTATACATATCCAAAACTGTCATATCAACTCCTCATACTACCCTTAGTGGGTAAAACAGATATCAACACACTTATGTATCTAAGTTGTGAAATACTTTCACAATGAATCATATCGATGATGTCAATATTCACCTATACTTAGGTTATTTATTAAATCATCCTTCTCTTAAATACTTCAACTCATCGCACGCTCGTGCGGACCAGTAAATAGATATGTCAGTTCATTGCACTCCCGTGCAGACTAATAACTAGGTATGTCAATTCATCATACTCCCGTGCAGACCAGTAACTAAGTATAATAACTTATCGTATAACCATGCATATCTATAGTTAGGTATATCAACCTCCGCGTATCTTCGTGCGGACTGATATATAGGTATTTTAACCTCTGTGTATCTCCATGCGGATCGATAGATAGGTATATCAACCTCTGCGCATCTCCATGCGGATCGACAGATAAGTATATCAACCTCTGCGCATCTCCATGCAGACCGATAAAGAAGTGTAGTCCATCTGCGGTCTCATTGCAGGACCCGACTAAAGCATTCGGAGTATAGACCATCCGCGGTCTCATTGCTAGACCTGACTAACCCCACCCAACCGATCATAATTATAATATATACAATAATAGCCGTTACTCTTAACGATTATAACCTATTTGGATACCCTAAATAATGTCATGCATACTCAATCCTCGTACGTGTACTCCTCAAACTATGCGTGAATATCAGCTCACGTCTTGCACAAAAATGTTCACCAAACAAACACACAAGCAAAATGTTCAATCTCACAAAAACCGACCTAATCAGTCGACCGTCAACCTCATTGGTCGACTAATAGGGTCATTCACAAAACAACAGGGTAAACACGAGCCCGTCAATTGACTGATACTTGCCATCAGTTGATTAATGACCTCCCGTTAGTCGAATGATGGCAACTTCAGTTGACTGAACAGGCCAAAAATGCACAGTTTTTTCTTCTTACGTGTTTTCTTCAAAAACTCGGGGTTTTATCAGATTATATGAATAAAACTTAATTTCATTGTCATGTATACTTAACCAGAAGTTTGTTTAAACAAGATGAATCACATGAACACATAGATCTAGGGTTTAACATGCAAATCAACCTAATTCTTGTTTATTTCGACAATCTAAAGCATATAAATCATATTAAACTGTAATTAATTTATTAAAATAAATCTAATGATCATGATCATGTTAATATACTAGTTTTAGATTTGTTCTACTATTCTTGACATGAGTTTAGGGCATGAACATCATAAATTAAGTTCTAACACGTTAGATCTTACCCTAAACATGAAATTAGACACATATATTACATAAAAACATGATTTTTAATCTAGGGATAGATTTGGATAGAGGTGATCTTGCCTTAATCTCATGTGCAAGCCTCTAAAATGAACAACAAGTGATCTAAAGGTGCAAACAAACCGTTCTCCTGTACCACACGTCGATGATCTCGCTCTCGTGTCGGTATTTTTGCTTCACAAAGCTCACAACACTCACAAAAAATTGATCTAGTGTTTTTGAGGGGATAAGGTAGTTACTAGGGTTTAGAGATATCATCAAAAGAAGAATTTTTATGAAAAATATGGGAATTTACAGAGGCAAAAATGAAATAAAATCTGTTTGACTCGAACCAGAAAACCTAGTCTGACTAGAAAAATCACCTTTGGTATTTTGGCTGTAACATTCTCATCCGACCTTAGAATAAGGTGATTTAAGATTTGTTAGAAAGTTATTGAAGATACCTACAACTTTGGTCTTTTGAGTGTTTCCTGATTTCAACTTTATTATTATGTAAAACACATATACTCTTAACTGATTATTTTTTCGAGATTTCAGGCTCGTGTATATAGTGCATGATTTTACTCCTATATTGACATATATACATTGAATTGATCTAAAATAAATTTCTAGAATACTCAAACATCAATAAATGTTATTTATCATCATATAACAAATTTATTATTATTTATCACCATATTTTCAAATTTACGAGGTTTTACATTAAATTTTTAGGGTATTCTACGTAATCACAAGCTGCAATATAATATGCTTCAATTCTTGAATCGATTATAGTTTCTTTCTTACAGCTACATCAACTAATAGTTTTATTATTTAATATAAAGATAAATCGTAATATAGATTTTCTATCGTTAGGATCTGATTGAAAATCAGAATTGGTGTATCCTTCAACTTTAAAGGATGACCACAGACACTAAATAATAATATTTTGTTCATTTAAGATATTTAAAAATATTGTTAACTGCAGTCTAACGTACCTCTCTAGGATTGGATTAATATCTACTAACTCCACTTACTTTTTGAGCAATATTTAGCCAAGTATATAACATTACATTCATAAGATTGTCTGCAATAGAGCCATATGAGTGTTGCTTCATTCTTACTAACCTCTTATCTGTATGAGATGACATTTTCTTGGAAAGAACAACTTCATGTCCAGAAGGGATAAGTCTCTTCTTTGAATCTTGCAAGTTAAACTTGTCCACTATCTTATATATAAGTAGACTGAGATAATGTTACTAACCTGCTAGCTATCTCTTTAGAGCTTAAGTCTCAAGTTATATGATACCTCACCCAAATCTTTCATAGTAAATTTTTTTAGACCACCATAATCCAATAATGGACACCATTTTAACATCATCAGATAGTTCATAAGTATTTGTTTAAGGTTATTTTTTCTACAACTTTAGATTTTTGAAATTTAGTAAATTTTAAATTTTTTGGGTGTTGTATATAATTATAGATTGTTCTTGGAATAGTTTAAAATTTTCTAATTTTCAATTTTTATAACTTTTGGATTATTCCAAGCTGTTCTTTTTTAAAATTAAGCTTATTCAAAGGGGTTATTTATAATTTTTAATAATGTTGTCCATAATTTTAAGTTGCTTAGGGGACTATTCAAATTTTTTATATTTTAAGGTTGTTTTTATAATTTTTAGAAATTTTGGTGAAGAGGTTGTTAGTAATTTTTAAATTGTAGGGTTTCTTCTTGTAAATTTATATTGTTCAGAAGGTTGTTCAAAAATTTTAGATTTTCAATTTTTTTAAATTTTATGATTTTTTGTGTGTTTTTATAACTTTTGGATTTTTTAAATGGTCATGATGTTTGTAATTTTTAGAATTTTCAAGTGACAATGTAGCTATATGAGAGGTTGTTTGTAATTTTTAAAGTTTTAAGGATTTTTTTTTAAAAAAAAATTTGTTTTCTAAGAGGTTATTTGTAATTTTCTAACTGAAGGAGGAGGTTGATGTATATATGGAGATAGAAGAAATTTAAAAAAGCATTATACTTCACTGAAGTTCTCGCCGCTGAAGAGGAAAAAGGCATTACTGCTAAAAAGGTGAAGTTAAAAAACTATATTAATGTTGGAACAGAAATAAATATCATATTGGAAAATAAGATGGATTTAGAATATCAATATCATAATGTAGTCTTTTGATCAGCACATAAACTTGCATGGACCAAACTTTAAGGGGTGTTTGGCAAATCGAAAGTGAATTGAAAATGTGTTAAGTTACTTTTCTTTTGCAAATAACTTCCATATCCATGTCAGTATGTAAGTAAAATATAGTGTTTGTTCGAAAAACTAATTATTGTTTGAAAGTACAATGTGAAGATGATATAGCAAAATATGATTTATTAGTCAATATAGTTAAAACTATTTAATTAAATTTAGTAATTATTTTTATCACTTTCATGTGACTTAGCCACTTTTTTTAGGGTAAATCAAATTTGCATTGAATCCTATGTGACAACTTTCTAGCATTTCACTTTCGTAACCACTTGCGTTAAATAAATAACTAAAATATTTAAAATAAGACCACTTTCTCATGTTTCATCTTTCACTTGATGTTTGGCAATTTGAAACTGAATTTAAAATATATAAGTTATTTTGTTTTTACAAATAACTTTTATGTCCATGTTAGCATGTAAACGAAATACAATGTTTGTTTGAAAAATTAAATTATTGTTAAAAGTGTAATGTGAAGAAGACTAAGATTAATTAGAAAATATAATCAAAATCATTATATTAAAATTAGTTATCATTTTTGTCATTTTCATGTGACTTCACCACTTTTTTAGTGGAAATCAGAATTGTATTAAATCCTACGTAACAACTTTCTTATATTTTACTTTTATAACTACTTATATACAAGCAAATAATAAATTAGAAAATAAAAATAGCTTTCTCACTTTCATCTTTCACTTACAGGCAAACAAACACCGCATAATAGATTTAAGTTAACTTAAACCGGTTCACTTAAGATTCCGTATTTCTTGGCCAACATATAATAAATTTTAAAATGCTTGAGTTTGTGTAGTGAGAAATTAATGATTTGTGGTCTAAGGAAAGGGTGATGAATCCATCACCCTCACCTTATCTTGATTATGGTTTTGCCCTTAAGAGTATTTTTCAAGTGAGTGTTCAAATCAAAATGCTCAAATCACTTTGGTAAATTCCTACTAATTATATGCAATGCAACCCTAAGGATTAAAAGCAGCTATAAAAGGATGCAAAAAGAAAATTATTTTATTTTTTAACTATGATTAACAATCAAACGAATTTTAGGAATAGATCTCTTGTTTGAATTTATTATAGACAATAGAGTAGTTAATAAATCCTACATGAAATTGACTAGTGGATTCTTATCTTGATTCCTATCTTCCCTCTTGATTTCCTATATCTTTTACTTGTTTTAATTGTTCTTCTTTTTTGTTAATTTTTTCAGTCTTGATTTTGTTGTTCTTTTTTATTTTCTATATTTCTCCTCCTTATTATTCTTTACTTCCTTTTATTTGTCTATTCTCTTTCTCCCATTGTGTCCTAATTTTCTTTTATGAGTAAATAACCATACACTCTTTATATCTATTCTTTTTCACTCCTATTTGTCCAGAACAACTCGAGGATCCAATTTAGAACCTTTTTCAAATGCACCGAAAACTTGTTAGGGGATAAATAATACAAAGTTGTAAGTGCACAACTATCAAGTTATAGTATAGAAAGATGTTGACCCCACAAGGAAGATGTATAGAAAATGTTTCAAATTGGATCCTAGAATTATGTGTGGACAAAGAGGAGTGAAAGTGTGGACATATAGAGAGTGTGTGATTATTTTCCAATAAAAAAACCTAAACAAGAGGGGAGAAAGAGAGTGAGCAAATAAAAAAAATAAACGAGGACGAGAAATAAGAAAATAAAAAAGAATAAAATCAAAAAGTGAAAAATTAACAAAAAAGAAGAAAATCACAACAAGTAAAAGATGGAGGAAATCAAGTAGAGAAATAAGGAATCTAGAATTAAATTTTACTAGTTTATTTTATTTATGATTTATGAACTACTCTCTTTTTATCATATTCTATTTTAGATTTGTTAAGCAAAGATTATCAAACTACTAAAAGAAGTTATAATCTATCAAATAACCATCCAAGCAAAATTTCATTCTTAAAAAGAACAACAACTAGATATTAATTCTAGAATTCATACGCATAACTTATCAAATCACTTAAGATAAGTATAGCTTATTAAATTCTTCTTTAACTAATTAGTAATCTAGTTGATCATCCTAAACATGATCATTTTGAGCACAAAGAGAGCAATTCATAAATCATAAAAGAAAATAATTAGTTTCATATAATTCTAGAACTACTACAAAATTTAATTTCATATTTTAGAAAATAAAAATAAGAAAATAGAATCTAGGATACAAAACATAAAAGAAAGAGAATAAAAATAAAAACTAACTATAAAAAATAAGAATAAGAACTAGGAAATAAAGATCTAAACTATGAGCACAGATGAAATCTAACTAATAAAAATAAAAGAGCATAAAAGTAAACCTATACTATAAAAAAGTGCAAGAAAATAAATTCTATAAGCATAAAAATAAATAACTGTGTAAACCTATACTATAAAAAAGTGCAAGAAAATAAATTCTATAAGCATAAAAATAAATAACTGTTGATGTTAAGTGATCACACAGTTAAATATATCCGTGGTTGGATGAGGGTGAAGTTGATGAGGGGTCGCTTCCTTCCCCGAATATCTTATTCTAAGTTAAGTGGCTGAAGTCTGCACATAAAAAAATCATGAGAGGATAGGGACTGGTTCCCCCGTGGTTCCTCCGATGGTCAAGTCTACTGGTGAACTTTGAAAGCACCCTAATGCCACTAGGAAGGAACCCTAGAGGGGGGTGAATAGGGTTTATGCTAATCTAATCCAATTTATGCCAAATTAAAACTAATTAACAAATATATCCTAGCAAATGAGATATAAACAATATATGTGCAAGGATATACAAGTTAACACAAGGGTGAAATAAACATAAAACAAGATAGTGGGCAATATAAATAAAGAGCAATTGACAATGAAGATATAAATGATATGAACACAAAAATAAGTGCGCCAATGCAATCATAAACAAATGATATGATCATGGAGTTCGGTCCCCACGACCTACGTCTCCGCTCCTCACCTCGAGGAGATCTCCACTATCACAACCAGGTTTTCTATGTTCACCCGAATAACGTTTACACCTCACACTCAGTTTTCTAGCTCACCGAAAACTTTATAATCACTCACAATGTAAACACACTAGCTACCACCTCAAATGTTGGTCTCTAGCCCATGTCTCCCTCAAGTGTTAGGAATTATAACCTCTCTCTAGGCATTACCAACTATCCCACTCCTCTTGGGACGACCCCGTCTCTCACTACACACTCCTTTCGGTGTACTAGTGTAATACAAAGTGAACCTCACAATAATAGCTCTAAATACAATGGTTGCTCTCTAAACAATGTGAGAACTCAATTAAGCTCACACTCTAAGTCACACAATCCCACAACCTAATTATATAATGTATGCAAATACAATAAGGTCAATGGTTGTGTGTGTAAACAAAGAGTATAAATAAAACAATTAAACTCAATAATAAAATCTAGCTTATGGAAATTAGAATAAAAACAATAAAATAGCTAGAATTGAGTTTAAGGAAACTTCTCTATTGATCACAAGAGAGAGGAAGAAGAGTGAATGCTCAAACACCAAAGGATGATCTCCTCTTTGCTCTTGTGAAAATTGCTTCACAAACTAAACTTGAAACAAACACTAAAACAAACTTAAACACCCTTTAAATCTTGTTTAAATACTTTCTTAATTAACCTCGGAAGTATGAGGGCATGGGGTATATATAAGCTCATGAAATAACCCCAAAAACTAAGAGAAAACATCACAAAAAGACAAAATAACGGAAACTAAATTTTTTGAAAAACTAGCCATTATGATGCCGTCAATCGACTGATACTGTTCATCAGTCGACTGATGAGCTGACCGTTATAGGCCAGCAACACATCATCAGTCGACTGATGAACTCGTTAGTCGACCAATGATCTCATGGGTCGACTGGTCAGTCGACCAACAAAAAACAGAAACTTTTTGTTATTCCAGGTAATTTCTTCAGTCGACTGAACACATTCATCAGTCAACTGATAACACTGTATCAGCCTGATTAAAATAAAAAATCTAATTTTCAATCCTCATTTAAAATAACAAATAAAATTAGAAAAATATAAAACTTTGAGAAATGATTGTAAACTTAAAAATAAACATGTTACAAAAACTAGTTCTAAAAAAGCATCTCCCATTTGTAAAATATCATTATTTTGCAAATATGTCCAAAACATGAAAATAACCAACACTTGTTTTTGATATTTTAGTTAAATCATGTTTTAAAACTTTACAAAATAATTTTATAGACTTAATAAAATATGTATAAACTGATATTGAAGTCTATAAACTAATAAAACAATGTTTTCACAAAAACACCTATATTTTGATAAAATCAACAAATACGTGTGTGTGATTAATATGAGCTTGAAGTATTAACACACATGTATAAACCTATACAACAAACACTATAAACTATATTATACCAAAGCTTGAAGGTCTTCAATATAGCTTGACTTGGTAAACTTACGGATGAAGCTTGAACTTGGATCTTCAACTTGAATTGCAAGGTTTCATACCAATATTCCGCCAACCTCCATTGGATATGATAGTTGAAGCACAATTTCATCCAACCTCCAACATATTATTTACCTAGAATAAATAAGAAAACATAAACACTAGACAAACAACATTAGTAGTAAATTGTTTGTTAAACATCATCAAAACAAAAAGACCAACAAACTTGAGTGGGAAAAGTGAAGAACTATGAGTTCTTGTGTGTGCAGTATAATTTGCAGATCTATCTTAGAAGATTAGATTTGGGAATCTCTTTCAGAAGAAGCTTTCTGTTAGGATAGTACCTCGTATTTATAGTGGTAGTGAAAAGGTAGAACCATCATTGTCGCCGAGCACGTAATGGTGGTGAAGAAGCATAGGCTGGCAGCTGAGTCAGCTCCTGCTTTACATGTGTCGGATGGCAACTGGAGGAGAGATCACCTCAGCATTAAATATGACACAATCTGAGGTATGGTGGCGTTGACATGGTCCGATGTGTTATGAAGACTATCGGGGCTAGAGATATGATAGCGCCTACAAAGCATTAAATATGATGTTAATGTTGTGTCAGCGGGAGAGGCTCGAGGCTGAAGTCATCCTCTAGCTTTATCAAGAAGTAACACCTTTTGAGTCGTCATCATGAGGTGTCAAATAGCAGATCGAGTGGGCTCGTTAAGAGTTGTCTTCGACAAGAGGGTTGACTAGTACCGCCTTTCAAGTCGATATGAAGGAATGTTAACTCAATGAGTCGGCTAAGTTGGAACCCTTGTTGGTCTTGGCCACCAATTTGATTGAGGCATTACATGCAGAAGTACACCTATCCATTGTTGGCAAATGGTTACACTTTGGCGATTGAGAACACCATAATAGTTGGACCCTTTCACTTGGAGTCAGCTATAATCAGGTCCGAGTGAAATGAAAGTCGTTTTGGATGGACGTGGGGGTGCATTAAATGAGGGAACTGAAAAGTCTTTTCAGATTGGCGTGGCTGACATCATTGCATGATCTTTTTGACTATCACAGCTTCGTTTTTCTTAGCAGATTACAAGCTATTCGAGGTGAGTGGGTTACGCCTTGATCCTTGAGATGCCACTTCGAATTCTGATAATTAATCTCTGCTGTTGGCTAGAATTTGATCCGACGGTCCAGATTCTGGCAGTTGTGGGTCCAGCTACCTATATATAGAGCTAAAGGTAGAGAGATGGTGGTTATTGTCTTTTGAAATTCCCTTTAGAGAGATAAAGACCTTTCCCATTCTTCTTTCTTCAGCGATCATTTCTGCAATCTCCGATGGCATCCGATCCTGTTGATCGACGAGCCCTCCTAGCAGGGCTCTATTTTAAAGTGACCTAGGCATAGATGAGGGTGCTCTATGGGAAGTTTGATATCCTCAAGGAGTATGATCTGATGGCCCCGATGAGGTCGGAGGCAGTTTACGATCATGGACCGGACGGGGAGCCTCTGTACTTAAGGCACTTGGAATATGGTCTGTGGCTACCCCTGCATCCCTTACTCCAGCAAGTGTTCACGATGCTAGGGGTATCGTTGGTGCAGATGAAGCTGAACGCCATCACCATCCTAGTGGGGTTTGTGGTGATCTGCCACTGGCTAGCGATAAAGCCATCCTTGCGGGTCTTGAGCCGGCTGGTGGCTGTGAAGGTGAACCAGATTAGACCCCACTATTATTTTTAAATGGTGGGGAAGTTCAAGCTCATCACCAGCCTTCCTGACTCCCACAAGGACAAGAAGGAAAAGTTTGTTTGTGTCTAGCCTAAAATAAAGAGGGAGGCGCTCATGGAGGGTAAGTTGCTCGACGCCGAGAAGGATGCACTCGACCAGATCAAGGCGTATGCTAGCTCTCGTCGAGTCGACCATATGTGTGAAAACTCAGTCTTGCGGGTTATTGGCATATCGGTAGTGCCTCCTTCTGCCAAGGACCAGGAGAACACTTCAGCCCTTATCGTAGGGACAGCAGAAGCAGCAATGGCACCTACTGTTCCTTTGGCTGCTCTTTAGGAGGGGTTATCTGCTAGGCCCATAAAGTGTCTTCATCGGGACATTCCTCTAATAGAGGTTGAGACGGTCGAGGAGTCTACTCCTACACTTGTTCATAGACGGAGGAGGTAGCCCAGAGGGAAGATGAGGAACAGGAGCTTTAGATGACGGCCAAGACTGCCATCATTTGTCTGGACGAGCTAGCCTCGGGAGAACCAGTTGAGGCTCCTCAAGAAGAGGGAGTAGATGCCAAAGTCTTTGCTGGAGAAGGAGAGTCATCCGGTCATTGTAGAGAGTCGACTCGCCTGGGGAAGGAGCCGGTCGAGAAGGAGACAGTGCCTCCAGTAGGGCTAGAATATCCATTTCCTCACTACGTCGTCGACATCGGAGAAGAAGAATGAGAGAGGATGAGGAAGTACCTCATCGAGACTTCAGGGGTCAGCTCTTGATATGGATAGGAGCTTGACCTGGAGCACTACTTTAAGCTTGATCACCATCTCGATGTTCGGGGGACTGTCCGGGGCTCTCACCAGATTCAGTCGAAGACAGTCGAGCAGTTCTGACTTCCTTAAGATGAGAAGTTTTTGCAAGGGGTTCCTGAAGTTGGTCTCCACCATAGCCTTTGCAGCTATTTTTTTCAAGGTGCTTTGGTGGAGACAGAGTTATGCTATTGGATAGAGCGGGTCTGGACCGCATATCTCAAGCTTCTAGGGGAGGTAACTTCCTTAAGGGCTGACAGAGGGGTCGACTCGGAATGGGCCGAGGAGATGCCAGCCCCAAGTGCTTCTAAGGTTGATGGGCTTAGGCGAGAGCTGGAGGAGAGTAAGAGGAAGGCCAGGAGACAAGACGAGATTCTCTGAGAGAGGGACCACACTATGGTGTTGGTCGAGGTTGAGAAGGAGGCGGTGGTGCACGTGAGACGTTAACTGAATAAGGAGCATTCAACGCTCGCCAAGCTTCAAGGGGAGGTTGTCCACTTGTAGGAGTCTCTGGCGGTGGCCCAAAGCCATAATGCCAATCTTGAGTCAAAGCCTTACTACCAAGAGATCATTGAGGGGTATCGCCAGGGCCTTATTGGAAAGACTAAAGTTGTGATGGCTTGTAAGGCTGGGTATGACTACCTGTCAGCGTAGCTTTTAGCCGAGATGAGGAACCCACCCAATCTCTTCCACTACCCTCCTATTGTAGCCAAGTATCTAGATGAGTTAGTGGAGGTGGAAGCACTTGTAGGGGGACTCAATCTGGGCGAGAAAGAGGATGAGTCGGACGAAGGAAGAGACTGCTCGACTCCTCCGCCAACTGCTCCAGCAGCTCCCTGCCCATGACTCTTGGAGTGAGGATGGACCTCTCGAGCCTCCTAGGACTTCTCTGTCTTCTTGCTCTCATTGTATATATGTATACATTGTACTTGTAAATACACTTTATCAATGAATAAAAAGAGATTTTTGAGCCATAATTACTTTTCTTATGCCGTGCAATCTCAATTTATGTCTTCTGAAAGACTTAGTTCCATCATAGACTTTTAAACTTGATTGTTGACTTAAGGGCGCTCATCCTTTGTTAGAAGAATATGTCTCGAACTTGAGCAGTTATTTGTGATGTGTGTTTTTGTAAAGTCTAGAACTAATCTGGTTGACTGCTTTCGCTAGTTGGTGTCTAAGCTTCTTGGACGAGTGCCTAAGAGTTCTTCTTTGAAGACTGTTGTCGGCAATTAGGAGTCAACTAGGTCTGGTCGACTGTTCATTGAATAGACGTTATTTAGTGAGTTTCTAGAAGCCTTTATTGGGTAGGTGAAATGTCACTATTTGAAATGACGTGATGACGCTGTCAAATGTTAGAGAGTTATGGTGTCACTTTGATTTTCTAGTGAAGAGGTGTGGAGTAAAGGGGAGCAACGCTTCAAGTTACGTGTGAAATGTTTGTTTTGAGGTGAATCTCGCTCGTTCATTTTGAAATGAGCTGACCATCCAGATTAATCCATGTGTTCCTCTTGAATACTATAAATAGCCCATTGGTGGTGAAGAAGAATTTTCTTCACAAACTCCTACTCTAAATCTTCAGCGCTTGTCTCTCTCAACTTTCCCAAGTCTTTTGAAATCAAAATATTCTAATGGCTTCTCAGACTTCCACCACTTGTAGCAATTAGGGGAGGATCAATATTCTTCGGCCAATCCATTCCAAGGTCTGTGTCGGAGAGCGCAGACATTACTACAAGCTCTACGATCCCCCCAAGGCCTTTACACTTACAGCGCTAAGTGGGGAGGCGCCGATGTACCACCATGGCCAGAACAAGGCACATTTGTATCTCACCCATCTCGAGTATGGGATCTGGCTATCACTCCATCCGTTTATTAGGGATGTATGCGTCGCTCTGGGGGTTTCCCCACCTCAGTTCACCCCAAATGCAATTGGGGTTATGGTGGGCTTCATCGTAATCTTCCATCAGATCAGCATCATGCCGAGCATGAGCTTGCTAGGGCATCTAGTCAGCATCAAGTCGATGAGGAGGAACCCCTAATACTTCCTCCACTACAGTGGAGGCGACAAGCTTATCTCGGATGCTCCTAAGTCAAATAGAGACTAGAAGGAGCGGTTCGTGTGGGTCTTCGGCACCGACGACGTTCTCTCCTACCCTGATTAGCCTGAAGTGCCACGCTGAAGCCATGTGTCCTTACCGTCAAGGAGAGGTGACCACTGGAGAAGATCCACTCTAATGTCGAGTCTTGAGAGAGAGAGGCAATCTCTTCGAGACGGCATCCCTCCGGGCAGTGGGCGTCTCGATGGTCCTCCCTACTGAGGCTGACAAGGTGAGGGAAAGTCTACTGGCCCTCCCCCTTGAAGAAAGCAGTAAGAAGAATTCAAGGGGTGAGGAGTTGGGCTCTGGCCCTCCCCCTTGAAGAAAGCAGTAAGAGGGATTCAAGGGGTGAGGAGTTGGGCTCAACCTCAAGGCCCCAGAAGAGGTTAAGGGGAAACCTCGACCCTAAGGAGGTTGGCGGATTGAGGTTGTGGGTCACGAGATCGCTGCATAACTAGGGGGAAGAGGACGAAGGTGAAGAAGGTGAAGGTGAAGAAGGACCAAGGGCCCAGTAGGTCGACTGGGCCGGTTCGATCCAACTCGACCGAAGAATAGCAACCTATCGAGGAGCAACAGTTAGTCGTCCAAGCTTATCACGAATGAGGTCATCGTCATCGATAACTCTTCCCCTCCTAGGCTGCTAAAGTTGGGGCCCGTGTTGAGGAGGCGGTCAGCCCAAGCCCTATGCTCGAGCCATCTCGCAAGCCAAGCAAGTAGCCTATGAGGACTTCCGAAGGTGCCAAGAGCAAGTGACACCCCTCCAGCATCTGCGGTGGGTGAGGCTGGTGAGGAGGAAGAGGAGATCTAGCCATTATGCCACTAGACTTTAGAGCTCGACTCCCGAGTCTAGGAAGGCCATGTTGATGGGAGTGTTGTTAGGCCCCTGTTCGTCTAGTAGTGAAATCCCAGAGGGCGGGAGGTTTGTCAAAAAAGTGCCTCTCGACATAGACTCTTCGATCTTGGGGTCTTCAACTGCCCCAATCCGAGCCGTACAATAGTTCTCCTTCCCGATGGATGAGGGGTTCTTGCAGGACATGCCAAGCATTGGCTTGCATATAGCCCTCAAGGCCTACTTGGTTCTGGGAGCCTTAGTAAAGTAGGAGCTACCCAACCGGCTCGCCCACATGTATAATTCTCTAACGGGGTGGCAAGAGGACCTGGCTAAGGAAAAGTCAGCCAGGGAGGAAGCAGAGAAGAAGACAACCACCTTGGAGGCCGAGCTAAATAGCTTCGAGGCCAGCTGGCATCTAGAGGTGGATGCGAGGGAAAAGCTCCTTAAGAGGATCCAATCCCATGACGCCAAGCAAGCGGCTTTGATCGAGAAGCTCTAAGGTGAGGTGGATCAGCTGAAGGGTGAGGTCAACCACCTCCAGTAAGGAATCTCTGAGAGGGATGGCCGGTTGACCTCTCTGGAGGGGGAACTCGAGTCCGAGAGGCGTCTTAAGGAGGCAACTGAGGAGGATGCTCGATTGAGTCATCTCTTGGCTAATCAACTGAGGCGGGACCTCAAGGAGGAGCGATCGACTTATCAAGCATCCGTGATAATTATCAAGGACCCGGAGGATCGGCTTTCTTGCCTAGACTCAGAGCAGTATAGGGCGAAGGTGGTTGATGACTGGTGCCAGGGCTCCTTAGGTAAAACTGAGGTGGCTTTGGCTTGTAAGGCTGGTGTTGACTGCCTAGAGTCGCTGCTCCCTCCTGGCTCTCATCTTGCGCCTGATCGTCTCTACCCTCCCTATATCTCTTACTGTCTCGACCTCCTAAAAGAGATCGAGGTGAGCAGAGGGAGGTTAGAACTGGCATTTGATGACATCAATGATGAGCTAGAGGATGCCCTTAGAGAAGACCCTACAACTTCTTCTTCTGTTGCTGCTACTCCCGAAGCCCCTGTACAGGACCTCCCAAGCCCTACTCCCAGATTTGGTCGGGAGATCTAAGGGCTTGTATCTTTATTTTATAAATATTGACATGCCTTTTGTAAATATTGACATGGATATTGTAATGAACTTGTAATAAAGTTTGAGATTTGGAATAAAGATGACTTTGCTCTCATTCTGGAGTTTGCAATTATTACTTGCTTTTTTGCTTTGTTTACTTGTAACTTTGTTCTGACTTTGCTGGGAGAACAAGTGTCGATTGTTTTGAGTCAGTCGTGTTGGGATGACCCAAGTGTTGAGGGGTCGAGACGACTGGCTCATTTATGCCTCTTGTTAGCGAGATGTTCGGGTCTTTTGTCAACGAAGCCTAGCAAGTTGAAGTGCCTAGGTCTATTTGTCGAAGATGACGGAACAGTTGAACTCCATGCCTTGGGTTTATTCATGATGACACTAAGGGCTTAGGGTACGCACCTTAGACTTAATGAGGACACCAATATCTTTTTAGCAAAGTGACAACCTTGAGGTTGGGTGCCTAGGACTTACGTAGATGCCTGAGTCTTTAGCGAAAGGACAACCCTGAGGTTGGGTGCCCAGGACTTACATAGATGCCTGGGTCTTTAGCAAATTGACAACCCTAAGGTTAGGTACCCAGGACTTACGTAGATACCTGGGTCTTTAGCAAAGTGACAACCCTGAGGCTAGGTGCCTAACAGTTACTTAGATGCTTGAGTCTTTGGCAAATTAATAACCCTGAGGTTGGGTGACAAATGGACAATCCTGAGGTTGTGTACCCAGGATATAACTAGGGCTTTAGTGAATTGATAGTCTGAGGTTGGGTGCCTAGAATACAACTAGGGCTTTGGTAAATTGACAACCCTGAGGTTGGGTGCCCATGACTTATGCAGACGCCTGGTCTTTTCATCCTCCCATAATGGTCGAGTAATAAATGTGGGAGTCGACCATATAGTGAGTGTGCCTTGGGTTTACTCTGAAAAGAAACCAAGGACTTAGAATTCCTACATAGATTTGGCACTACGGGAGTGCGAAACAGGAGTCAAGCCAGTTTTAATAATAATTCCATTAATACTGAATGAAATTTATAGAATTATTGAAAATATCACCTCAAGTGCTCAACATTCCAGGGATGTTGTAGGACTCTCCTATCTGGGGCCCTTAGCTGATAGGTTCCTGCTAGCAACTTTTCTAGGATTGTATAGGGGTGCTCCCAGTTAGGAGCTAGCTTGCCTCTTTAGGTGTCTTTGTCGAAAGATGCTTTGTAGAGGATGAGGTCTCCGACGTTGAATCTCCTTGATCGGATCTTGCTATTGTAGTAGAGGGCGATTCGTTGCTAATTTGTGACCTAGGTCTGGAGCGCATTATCTCTGGTCTCGTCTAGGAGATCAAGCCTAATCTGAAGTCTTTCTGAGTTTGTGTCCTCATTGAAGTGTTGTAGTCAGATGGTCAGCATGCGGACTTTGACTGGAGTGACTGCCTCGGCACCATAAGCTAGCTTGAATGGAGTCTACCCTGTTGAGTTCTTATGGGTTGTGCTGTACGACTAGAGAATACTAGGCAACTCTTCAACCCAGTTCCCTATTCCGTTATCCACCTTCTTCTTTAATGTTTGGAGGATGCATTGTAGGCATTAAAAATTGTCTATAGGTCCCAAATACAGCTCAAGACAGAGAGAAGTCAAAAAACATCATCATCTAAGTCAAAGGAGATCATCCAATGCAAAAGGAAGCAAAAGGAGCACGCAAAATGACAACTCAAAGGAACTTAGAGCTATCTCACAATTGGTGAGACATCTCTGTTGTATCGCGTTTCCGTGACGGTGTAGACTATCTCGGATGTGCGAGGTAGTGAGAGCTGTCTCGCCAATTACGAGATAGTCTTGCGTGTTTTCTAACAATTTTGTTGAGTTTTGCGGGGTCTACGTCGTTCCATAACTATTTTGAAACACTCATCAACATTAATGGATGATAATATTCATGAAATACGGCCACTACCCACAAAAATCATGGCGTTTAACGCACTTTAAGTAGTGGGATGACAGTTACAAAATGGGTGTCACTGTCTCCTTTGGCCGAGGCAGTGGACACTGTTTCGCCCAAAGGAGACAGTGATCACCAAGTGTTTTAACTTCTTTTCAATGGTTACACCTCCCAATTGCTATAAATACCCCCTTAGCACACTTGTGCATGGGGCCACGAAGCAGAGATGAGCACTTAGCGAACTTTGAGAACAAGAGAGTTCTTCAACCACTTTCAGGAGTCTTTCGGCATTTCCTTGAGTTCAAACTTTGACTTGTTCTTGAGAAGAGTGTTCATCTTACTTTGCTAAGATATTCACTTCAGTTCTTGTTTCCCCATCGAAACATTAACTTTACGCCTTCTTCATATCCGACATGGAATATTAATTCAGTGGTCTACGGATAACGCATCCTCGACGCAGGCAAAGATCATGCGCAAGCAGAAGTTACTATGTAGATGTTTCTGTGTGTGTTTCTAGGGAACACAAGTTTTATTTTCTTTGAAAAGAAGAGTTATACACATGTAAATCTTATTCATTTTGTTACTGCTAAAATATTTTAACAAAAATGACAAAGAAAATCGTTCCCGAAGCAAACATGCATTTGTTGGCAGCCTCTACAAGTCTGTAGGATTTCGGGTGGGCGACTAAGGAGAACTTGAGGTGAATGTTATATTCCTTGCAAAAGCTCTGGAAGCCTCCTCCATCAAACTGGGTGTCATTGTCAGTCACAAAAGACCGGGACACACCAAAATGGTAGACAATGGGCTTTCATATAAATTTAGGACGTTACTCTCACCAATCTTGACTAGTGGTTCGGCTTCAATCCATTTGGTGAATTAGTCAATTGTCACAATGAGAAACTTCCTCTATCTCGAAGCTAGAGGGAGAGGACCCAGCAAATCCAGTCCCCATTCAGCAAATAATACGGGACTTAGAATGGAAGTTAACATGGTGGCCGCTGCTCATGGGATGGACGAGAAGAACTGGCACTTCTTACATTGAGAGACGAGTCACTTCGAGGATTATGGGGAATCGAGGCTAGGTGAAGAAAACAAAGGGAAGGATATCAAAACTCGAGAAGAGGCCTTGAAACCCTAAAAGGATTATACTCTTTTTGATCAAGTTTGATGAAGTAAAGGGAAGAAGAAGACTTGAAAAACTCTTTTATAGGGTTTTTCAGAGATTTCAAATTTAGGAAGGCAGTTGAATAGAACCCAAAAGACCGAGGCTTTGGACTTAGAAGAAAGCTAACTTGGATGCTCGCCTTCGAACGAGACAGTTGAGCTTGTCTCGCTCACGCAAGACAGTTGATCCTGTCTTGCTAATGCGAGACAGTAGAAACTATCTCGCGCGAAGGTTCACACAGGTGTGACTTCTAATGCATTTTCAAGTCATCTCTAATACATTCTCAACTCATATCAGTGCATTTGCAATACTCCGATAAGTATATGAGTTTAAACTGCTTCTCCGTGAACCTCTGACTGGTATACGAGGTTAAATTGCTCCTTAAATTCCGATGAGTACACGAGTATAAACTGCTTCTCCATACTCTAATGCCTTAAGAACTTAAACTATATAGACTCTAGCTATGTAAGAGTATAAATTGTGGTTACACCTCAGCGGAAGTCAACTTTTGGCGACGCTCCAACAGTTATGCCAAGGTCCAACACACATTTTGGCTGCTTCATTCTAAAAGTACCCCCGAAAGTCCAACACACATTGTGATGGGTTCATTCCAAAATTACCCCTAGAAGTTCAACTGCAACTAAGCTATGAGTCCCTGACAAAGACGATCAGTTCAGCGCCAACTCAATGACATGAGCTAATTCAACCTCTCAAAAGTCAACACATCAGCTCTAGTTCCTGATTTCAATATATGGTCAGCAACGTCGTGGTGCCAAAAGTCAAGAAACTGAAGCCGCTTATGGGTCCTTCTACACAGTCCAACATTGGGCAAAAGCAGGGCCAATCTTATCCAAAGTATTTCAGACTTCTCGATAAAATACTGAGGAGGCTGAAAACTTTAGAGGGGATATCCGTAGGCATCGAAAATTGACTATAGGTTCCAAACACAGTTCAAGATAGAGAGAAGGTGAAGAACGTCATCATCTAAGTCAAAGGAGATCATCTAATGCAAAAGGAAGCAAAAGGAGCACGCAAAACGATAACTCAAAGGGACTTAGAGCTGTCTCACAATTGGTGAGACAGGCTCTACTATCTCCTATTTCTGAGACAGTGTAGACTGTCTCGGATATGCAAGATAGTGAGAGCTGTCTCGCTAATTACAAGACAGTCTCATGTGTTTTCTGATAGTTTTGTTTAGTTTTGTGGGGTCCACGTGGCTCCATAACTATTTTGAAATGCTCATTAACATTAATGGATGGTTATATTCATGAAATACACCCACTACCCACAAATATTATGGCATTTAATGCACTTCAAGTAGTAGGATGGAAGTTACAAAATGGGTGCCACTGTCTCCTTTGGCTGAGACAGTCGACACAGTCTCGTCCAAAGGAGATAGTGATCACTAAGTGTTTCAACTTCTTTTTGACAGTTACGCCTCCCAATTGCTATAAATTCTCCTTGGCACACATGTGCATGGGACCAGGAAGCAGAGACGAGCACTTGGCGAACTTTGAGAACAAGAGAGAGTTCTTCAATCACTTCCAGGAGTCTTTCGGCGTTTCCTTGAGTTTAAACTTTGACTTGTTCTTGAGAAGAGCGTTCATCTTACTTCGCTATGATATTCACTTCAGTTCTTGTTTCCCCATTGAAACATTAACTTTTTGCCTTCTTTGTATCCGATTTGGATCGTTGATTCAGTGGTCCACAGATAATGCATCCCCAGCATAGGCAAAGATCCCGCGCAAACACAAGCTACAATATAGAATTTTTTTGTGTGTTTCTAGGGAACACAAGTTTTGTTTTATTTAAAAAGAAGAGTTATACATGTGTAAAGCTCATTCATTTTGTTTCTGTTAAAATGTTTTAATGGAAATGACAAAGAAAATCATTCCCGGTGCAAATACGCTGGCGACAATAGTGGGAGCCAACAGTCTCGATATCGAGACTATAGTGTCGCATCCGATCAAGATTCAAGTCGATTTAACGATCGAATACGAGTTCGACCAAGCAAAGTTCGAGGAGTATCTCTCCTCATCTTCACCAAGGTCTTCCTCTCCCCGCAAGTGTAGGAAGATCTCATCTTCAAAGAAGGCTTCAACACCAATAAAGGCTCAGGGTGATGACTCTTGCGCAATACTTGTTGAGGCTTCCCCTCGGAACACTACTCCGACAACCAACAAAGCCGGAATCTCTACACAGAATGACTCCTACCTAGTTAAGGAGTAATCTGACAAATGTTTTCTAACTCTGACAAAGAGAGCTCGTCAGAGGCAACATCAACGCCAGGCCCGTCATCTTGCTAAGGCTTTGGAACAAGTTGATGAAGTTCGCTACTGCGTAGACTTGGAGTCAAGGAAGCATCGAGTAATCTAACCACTTCAACATCAAGTCGCTGATGCTTCCTCCAAGCCATCGATGGAGGAATGGGTTCTCATCAAGGTAACTCATTCAACAAAGAAGGAGCACATTCGAAAGCGCTATACATGTGCCACGCATACTCGTGCTCTTATGCAAAAGGCACAAGAATTAAAAAAGAAAGAGGTGGCCGAAGAACCACTAGAGTCTCGCAAAGTTTGGATTCTAAAGTCTAAACTTAAGTCAAATCAAAGTCCAGAGATAGCAAAAATTATCCCCTTTGGCTGAGACAGTCTCCACTGTCTCGCCCAAAGAACCTTTGGCCGAGATAATTTTCGCTGTATCGCCCAAAGGCAGTCCTCTACGGTCGTTTATTCTCCTCTTTCGGCATCCGATCTAGGTCCATCCTCTATGGCTACTTCAACCATTCCACTAGTGAAGCCTTGGGTCAGTCCTGACTTGTTAAAATTTAAAATCATGATGGCAGATCGCCTTGGTGCTTTGCACGAAGAATGAGGCAAAGCACCGGTGAAAGAGCCCTTAGGTCCGGTGATCAAAACCCAAGGAGCTCCTCAAGCTAGGGGTCATACATAGACTCCTATCAAGCCAAACACTGCTCAAAGGTGTCCCGCTGCCTCCAAACAAATCAGGGCACCATAATGTACATGTTCATGTGCTATGCACAAGAGGGACATGGAGGCCTCTCTTTCTTAGAGAATTCTTGTCACCTCTCACCTGGGGGTTTGTATGGGAACCTAGGAGCCCGTTATGACTCCACACTCATAAGGGGGTGGTTCTAAATGTGTGACTCATGATGTGACCTTAGATCTTTTGAAGGCAACAACAAGTTGTCCTGAGAATGTCAACAAGGCTCGACGTCCCCAAAAGAAGACGTGTCTATCAAAAGACAACATTATACTTGGAAAATCACTCTAGCAAACGATGGGGTGTTCCGGTCATCATGCTAATGAGCTATACCATCAGACTGGGTGTGTGAGCAAAACTCGAAAGAGGACTATTCGAGAAATGAACTCCCATTATTCACGTGAGAGGCTTATTAGAGAAGTACTTTCAGAATGTAGCTGCTCCAAGCAAGAAGTCATCCCACAAAGAGTCTTGATGTTTCAAAGACTTTCCACACCATCAACCGAAGTACCAAAGCCTAAACCTAGACGCTTCCGAAAGAGAAGGTCCACTATCCAAGACGATGAGTTCCCATAAGTCACCATTAACATGGCCGGCAAAGGAAAAGGAAAGTCTAAACGGCATTCAATTGACTCTAATCTTAACTTTACCCCGGGAGGAAGAGTTAATGCTAGAATCTCTCAAAGAATGTATCGGCTCCAGCTGAGAGCCACCCAACAAAGAGACTACAGGAAGATACATGAAGGAATATCCTCGGATGATGAACTTTTGGACACTTGTTCTGCGATTACATCAGATGATACGATGTCTAGCATAGGGCAAGCCAAAGAAGCATTCACGATCACTCCTGAGCACTTGGCTCAAATACTTTAGGAAGCTCTAGCCAAGCAAAGAGAAGAGATTAGAGTCGAAATGAAGATGGAGATGGAATTGGCTATGCAGAAAATGAGGGAGTTGCAGGCTCATAGACCTCAATCATAATCTGAATCTAGTCAGTGGGCTGAGTCTAGCCGTCGTGCTCAAAACGATATAGATAACAATGATCCAGAATTGGATAAAGTCATTGCTACTGATGCACCCCCAATAATGCTGGGGGTGCTTCAACGGATCCTTCCTAGCATCACCCAAAGAAAAGTTGGGTGAGGACAAGAAGATGATGAAAGAGATTGAGAGTAAGGTGAATGCCTTGATCTCTACCCAAGAAGTGACGAAGACCGATATCCGTGTCCATATCCAAAGGAATAGGAGTCAATTCTATACATGGCAAAGTTTAATCTGATCAACTTAATACCGTTTGACGGGAGAGGCTCACCAACCCAGCATCTAATTTACTTCAAATCTCATCTGGGCATGATCTCTAGCAATGAACCCTTAATGATTTGGTCATTTGTGGGCACCCTTCGTGGGGCTGCCTTTGATTGGTATCAATGTCTTAAGCCAGGAAGCATCAATTACTGGGATGACATGAAAAATCTATTCCTCGGTAATTTCTTTGATGATGACACTAAGGTATTGTTCGCGGGAAAAATTACTTTCATTGATGTCATTGTTTTCTTGAGCAACAGTTTATCAGTTACAAAAGATCCGGTCTTTTTATAAGATCCGGTTATAACAAAATCAAAAAAAATCTTAAAAGATTACAACTTTCCTTTTCTGGAACAAATCACAAGATCCTGTTTTACGATCTCTTGCTTGTGTGGGTTCTTTGCCTGCGCCGAGGTTAATCCGTGGACCACCGCGTGATCTTGATCCGGTCGGATCTACACGGTATGATGGGTGTTATTTCACGAAGGAAGTAACAGCCGAGGGGATTATTTCACTAAGGAAATAATAGCCCTAAGTAATCGAAATCGACCAAGCGAAATCGATACTCTTCTCGGGATCAAAAACCAAGTTTTGATCCAGAGGATGACCGTGTGGATCTCAGATCTGATCTCTCTCGAACTCCTGCCTTATTTGGCATGGATGACCGCCAAGAACCAGATCTGAAAAGTCCGAGTCTTCAAAGCTCCAAAACTCCGAAGTTTAGCTCTCAATCCAGCAGAGTTTCACCTCAAAAGTTCAACAAAAATCCAACCTCTCAAAAATAAACCCTCATTCTCTATTTATACGCATCTCAATCCAGATCTGGGCTCAGATCTGGGTGGCTCAGCCACCTAGGTGGCTCGGCCAAGGTGGCTCAGCCACCTAGGTGGCTCGGCCATCGAGCCACCCAAAAGGTGGCTCGGCCGGCCACCTAGGTGGCTCGGCTACCGAGCCACCTTGGTGGCTCGCCGAGCCACCACTTGGTGGCTCGGCCACCGAGCCACCTAGAGGTGGCTCGGTTACCGAGC
>BQKN01066292.1:287943-325609 GCA_022839385.1 Asparagus kiusianus
TTTGGCCGAGCCACCAAGTGGTGGCTCGGCCACCGAGCCACCTAGAGGTGGCTCGGTTTCGGCCGAGCCCTCCAGGTGTTTGGTTTTACCGTTTTTCGGTTTTACGCTTCATTCGAACTCGATTGTTGATCTGGACTCTGATTTGGCAGTCCGAATCTTGATTTGGCAGTAAATCCGCTTTGGTGTTCGAGTTCGAGTCCGGATCCGATCTTGATTTGATCTTGATTCGTTCGAGTCCGCTCCCGATCTTGTTTGATGTGGTGGACTCTATGGTCGGATGACTCGTTGATTCATCGACCCGTTAGCTTGATTGGGCATGCGATTGGATGTATTCCGTTGTTTGCGTGCGGTTCGTTAACCTCGTCGCCTCGTTAATCCGCTTCGTCACGTCTCACTTGGCTTCGGTGTTGTGGTCTAACCAACATGCTTGGATATATCGCCCGATGGTTCGTTGGTTTGTCGAATCACCGTGTCGAGCTGTGTTAATGGACCTTTAGACAATTTTATACGCCTACAGGTATTGATTAGAACCCTTCTCGACGAGAAGCAGATATACAGGGAGTCGGTTGACAATTTTGTCAAATGCTTCCGAAACAAGTCTATGAGTTGCATGGATCTGGTCATAGAGGAATTACTTTTGTAGACATGCCATAATAATCTTTCTTTTGATGTGTTGGAGGCCATGGGGGTTGTACCATCCAAAACCTGGAAGGAGTTGAAGATGCATGGAAAACAAGCCGAACGTTTCCTCAAAAGAAAAAAAGGTTGAGAGGGGCCAACCGATGGCTAATTCTTCCAAGCCTAATTTTACTCCTCGGGGTAGAGGAAAGGCATCGGTGACTGCTATTGATGCTAATCAAACATCACAATGACAATCGTAGCAGTAATCACCACAGTTTCAACTACAGCCTCAAGCACAACAGCAACCCCAGAGATAATAAAGGACTCCTAATCTAAGGTTCCAGAGGGAGTACTCCATCAAAGATGATGAAGTTCTAGCCATCTTTGAGTAGCTCATTGACAACAATAAAATCAAACTGCCACCAATCACGGATCAGGAAGAAGCTAAAAAGATTTCGGATTCGAAGTATTGTGCATATCACAAGAGGGTTCATCACCCCCACCAAGGCTTGTTTTGTCCTTAAGGACAGAATCCAAGCCTTAGTTGATGCCAACATTATAACTGTAAAACTATCGAAGGAAAAGAAGGTGGGAGCAAACACAATATCTATCAGCTTTGGATCTGTACCTTTATTATGGTTCCAACAAGAACTCATTTCAAAGGTGGAGATGAAGACTGTCAATGATGACCCACATGGGTAACATCAGAAGGGGCTCATGCCACATACAACCTCTAATGGTGAAGTTCTTTGGGTCCATCCTGATCTCCTTAGTGATGAACAGTGGACAAGATCCTCCTCCAAGAAGAAGTCCAAAAATAAGGGCAAGTCTTGATGTCCTACCTCAGCAGTTTTAGAGAAAGATAATGAGGGTGTCCTAATCCTTTCACTCTCTGAAGACGAGCATGAAGTTTTGGTAGCGGATGGAGAACCTGCCCTTGCCACTAGAAGCGGGAATGAATATCGATACAAGTATCTAGAAGTTCCCAATCAAAATGCCGAGACCTTGGCTGAACTAGGGGTCGTTACAATGACTCTTAATCTTTTGTAAAGCCCCAACAGCAGCCAACTATTAAATAGAAGGAATCTAAGGCAAAACAAAAGGAGAAGGAACCCAAGCATAAAGAGGTTCAGAATCCGAAACAGTTTTGTTTCAATCGACCGATTGGGAGAGACAAACAAAAAAACTTGAACGCTCCATACCACTTTGGTGTTATGGCTTAACTGTCTAACATCCCAGTGAGGATTACTCTTTACGAGTTGCTATGTTTTTCTAAAGACACTAGGGAGGCTTTGCAAGAAGCTTTGGCTGATTCTGATATTTTCATCACTCAGATCAAACCAGCCCTCGGGGAACCTAAACCCTTAGCTCAACATTACAGTTTGGTGGCCAAGCAGTTCCCTTACATCACCTTCACTCCGGATGACATGCAAGTGAGGAACTCAAAGTATGATAGTCCTGTATACTTTACCAGGTACATTGTCTTGATTGTTGTCAACTTAATCTAAGTTGATTCAGGTTCTGCAATCAGCATCATGCGACTCTGATTGATATATCATCTCGGAATTCTCGCCAACAAGTTAACCTCCACAGGTACTGTTACTATGGATTTAATACCAGTGGATCCAAACCATTGGGAAAATCCGAGTGAAGTGCCAACTTGGGGAGTTAAAGTCTGAGTTCATGTGCTACGTGATTGATGCAGGGACCTCCTATAATTTACTATTGGGTCGACCTTGGATCCATAGTAACGTTATAGTTCCTTCTACACTCCATTAGTTTTTAAAATATGTGGATACTAATAATGAAGTCAAGACGGTGGTCATAGACAAGCAACCGTTTAATAGGTTGGAGAATAATTTCACTGATTCCCTCTTATATGGTGTTGAATTCAATACTGAACCATCGACCCAGGACACAGACAGCGAAGAAGAAGCTGATACCAAAATCAGGCTCGAATACAACGAATGTCTTGTATTTAATGGCATAGAACCATTTGTAATCGATCTTGACGGTGGTGAGTCATCAGACGTGAGTTGTAATTGGCAACTTACCGATTATAATTATGCAATAAATGATGATTTAGGGCACGTGACTTGTATTGATGATGTAATGCAGGGATTGTACAGAAACGACAACGTACATATGCCGCTTCAATCGTCTTGCATGACGAAGAAGCGTTTCCAAGACTCCTCTAGAACAACCTTTGTCCTTCTTGCAAAGGCAGGGGGTCAGAAAGAGACACTTTTCAGAAAAGGAGAGTCATTTCCACCACCAAATCCCTTTTGGGAGACCTTCAGCGATGATGAAGAACCTGGCCAACATTTCCTCAGGTATAGTCCATAAGTATGTGGCTATATGAAGAAATGGGAATATAACCTTACACTTAGAGAAGGCCTTTGCTTTGGTCGAGGTACTAGGATTTCACCCCGACCTTCCCATGTACCAAAAGGAAAGCCCGATAACTATTACGAGCAGAGGAGGGGTTTAGGCTATATTTCTTCATCCTCTGATGAATGTTGTTGGCAGATCAACAATCAGCTGTCTGATCCAAATAATTATGGACATTCATTAGTTTTTTCAAAGTGGGATTCTGATGTCAGCCTTGGAGAAATGTTCAAAGGCCTGATGTCAAACATAGTCACTATCGATCCTACAACAGCAGAGGAAGATGATCAGTTACCACTCTGGAAATATCCTTAGATCCATCATTTAAACATTCAGTATGGTGATAGATTCAAGCAAAGGGAACCCCCTACTAAGGATAAGGTAACTCAAATAAATATGGGCGACGAAGCAAATCCTAAGCCCATATTCATCAGCGATAGCCTCCCACCAAACGAAAAAGAGGAGTTGATTGCCCTCATCAGAGAGTATATTGATATATTTGCATGGAATTATGAAGACATGCCAGGACTTGATCTGAATGTGGCTATGCATCAACTCAACATCAAACAGGATGTTAAACCTGTCAAGCAATAGCAAAGACAGTTTCCTGTCCGCAAATTATGGAGGCAATTGAAGCTGAAGTCAAAACGTTAATTGACTCAGGCTTCATTAGGGAAGAGCAACATCCGGATTGGGTGGCAAATATTGTTCCGGTTCTTAAAAAGAATGGGAAGATCAAAATCTGTATTGACTTCAGAGATCTAAATGCCGCTTGCTCGAAGGATGATTTCCCTCTCCCCATCACAGATGTCATCATAGGCAACACATGTGAGTTCAAGAGAATGTCATTCATGGATGGATTATCAGGATACAACCAAATTAAGATGTATCTAGACAATAAAAAGCACACCTCATTCAGGACACCGCTTGGCATCTTCTCTTACACAGTTATGCCCTTTTGTTTAAAGAATACGGGTGCCACATATCAACAAGCTATGATGAAGATTTTTCAAAAACATCTCCAAAAAATTGTTGAATGCTACATTGATGATTTGGTTGTTAAAAGCTGCAACAAAGATGATCACATTAAAGACTTAAGGATGATGTTCGATCTCATGCGGAATCACCATTTGAAGATGAACCCTACTAAGTCTTTCTTGGGAATGTCAAGTGGCAAGTTCCTCAGATTCGTCGTTACCACAAAAGGTATCCACATTGATCCCGATAAAGTGAAGGCGATCCATGAATTACAACCTCTGAGAAATCCCAAAGAACTCAGAGGGTTACAAGGATGACTGGCCTACATCTGCCATTTCATTTTGAACCTTGTGGGAAAGTGTCAACCATTCTCTAAGCTTGCAAAGAAAGGTGTGTCATTCGTTTGGGACGACGCTTGTCAAAAAGCATTCGAAGACATCAAAGTATACCTATCAAATCCTCCTATCCTCGTTGCACCGAAGTTAGGGAAACCATTTCTAATTTATGTTAGGGCAAAGAACCACTTGTTGAGTGCTCTACTAGCACAAGACGATGACAACGGTCATGAGCAGGCAGTTTGTTGTTTGAGTTGAATATTGGTAGGTGTTGTATATCGATATCCAATGATTGAGAAGGAGTGCCTCACCCTGGTGTTCGCAGTTCAAAAGATACTATACTATTTGGTTGGCAAACAACTTATGTCATTTCCAACGTCAATCTCATCCAGGCATTCATGATGCAATCTGCCTCTATGAATTGGCGGTTAGCGAGATGATCTTTGCTTCTATCCTAGTACGACATCCACTTCAAACAACAGAAGTCGATCAAAGGGCAGGTAATTTGCGATCTTCTAGCAGTTCACCCTATGAAGGATAAAGCTGAGCTATATGAAGATTTTCTAGATGAAACCCATGAAGTCAACACCACCTCTTTTTAGTAGGTGTGGTAGTTGTATTTCAACAATGCCTCCTGAGCAACTCATATGGCAAACACTCCTGGATGTTCAAAGATTTCTTTAGGCATCTAAGTTGTCCTAGTTTCTCAGGAGAAACATGTGATATCTCGAGCCCATTCACTTATTGAGCCATATTCCAATAACATGGCTGAATATAATACACTCCTTATTAGACTCAGTTTCGCTAAAGAGCTGGAGGTGGAGTACCTTAAAGCCTTTGGTGATTCACAGCTAATAATCAACTAAGTTAGAGGAGAATACAAAGTCAGGAACCAAGACCTAATTTCGTATCATAAAGTGTCTATTGAGATAGCGGAATCATTTGAAGACTTCTTCATCGAATATATCCCACGCCTCTAGAATGCTTACGCAGATGCACTGACGGTATTAGAAGTCTCGTTAGCACAACCTCCTGAAACCGAGCAGCTGATTGCTGTGAAGACTCATCAGTTCTTCATACCAGACTGTGCCCTAAATATCAAAGAGGTGCATGCAACCAGAATCAAACTTGAACATCGAGACTGGCATTTTCCTATTATTGACTATGTCTTACATGGCATCTTGCTGGAAGAAGTAAAAGAAAGAGATTTAGTCCAACGAAGGGCACCAAGATTTTACTATAATGCAGCAACCCAAACGTTCTATCACCATACATATGACGGCTTGTTACTTTGATGCCTTTCAACCAAGGAGGCAGAAGAAGCTCTCAAGGAAGTGTATGATGGAACTTATGATGCACACCAGTCCGGTCCTAAATTATGTGATCGCCTTAGAAGATTGGCCTATTATTAGCCAACTATGATCAATGATGCAGTCACATATACTTAATGGTTCCACGCATGCCAAATACATGCCAACTACATGCATCAACCACCGGAGCATCTACACTCTTCGGCCACATCTTGGCTATTCGAGACCTGAGGAATGGACGTTGTTGGTCCTATTTTCCCTTTGTCAGCCAAAGGTGACCGTTTTATTTTGGCAATCACCGACTACTTCTTTAAGTGGGCTGAAGTAATTCAACTCAGAGAAGTAAATGTGAGTAACGTTATTAAATTCATCAAACACTATATTATCTATCGATATGGTGTTCCAAGATGAATCATGCATAACAACGTCCTCAGTTTATCAGCAACTCATTCATCAAATGCTGTGGAAAATTCAGAATTCAGGACATCTCGTCAACAACTTATAATCCCACTACAAACGGTTTAGCTGAGGCCTTCAACAAGACCATCATCAAGATCTTAGCAAAGATTGTAAGAACTAATATGTGAGATTGGGATAACAAACTTGGTGAGGCTCTTTGGGCCTATCATACTATAGTTCGTACACCTACCGGAGCAACTCTATATTCTCTTGTATATGGGAGCAAAGTTGTCCTTTCCTTAGAAATTCAGATTTCATCCCTTCGCATCGCTCTCGCAACAGGGATGACGAAGGAAGAGCAACATCAAAAATGCCTCGAAGACCACGAGATGTAAGATGAGAAATGCTTGGAAGCTCAACAACAAATTGACTTATACCAAGCTAGAATCTCCAAAGCCTTTGACAAGAAGGTCAGACATCGAGTCTTTAAAGAGGGGGACTTGGTACTTGCCGTTCGGCGATCAATGGTACTTAACTCAAAGAAGAAAGGTAAATTCCAACCCAAATGGGAAGGACCATTTGTAGTAGAAACAGTCTACTCAAACGAAGCGTATCGCTTGATCACTCTAGATGGTGTCAAAATCATGATGCTAATTAATGGAGAGTTCCTGAAGAAGTACTACCCTTAGTGCATTTAGGATAACCTATTTGATGTATGCAACTTGAATTATTGTACATGTTGTACATATTCATGCACATAATGGCAGCGTTGCCTACCAATGGGAAGTTCCTGGAGAATACTACTCATAGTACTCTTAAGGATAACACGACATCAACTGACTATTTAAGATGGAATTTAACCATCTGAATAGTTTTTCTTAATCATTATTGAGATGATTAAAATTCTCCCACTGTGGCTCTAAGTTCCTTTAGAGATGATGCACATTCCATTGGCTTCAATCCAATAAGAACAAATCTTCTGAATCCTTTCAAAATTTTCTTGAAATTTTCTTGGTCATCGATATTTTCTTGATAACCAGAATCCTCTCCTGAAGCGAAAGATAACAAAATACATTCTTTCCTTCATCCATGATCTGGGTTATTTTCAATGATCAGGATTATTTCATCAACCCTCCCACTGTGATTCTTTGATCACTCTTTCGTTGGAATGGAAATCCGATGATCCTATTTGATCGATCTTCCTAACAAAACTCCTACTGTATAGTTGTTAAGCATTCGACAATTTATAGTCCTCCATCACAAATCCCTCACTGATCAATCAATTGACAGTGGAACCACCAAATCAAACTCATTAGCCATTAAAGAAAGTGAGTGATAAGGAAATACCTTCTTTCCTTCTTTGATGGTTAAACCCATACAACCTCCCGTTATGTCTAGGCATTTAACACTCCCACTGTTGAAAGCCTGACATTGTACTCGGTATTCCACTTTACATTAATTGTTGATCCATGGTAATTATCAAACCCCTACGTGTCAAGTTTTTACAAAAAATGCCGTCAAGAACTTGACATCAAAACTCCCACTTTGTCCTTGTTTTCAAGGAAACCATAGTAGTCAGAACCGTGCTCATCGTTTCTACTACCTTCACTCCCACTTGGTCAAACCTTTTGACAGTTAGAGCCAAAACTAAAATCCCCTCTCGATTCCTTCCATAAACGGAAGGTCCACTCAAATTGGATGATCAAACCTTCAGACAGTTAGGGTATAATGACCATGAATTTTCGATACTAGTTAAAATAATTTTTTTGGTATTTTAAAATATTCAATTATTATTTTTAAAAGAGTATTTATATTTTCTAGAATTTCTAGAATTTTTTAAAAATATAATTTTATATTTATTTAATGATTTTGATAATTATAAAATTAACTTGATGCTGTAAAAACTTTTAAATTAATATTTGTTATGTTATTGTTATTGTTATGAATTAATTGTAAATATTTCCCCTAATTATTCTATAATTCCTTAATTTTTCTTAATTATGTTTTAATTATTTTTCCTAAACCCTAATCACTCTCACACACACACACACACACATATATATACATCATTTTCTCTCTCTCTCTCTCTCTCTCTCTCTCTCTCTCTCTCTCTCTCTATCTCGTTTTCTTCTCATCACCGCCGCCAGCTTCCTCTCTCTCTTTTGTACCCTCTCTCCTCCCTCAACCACGCGTCACTGCCCTCCTCCTGCACCACCGCCCCCTCTCACTTCACCCTTCGTCTCTCCTCCTCTCCCCCGTCACCGCACCGTCCTGCCCTGCAGCCTTAGCCTCCCGCAACCACCAGATCCAAGCTGCCCTCTGAGCTTACCTCCCCTCCTTCCACAGCCACATGCCGTCACCCCCTGCCGCTGCCACTCCACGACCAGCATTGCCGCCATCACCCTCAACCTTCCTCAGCCCATGCCCCCTCTGCCTCAGCAACTAGCGCCACCGCCGCCTACTCGAACCCAGCCCTGTCGCCGTCGAGCTCCCCTCCAACCACCACCTCCACCTCGTCTCCTCCCCGCTCGATCGTACCACCCACACACCGACAGCTCCACCTAAACCAAGCTCCTCCTCCTTGCTTAAACCCACCACTGCTCGCCCTCCTCTACCCGCACCAGGCCGCCACTCAGCCTCCTCCGCCCTCTAGTCCCCTTCCACCGTAGATACACCCTCCAGCAGCCCCTCCTCCACTCGATCCTGCTCGCGCCACCAACTCTAGCTCGCCGACCTCCTCCAATAGACCCTCAACTGTCGATTCGTTTGATGAAACCCCGAGGCAAGATCCCTATTCCCGATTGTTTATTCATTACAATATTATATTTGTTATAAATTAATTATGTGCAAGATTCCCAACTGTTGTTTTATTTTTATTTTATTTAGATTATTGTAGAAATTATTAGGCGTATGTTCTATTTCTCATTTAGTTTCGTACACTTTAATATAACTGTTGTAAATTAATTATTGCAAGATCCCCATTCTGTTATTTTATTTCATACAATTTTTAGTTCTGTTTATAATTATCTGTGTGGGTTTGATGAAAATATTAAATGAATAGTAACTATGTGATACATAGTATTTTTAGAATAATTTTAATATTTTTAAGAATTTATTTTGTGGAAAGAAATTATGTTAGAATGATACATATTTTTTTAAAAGAATTTATTTTGGGAAAATAGATTATTTTAAATTAATGAGAATTTATCTTATAAAAAATTATTTTTAATATTTTGAATTTATTATTTTAAAAGATTAGTTTTAGAATAATTATGGTGAGAGATAATTTGATAGGATTTTTTTTACAAAAGAATTAATTATTCTGAATTAATTTAGTTTATGGACGTGTGATTGATGGTTGTTGACTACGATATTTTATGTGCAAATCATCCGCCGATTTCATGATTCTTATTTTAATTATGTGACATACCATGTTTTATTTGTATAGAACGAGCTGCATTTATTGTTACATGTTGTGTTTGAGAGCCATTAGTAGTTCATGACTTAATGGCCTTGTGCGTCATGAACAAGACTTAGTGATATGTGTGGGTGTGTTGACCAACTTAAGGGGTGAACCGGTGATTTGTTATAGACCTAGAAAAATAAGAGATGTTGGGGGTGGGAAGGTCTTAGTTCGCATTATCGGATGTGGTTGTTGATTATCATCCAGGCTCGCACCAGTGAATCATTTCGCACTAGGTTTAGTCCGTTGGGCCCGTGAATCGTTTCGCACGTGGTCAGTGAAATCGTTTCGTCATCCAAGTTTTTCTTGAGTTTGGACCAGGCTAAATCGGATTGCGTGTAGTCCTCTTACCGAATCGTTTCACAGTATTGGATGCGCGTAGAGGATAGTAAACAGTCAGTTATCCGAAAATGCAAACATTAATCTATTTGAGATGTGGACTAGTGAGATTTTTAGGATGGCTAGTACTCAACCTTGTTATTTGTATGATGTTGGCCCCTTATGATTATTATAATCTAGTGGTGGATTGCATTTTGATTTGTTAGATTTCCCGTTGTACGTTTCTATTGTTATTTCTGTTGTTGCATCGATTATTGTATTTATCATTCGACCATTTATAGTTTCCCTTGTAGGGTCTTGCCGTGTACCATGCACACTGACGTACACCTATTTTCTCTGATGTACGTTAGATTTAGAGGACGGACAGATCCAGTATAGAGATGCATTGGAGCCGGAGTATGCCCAGCCGGAGTGTCTTCCAAATGAAGCAGAAGAACAAACTGAAGTTTAGCCATTTTTTTCTGTAGTTGTTAATGGACACTAGATTACTTAAGTAGTACTTTCTCTTTTAGTCTTTTGAGGGATTTAGTTATTTTTGCAGTACTTCCTTTTTATTCCTATTGGACTATGTATTTTCATATTTTTAGTTGGACTGTTCTTCACCCGGAAGATGAGATAGCCAAGGCGGATATTCATCAGCCAACGGAAGCAGCCCACATCTAAAATAGTCCTGCTTTTCCCGGGCTCTTCCTCATCAATGAGCAGCTCGTTATAATGGCCGAAGAACTGAGGGAAACACTTGAAGAGTTCCCAACAATTGTGAATTCTGAACTGCATAGTCACCTCATGCTATTGACGGGCCTCCCACTTGCACTCCTCCAAGGTTTGCAACAAAGGGAATTCGGGATCTGCAACTCCGGGCACCATCATCAGATCAAGCTGGTCGAGGACGAGCCATGCCATCAGATAGGTGTACGGCAATTCAATCTTGGAAGTGGGGATGTCACTTGAACGCTTCTTCCTTCATGTGTAAAAGTATTGGCCAAGTGACGAAGTCCACTATGAATGTCGGTGATCATTGCAGGAAGTAATGAGAGTTTACGCCTAACCGCTGGCTCGATCGCTAGGAACAAGACTTCGATAGGTAGTGCTTCGGAGAGTTGGTGTGACACTATACATTTCTTTAGCCAAATGACCAAGTATCCTACTAGAAGAGTCGCCGACTTGATCTACCTTTGAGCATTCCATAAGAATGTCTCAAACTTCGTACCTCTTGGAAACTTGCCTTCAGCCGTGCGAGTGGTATAAGACTGAGCATCTATCTTCTCTATCAACTTGTTGATCTTAGATGGGGTTAAAGGAGTCAACTCGCAGACTTCATTGCCAGAATGATCTTCAAGGTGCTTGAAAAGATAGTCAGCAAATTGCTTTAGGTTGAGTTGAGGGAAATTCTTCTTGGCTTTCACATCTATACCCTCCATGACGGTCTGATAGTGGCAAGTCAACTCCCATAAGATATCATACTTAGCAGAGCAACCATCCTCATCTGATTCAACTTACGGGTAGTGGGAAAATATTTTTGGCATGGTATGTCCCCTATTGGCAATCTAGATACTTCCATCATTTCATGGAGAGGAAGACCCAACTCTTTGTTCTTAGAGAGAAAAGTATTGGTAATCGGGTCGTAAATCTCAAAGTGCAAAGAAGTGGTTCACACTAATGGGGAGGCCGTACATGCTGGCTCGAATGGGGATATATAATCCCTTCTCACTCAACTCCTTGCCCCGCTGACTGAGTATGTAACTCGTCATTCGTGTCCACCACTTGTCAGTGGACGAGTAAACCCAGCCATAACATCGGTAGCTCTTGATAGACAACTCCCTGTCTAACCTTGCCAGGAGATTCCTTATAGTGTTCGCCTTTATCATCAGTTCGTTCAATGGCACTTCATCTTGTCCTATCACTCCAGGGTGAAGTCCAAGAATAGAATTCCTATCACTTGAACCCGAAGTCCTGCTCTGGCTGATGAACCCGCAATGCACTCGCTCCTAGTCCTCAGTCAAATGCTAAGACATCTCCCTAGTCACTGCCAACTTTAGAAAATGGACCAAGGAGTAATGGCGAGGAATCAGAGGAAGGAATTTGAAATCCCTATCATACTCGTTCAACCATAGCTGCAAAACTGCTGGCAAGTCTGTGCTACGAGCAAAACCCAAGCGTGGCGAGTTTGCGCTACAGGTGAAGCTCAAATGATGCCGAGTTTGGGCTGCAAGCGAAACTCAAGTGCTGGCGAGTTTGTCTACAGGCGAAACTCAAAAGATGGCGAGTTTATGCTACAGGTGAAAGTCAAGCACTGGCGAGTTGGTGCCATGCGTTCGCTTGCGGACCCCAATGCTTGCCAGCTAGGATGACGTGCGCGCGTCAATCCTCATTAATTGCAAAATGATGGGACGCTTCGCCTTCCGTGCTCAATCCAAACGGTCGGTTTGGAGTCCCAAGAGCCGAGGCTTTTATGGGCGTCGAGCTCGAAGCGCCGCTGCAGATCTGCATCGTCCGATCTACTTGAGGCAACAAATCTTGACCGTCGAACTTTTTGGCTATATAATGTGCTCGCTGTCTCTTCGGTAGAGTTCTCGTGCTTAAGAAAATTCGTTGAAAGAGAATTTCTACAAAATTTCTCTGATTAATGGCCTCCGACTCCGATTCCGGTGTCTTCGAGGGAGAAGGCATTGGCTCTTCCTCTATTGCTGCCGGCGTTCGTGCGATGCTGTCTTCCACCACCAGTTCAATCCGAGGGTCTTCCACTTCAAACTCTGGTCCAATGCTCGCCATCCTCCAGAAGCTAGAGGATGACCTACGTAGGACAGCCACAGTCATTAGCCAGGGTGTCGGGAGGTATCATGACATGCTCCCCTTTGTGGGGGAGTGTCTTGAGGACCTCCGACACGCAGGCAGTCCTCAGCTCGCCCAGCGATGTGAACGGGAGCTTTAGCACTTAGAGGGGGCTAATGAACCGCTTGGAGGAGCTAGTGCAGGCCGACCCTGAACCGGCGCCTCTCGCCATGAGCGTCCTGTTCGAGCACGAAGCCTCGACACGGCGTATTTAGAAACGGGAGGCTCTGCTCAGACGCCTGCATAGGCGACATCACGCCATACTGGCGGAGATGGATGCCTATCTGGATGGCGCCTTCTTCGAAGACGTTGGGTCCCTCGAAGGTGAGGCGTGGCTGAAAAGGCTTGAGCATGAGAAAGTGCGGGTTAGCCGTGCTGCCGAGGCGGAGGCCAGGGCACTCTAACTCCTTCGCCAAGAAGACGAGGACGACGAGGCTGCTCTCGCCAGACATCGACAGGGATAAGAAGAGAGGGTGTGGGCTAGGCGCGAGGCAGAGCTGGTGGATGTCAAGGCTGAGATCGCCACTTTCAGCCTGCTGAAGTTGGTGTAGCACGTCTTTCTTGTTGTTAGACACTGTTTGTAGTTTTACTGATGTTTGATGCATTGTAGTTAAAGATTTGTATCTAAATTTGGCCTGGAATAGTCCTTTATGCTTTTGTTTATTTACTGCTTTGCATGCATAGTCTCTTATTTATTTTCTGTGTTGATGAATGCTTAGGACTATTGGTTAATCCTTGATAACCATTGTTTTAGACTTGCTTGCACTGCTTGTTGCCTGAGTCGAGTCGATTACACCATCTTTCGCAGTGTGGCGAGTCTTCGACGAGTTTGTCTTGGATTTAGTCGCTAGGACCCCCTTCTACTTTTGGTTGTTCACAGCGTGGGGTCGGGTTAACCCCGACTTTTGCGTTGTAGCCCAAGCGAACCCGAGAAGGTATTACTTAGCTTGAAACAAAGAGCGGTTGCTTGCGTAGGCGACCAGCTTAAGACCCCTACAATGACTTGCCTTTTGGCGAGTTATTGTTTGAGGGGGCGGTTAGGGCATGTCGCTTAGTAAGCCGCCTTTGGTAATTATCGCCGTCCACGAGGGCGACGACGTTAATGATAATTGAATCGTTCAGGGATGTAGAAATGTGACGATTGATTGCCGTAGGAGCCATCGCATGGTAAGCTGCTACCCATCGGTTATTCTAAGAGAATATTAGGATACCCAGAATAGGTCAGGTAGTTCAGGGACGTAGGAGTGTGACTATTAACTGAAGTAGCAACACATCGCATGGTAGGTTACTACTTAGATCGTGTTACTCGTGGGAATAACGGGGCCGGTCATCAGAGGTGATCATTAACATGATAGAATTTTGTTGCAATCGGAGCAACTATGAGGACTTATCATCCCATTAGGGGGGATTAGTAAGTTGACTTCGTCAGAGGTGAGGGTTAATATGATGGGATTGTTTGTCGCAATGTGAGCGACTTTGTGGGCTCACCATCCTATTGGAGAGGATTGGTAAGTTGACTTCGTCAGAGGTGGGGGTAAACATGACGGGGTTGTTTGCCGCGATGTGAACGACTTTGTGGGCTCACCATCCTATTGGAGAGGATTGGTAAGTTGACTTTGTCAGAGGTGAAGGTTAACATGATGGGGTTTTGATCCTAACTGTAAGAAGGTTAGACCAAGTGGCGATCTAGGTTACACTTAAGAACACTGTATGTAGCATCTTGTATAGGGTTTCCCATCGGAGTATATGAAGTAGGAATAGTTTAGCCTCATGTACCAGTTGGAGGGAGTGAGGACCAGTTTAGACTCATGTACTCACGGGAGTTTGTGAGCACCAGTTTAGACTCATGCACTCGTGGGAGTTTGTGCGCACCAGTTTAGACTCATGCACTCACGGGAGTTTGTGAGAACCAGTTTAGACTCATGCACTCGCGGGAGTTTGTGAGAACCAGTTTAGACTCATGCACTCGTGGGAGTTTGTGAGAACCAGTTTAGACTCATGCACTCGCGGGAGTTTATGAGTGCCAGTTTAGACTCATGCACTCACGGGAGTTTGGAGGGGCACTAAGAGTAGTACTTCTTCAAGAACTTGTCGTTGATGAGCATCATGATCTTATCGCCATTCGGTTTAACGAGACGATAAGCTCCATTCGAATAGACTGTCTCTACTACGAACGGTCCTTCCCATTTGGGCTAAAATTTACTCTTCTTCTTGGAAGTGAGAATCATCGGTCGTCGAATAATGAGCACCAATTCTCCCTCCTTAAAGGATCGACGCTTGACTTTCTTGTCGAAAGCCTTATCCATTCAGGCTTGGTAGAACTCAAATGTGTTGTGGAGCTTCAAGCCGCCTGTCATCCAATACTTCAAGTTCCATGAGGTGTCGTTGATGATTGTCCTCGGTCGTCATCCCTGTAGCTAGGGCGACACAGAGGGATAGAATTTGAATCTCTAATGGTAACACGGCCTCACAGCTATATACCAACGAATAAGGCGTGTTGCCGGTCGGTGTATGAACCATTGTGCGATACGCCCATAAGCTCTCACCCAGCTTCTTGTTCCAATCGCGCTTGTTATTAGAAGTCAGCTTGGTTAAGATCTTAATAATTGTTTTGTTGAAGGCCTCGGCTAAGCCATTCGCCGAAGGGTTGTAGGCTGTAGAGGAAAGGTTCTGTATTCGAAATTTGTCACAAAATCGAGTGAACGCGTGACTAACGAATTGTGTGCTGTTGTCATGGATGATACATTGAGGTACGCCATATCGGTATATGACATGATGTTTGATGAACTTAATCACATTATTGGTCTTGACTTCTCTTAAAGGGACGGCTTCGGCCCATTTAGAGAAGTAGTCGGTGATCGCGAGAATGAAGTGATGACCCCTTGCCAACGACAGGGATATTGGTCCGACGTTGTCCATCCCCCATGCTTCAAAAGGCCATGATGCCGTTGTCGGGTGTAGGTCTTCAGGAGGTTGATGCAAGTAGTTGGTGTGGATTTAGCACGTGTGGTAGCGCTTTACGTAAGCAACCGTGTCGCTAACCATCTTAGGCCAAAAATAGCCTATTCTCCATAATCGATCCTAAAGCTTGGGTCCGAACTGGTGAGCTCCACAAGTGCCATCATGGGCTTCGCGAAAAGCTTCTTGTGCTTCTATCTTTGAGAGACATCGAAGTAACAAGCTGTCATACGACCTTCGATACAACGTCTTCATAGTCAAATCGTAGTAGAACATTGAGGCACGTCAGCGGACAGACTCTCGCTCCCTAGCGTCTTCGGGCAGCATGCTGTACAGGACATAATCGATGATCGAGAGACACCAATCTTTCAGATCGGGCTGATCCGAAACTTGGTGAGTGGCGTTCACTTCTAGAACGTCTTTTGATCGAAAGAGTATTCGGCTCGCCATAGTGACCCATTGAGTCGTTTCTAGTGGCTAGGCCAAGATAGCCGCCAGGGATGCGAGGGCGTCCGTGTGCGAGTTTTTGGAATAAGCACATGCTCGATGCGGAAGCTTTCGAATGACTCCACTAACTTGGTGGCTGCTTTGTGAAGTGGGATCAAGTCGGCGTTTCTGACTTCGTATTCCCCCGTCATTTGCTTGACAATGAGCTGGGAGTCACCGTAAACCTCAAGGTGCTTTATCTCTAACTCTCTTACTAACTTGAGTCCAATGAGTAGCGCATTGTACTCAGCTACGTTGTTGGTGCATGGCTCCGTTAGAGAAAAAGCACGGGGTAGTATGTGGTTATGTTGGGAAATGAGGACCACCCCCACTCTTGCAACGATAGATCCGCTCGTGCCGATGCGAGACGCGCCATCAAAGTACATCTGCCAGGCTTCCACTGGGGAGGTCGTGTTGACTTCGGGGGGTTCATCCGGCAAATCCTCAAATAGGTTAGTTTTCGCCCCTAGCGGATGACTAGCCATGAGATCACAGATAGCCTGTCCTTTGACTAATTTTTGCGGCATAAAGTGAATGTCGTACTAAGACAGTAAGAGTGTCCATCTAGCCAAACGCCAGTTTAAGGCTGCGAGCTGCGTCATAAAGACTCGGA
Source organism: Asparagus kiusianus (assembly GCA_022839385.1). NCBI lineage: Eukaryota > Viridiplantae > Streptophyta > Magnoliopsida > Asparagales > Asparagaceae > Asparagus > Asparagus kiusianus. Next base: position 304,666 of record BQKN01066292.1, read on the forward strand.
TGGGGTTCATCCGGGAAATGACATGGATGGTTTGGTCGACTAGGTAGTGTTGCATCTTTTGGATGGCAAATACCAAGGCTAAACACTCCTTTTCAACCATAGGGTATCACTGTTCAGCGCCCTGTAGGTTCTACTCAGGTAATAAATGCCCTGCTCGTGGCCGATATTGTCATTTTGTGCCTAGAGAGCGCCCAGGGAATGCTCCATAGCCCGTATGTAGATGAGGAATGGCTTTCCCGAGATTGAAGCCACAAGGACGGGCGGGTTCGAGAGATAAGCTTTGATCTCCTCAAAGGCCCATTGGTAAGGCTCGTCCCACACGAAGGAAGTACCTTTCTTCATCAGTTTGGAGAAGGGTTGACACTTACCTGAAAGATTCAAAATGAACCTCCAAATGTAAGCCAATCGTCCCTGAAGGCCCCTTAGTTCCTTAAGATTTCGGGGCGGCTGGAGCTCCTGAATAGCTCGTACCTTATCTTGGTTAATTCGAATTCCTTTTGTTATTACCACGAATCTGAGGAATTTAACGCTGGACATCCCTAAGAATGACTTCATAGGATTCATCTTGAGTTGGTGAGTTCTCATGAGTTCAAACATCACCCTCAAGTCTTGGAGATGGTCATCTTTACTGCGACTTTTCTCGACCAAGTCGTCCACGTAGCACTCGACTATCTTTCGCAGGTGATCTTGAAAAATCATGCTCATGGCGCGTTGGTAGGTTGCGCCTACGTTTTTGAGTCCGAATGACATGACCGTGTAGCAGTATAGCCCCATGGGAGTCCTAAATGAAGTGTGCTTTTCGTCCTCGGGGTGCATTTTGATTTGATTATACCCTGAGAATCCATCCATGAAGGACATCCTCTCAAACTCGCACGTGTTATCAATGATGACATCCATGATAGGCAAAGGAAATTCGTCTTTAGGGCACACAGCGTTGAGATCCCTAAAGTTAATGCAGATGTGTATCTTACCATTCTTCTTCCGGACTGGAATAATACTAGCTACCCAGTCGAGGTGTTGTTCCTCTCTGATGAAGCTAGATTCGATCAGTTTCTTCACTTTGGCCTCGATTACCTCCATGATTTGTGGACGAAACCGCCTCTGCTATTGTTTGACTGGTTTGGCGCCTGAACCGATGTTGAGGTGATGTATGGTGACCCGTGGATCAAGGCCAGGCATGTCCTCATAATTCCATGCGAAGACATCAATGTATTCCCGTATGAGGGCAATGAGATCTTCTTTCTCTTTGGGGGGGGTAGACTACCGTTGATGAATATGGGCTTGGGATTAGTCTCATCACGCATGTTCACTTGGAGGATTTTATCCTTGGTTAGTGGTTCATGTTGCTCGAAGCGACTATTCCACTGAGCGTTGACGTGACGGTCCCATGTCTCATCATAGAACGGGACCTGTCTGTCCCCTACCATTTCAATGGGACCAATCGCAACCATGTTGACTGTAAGTTTGTCGAACAAGTCCCCTATGCTGACATTTGAGTCCCATGCTGAGGTTGTTGACGATCGATCCCCTGAACGTGCATAGTAGGAGTCATCGTTGAAATAACAGAACAAATCCGATAAGGAAGAGGAGTAGCCTAAATCTCTCTGAGTCCTGTTGAAGTAATTTGAGGGTTTGCCTTTAGGCACATAAGCAGGTCGGATGACCGTCTTTCGCCCCCGGTCGTAATTCAGGCCCTCTGGGCGAGTGAGGCCGTACCCTATGTTTCTCATCATGCACTTCGTGATTTGACTATACTTCAAAAACTAAGGCGTGGGGTCATCATCTTCAGACTCGTCCCACAACATGCACAAAGGGTGATCGATTCGTTCGAAGATAATATATTTTTGATAGTTATCCCGGACCGGCACGGTGAGTACGGCTTGTGAAGACTTGATTGGTTGTCTCTTCGCGACATACGACGAGCATACAGGAAAGTGTAGGGAATGATCGATATAGAGCTTCGGCATTAGGTCGTTAGGCGCATCATCCTCAGATGTTGAGCAAGATGACAAATAAGCAAAGTTGAACTTCTCATTCAAGATAATCTCCTCCACCTAAACACATTGGTTACATTATGACTTTCGCAACTGATTATAATTGATTCGAAATCGTTCAGGACCAAGCCGTCACCATACTCGGGTTCGCTATCCGCCTCATTGCTGCTCTCGAGCTCCTCAATCGGTAGCTCGTCGGGGTCCTGGTATAGTAGAGAGTCTGTGAATTAGTTCTCGACGCCCTTGAAGGGTTGCTTGTCGGCCACTACTGTTTTCACCTGCTCGTAATCATCCACATACTTTAAGCATTGGTGTAGCGTGGATGAGACTATTCAGTTATTGTGGACCCACGGACGTCCTAAGAGCACGTTGTAGGAGGGCTCGGCATCGATGACACAACAGGTCACTTCTGTCTTCATGTCGCCAATTCGATATTTCAGACGGATTTTGACGAGCGGCCGAGTTCTAGTGGCATTAAAGCCAAAGATAGTCGTGGTAGTCGTAGATAGACGTTTCGGGGGTATCCCCAGGTGTTTGATTAGCTTCAAGGGTACGATGCTTAGTGCAGACCCCGGGTCGACTTGAATTCAATCCACTTTGGAGGAACCGACGTACCCTTGCAGTACAATGGTTGATCATGAGAAGTGCTTTTGATGAGCATGTCCTCAGGAGTGAATGTGATGCAAGGGACCCGTCTCTCGATGGTCTGGCAACACATCATACATTCCCGTTTTGTGTCTTCTTCCTTTAAGAAGTGGGTGGTGAAGACTTTCGAGTCGGCCAATGCCTCTTGTAGGGCTTCCTAGGTAGGCCTGGATAACCGCACAAGGTCATACATGGTAATTCACGCGGGGATTCTCTTCAGCAGCATGAGTACATTGAATCGGAAAGGCTGATTGCTCAAGCTCGGCCTATCTGAACCCGGAGGGGTTGCTGCAGCTGGCCTCGTGGGAGGTCCTGCAAGGCTCTCCGCCCTCGTAGGATATTCCTTGGTGAATTCCTTTCTTGTTCTAGTAGCGAGGGTGGTAGTTTCCTCATCGGAGTCGATGAGGGTAGATACTGCAGTCTGGTTTCCATCCGGCATAGCGGAGATGACATTGCAAAGTTTACCTTTGGTCTTCCTCGATGGTTTTGCAGTTCACTGTTCGTCGCTGAGGAGGTCCGGATGTACCCACATCACTGTAGGCATCAAAAATTGCCGATAGGTCCCCACGAACAGCTCAGTGTTAGGGAACGATGATGAACGTTACTGCCCGGTTCACAAGAGTTCAATTGACGTCGGTGAGCGCCTGAAGCGAATCGACGAGCTACGTGAGCCGACAGAATTTCAGAATAACGGGGATACGGACTGACCGGGAACCCCGCGACCGCTGCAAAAGGAGCAACGCCCTTTGTGTCCTATTCTCCCTACAGATAATCCAACCATCGGGATCGACAGAGCTCTTCGTCAGAATTCCAACGCATCCGAAATCACTTAAATCCGAGTTGGGACGAAAAGTCAACGGCGGAACAACGGCGGACAGTCTCGGACTGAACCGAGGCACCCAGCGGTGTCCCGGCGAGGTCAAAACACCCGAGGGGTGTCTTGGCAAAACCAAGACACCCCAAGGGTGTCTCAAGGTTGTTACACCGCCCAAACGCTTTTTGCACCCCCTAGGGCCTCCTCTTGCCTATAAATAGGACCCTTAGGCCTTCATTTTGAGGATCTGGAATTTTGGAGAAGATAGGCGAATCCCTGCTGCAGCGACGAGTGATCAAGCCCTCTACAGCAAAGGAGACTTCCTCTTCATTCCCCCTTCTCTTTTCCCTTAGTGTTGCCCCTTGGCGGTAATACTAAGAAGAGCAAATATCTCGATTTATCCGAGATAGGAGCTGTGGGTTTCTAGATCTCACGCGGATCGACGAAACTCTGCCGGATTTTCCCGGAACAGATCTGATCGACCGGCGGTCCACGGATATCAACATCCCCGTCATAGGCAAAAGACCCACGCAAGCAAGGACCGATAAACGGGACTTGTGTTTATTTTCAAGAGAGTTGTAATCTTTATTTCTTTGTTATTTGATTCATTGTAACGACTGAAGTTCTAATGAAATCAATGATGAAGACAACTTTTCCTGAAAACAAGCTGGCGACCACAGTGGGAGCCGCCGATCTCGCTGCCGAGATCGTCGTGACGCAACCGGCCTTCAAGATTCGGGTGAATGAAGAGATCGAATACAAGTTCGATCAGCAGAAGTTTGAAGAGTACCTCTCTTCCTCCTCCTCCAGATCCGCCTCTCCGAATAGGCGTGGGAAGACTCCATCTCCCAAAAGGGCTCGCGGGATCTCCAGCTCAAAAACCCAAGATCTCGTCGCTGTTGCTACGCCCGCACCACGCAACGTCCCCACGTCGTTCAGTGTGGTCGAAGCTGTAGATCCGGTTCTCCCGACCACCACGAAGGTGATGGATGATGCTACTCCAACTCTGTCAAAGAGGGCCCGCCAAAGACGGCGTCAACGCCTCGCCCTACAACAAGCCAAAGCTACTGAATCAATGGACGGGTTCCGCTACAATGAGGATCTAAAGTCCAGGTACTGCCGAGAACAACAATGGCAAACAACCAACTCCTCCTCCAAAACTGAAGCGAACGAATGGGTTCGTGTCAAGAGGAATCGCTCCACCCTCGAGGAGCGAATCAAGAAGCGTTGAGCGTTGCTCGCACATGCCCGACTCCTCCTAAAGAAAGCGGAGGAGATGCAGAAAGAAGCGGCGGTCAAAAAGTCACCTACAAATAAGTTGGTGTGGGTACCCAAGTCGAAACCAGCACCTTCAACAAAGATGGGTGGAGTTATCGCCCGAAATCTTCCAAAACCAGATGATGTTCCTCCTGTTTCGGCACCTTCAACGGAGCCAGGTAAGAACGGGGACCCTTCAAGATCCAGGGTTCCTTTGATAGGACGCCTCGGTCCTTTACCGGAGAATCGAGGTAGAGTACCTATCAAGGAAAGACTGGGACCATTGAAAGGTCCCCAAGTTATAAATCAGACCGGGGGTCGAATTAATCCCCCCAAGAAAGATGTCAAAGGGAAAACCCCTATCACCGACCGCATTGGGTTGCGAGTCGAAGTACAAGAGCCCGTTCAGTTTCTACGCTCACAAAAGCGTAAACTTAAACGGGCCACTTTTGAAAAAGCTAGAAAAGCATCGCATTCCCAAAGGGAAGCACACTCATCTGATGATGATGGTGTTATACCGGGGAACACATACCAACACTCTATAGGTTGCTCCAGTTATCAAACTGATGAGTTGTACTATAGAGCTGGGGGTATGGAAAAATCTCGAAAGAGATATGTGCAGGACATGGAGTCTCGCTGCCCGTGCGCCAACATAATCAAGGCAGTGCTGTCAGAATGCTGCTGTGCTAAAACCCCAAGGAGAGTCTCGGTATTTGAGAGAATTTTCGAACCAAGGCATTTCCGCAAGAAGAAGTTCGTCCGTCAAGAAGACGAATATCTAAGAGTGTCGGCTAACATGGCCGACAGGGGGAAATCAACCAGATATTTCAACCTGGATCAGCTTGCCGAGGTATCCCGATGCATGACGCGGTTGCCACCGGGAACCAATGGCCGGAAGAATTACCGAAGAGTACAAAAGGGACTCTCTTTAGAAGAGAAGGTGTCGGATACTGATTCAGACTCTTGCTCGGTTGTAGCGTCCGATGACACAGCTTCTAGTGCGGGGCAACCTTATGAATCGCTTATGATCAGCGCCGAACAAGTGACTAAGATACTTGAAGAGGCCCTGGCTAAGCAGAAGGAGAGCTTTAAGTTCGAGATGGAGATGGCCATGCAACGAATGAGAGAGATGCACGACCAACAAATTGCGGCGATGACAGTTCACCAAGGAGAGCCCAATCGACGCAATAATCAGAATCAAGAAGAGAATGACCGGGAAGGTGATAATGTCAATATCCCTCCTATCAACAACGACAATGGGGGTGGTCCCGCGGATGATAACGCGAAAGACGACCACGTCACCTCTTCCCAAAGCCACTCGAAAGCAGATACGAGTGAGGACAAGAAGATGAAGGACTTGGAGAGCAAAATCAATGCGTTGATGAATGCTCAAGAGGTGAAGAGGTCCGGTATACCCTGTCCCTACCCAAATGAGTGGGAATCAATCCCATATCCGGCAAAGTTTAATTTAATTAACTTTACGCCGTTTGATGGGAAGGGTTCCCCTACCCAACACTTGATATATTTCAAGTCTCATTTAGGAATCATTTCTGGAAATGAGCCTCTCATGGTGCGGTCATTCGTCGGTACTCTTCGCGGAGCAGCCTTCGATTAGTATCACCGTCTCAAGCCCGGAAGTATCAGCAGCTGGGATGACATGGAGGATATGTTCTTAACAAATTTCTTTGATGATGACACCGAAATTTCGATCGGCACGCTATTCGACGAAAAGCAAAAGAATGGCGAGACGATCAAACATTTCGTGAAAAGATTCCGAAATAAAGCAATGAATTGCAGGGACCCAGTCAGCGAGGATTTTATCCTTGAAACTTGCCACAACAATCTGACGTTGGACGTCCTCGAAGCCATGGGAATGGCACCACCAAAGACCTGGAAGGACCTGAAGGTGCGGGGAGAAAGAGCCGAGCGATTCCTCAAAAGGAAGAAGGCCGAAAGAGGGCAAATCACAAGTAACGCTCCACAGTAAAACTTTGTCCCTAAGGGCAAAGGAAAAGCGCATGCGAATGCCGTGAACGCAAACCAAATATTTGAGGTGCAAGCACAGCCGCAACAGCAGCAACAGAAGGCGCCTCAACAATCAAGGTGGCAACAACAGCCCCAGAAGCAAAAGGCCGCGGAGCCGAAGTTCCCCAAGGTCTATTCATTCAAGGAGGATGAAGTTCCCGGTATTTTCAAATACCTCGTCGAGAACAACAAGATCAAGTTGCCTCCGATTCAGGATCAAGAAGATGCCAAGAGAGTCAATGATCCAAAGTACTGCGCATTTCACCGAACGGTGCACCATCCTACCAAGGTATGCTACGCTCTTAAAGATAAGATTCAAGCCCTAATCAATGTTAGGGTTATCACTATGAAGCAACCCAAGGAGAAGAATGTGGGTGCGAATACAGTATCCATCAGCTTCGGGTCTGTTCCCTCGAGCTGGTTCCAACATGAGCCAGTAATAAACACAGTAGTGAAGACGGTGAATGATGATCCTCACAAGCAGCGCCAGAAAGGGCTCGTGCCACACACAGCCCCGAATGGTGAGATTCTGTGGGTTCATCCGGACTTGATCACAGATGAACAATGGACTGGGACTTCTTCCAAGAAAAGGTCGAAACGAAAAGGTAAATCTTATCATGGAGCTTCTGCTATACCAGGGGTGGATGACGACAGAATTCCGACCTTCCCGCTTTCTGAAGACGAACAAGAGGCCTTCGCAACCCGAAGCGGGAACGAATATCACTACAAATACCCGGATGCTTCCGAGCAATTGGGCACCAAAACCCCTCCTTCCAAGACGTTGGCAGAACTGGGAATTGCAGCAACTTCCCCAACGCCCGTAGTTACGGAGAAAGTCCCGCAAAAGGAGAAAGGGAAAGAGCCTGTACGACAAGAAGCTCAAAACCCGAGGCAGTCTCGATTCAATCATCCGATTGGGAGAGACAAACCGGGAAATGCGAGCTCTCCGCCCCATTTTGATATCATGGCGCAGTTGGCCAACATCCCGGCTCGGATAACCCTATATGAGTTGCTGCGTCTGTCAAAGGATACAAGGAAAGCATTACAAGAGGCCTTGAGCGATTCTGAAGCTTTCCTGACCCGAATCAAGCCATCTCCTGAAGAACCGGAGTCGTCAGCTCAACACTGCAATCTCGCAGCACATCATTTCCCCTGCATCTCTTTCACCAAAGAAGATATGCAGACAAAGAACTCAAAGCATGATAGGCCTCTGTATTTCACCGGGCATATTGGCTCCAGCATGGTCAACCGGATCCAAGTCGATCCGGGTTCCGCTGTTAGCATCATGCCATTCCGATTGATGCATCATCTCGGGATTCCGACTAGCAAATTAGCCTCCACTGGCACAACGATTTATGGATTCAACACCAGCGGGTCTAGACCCTTGGGGAAGATCCGAATCAAGTGCCAGATTGGGGATTTGAAGTCGGAAGTTACTTGTTATGTGATTGACGCGGAAACATCCTATAACTTACTGTTGGGTCGACCTTGGATCCACGGTAACCTTATAGTCCCGTCAACTCTGCATCAATGCCTCAAATATGTAGGCACAAATAATGAAGTTAAGACGGTGGTCGCGGATAAGCAACCGTTTAAGGGATTGGAGAACTATTTCACCGATTCCCTTTTATACAGTGCTGAATCCGATACTGAACCATCGACCCAGAGGACGGATAGCGGTGATGAAGCTGATACCGAAGCCGGGCTTGATTACGATGGTGGTTTTGTTCTTAATGACATTATACCCATTGTAATCAATCTTGACGATGATAAATCATCGGAGAATAGTTGTAATTGGCAACTTGCCGAAGAACTATCAATAAACGATGATTTAGAGTACTCGACGTGTCTCGACAATGTCACTAAAGAACTCTATGATAACCCTGATTTACATATGCCTCTTCAATCATTTTGCATGACAAAAAATCAGGTACACGACCCTTGCGGAACGACGCTTGTCATCCCCGCAGGGATTGGGGGTGGAAAGGAGGTCATCTACGACAAAGGAAGAAAATCTCCGATACCCGACCACTTCTTGGAAGAGGAAGACGACGACGATAAACCTGCTCCACATCTATTCAGATATGATGCGAAAGCACGCAATATGATGGAAAAGCAGGGATATGACTTCAAGCTCGGAGAGGGTCTTTACTTTGGTCGAGGTCCGCGAGTTCCACCTCGGATGGCCTATGTACCAAAGGGGAAACCCGATGACTATTATCGCCACAAAAGGGGCCTAGGATATGTCTCCTCATCTGACGACGAGTGTTGCTGGCAAATCATCGATCAGATTGCTAACAAGGCTAGAAAAGGATACTCTTCCGACTCTTCGGCTTGGGATTCCGACGCTAGTCTTGGCGAAATGTTTAAAAAGCTAATGTCGAACATGGTCACGGTTGATCCAACGACAATAGAAGAGGATGACCAGATGCCAACATGGGAAGATCCGTGGGTTCATCACTTAAGCATGCAGTACGGTGATAGGTTCGAACAAAGAGAACCTCCTACCGAAGATCAAGTAGTTCAAGTGAATATGGGAAGCGAGGAAAATCCAAAGCCGATATTCATTAGCGACAGCCTCTTACCCGAAGAGAAAGAAGAGTTAATCTCTCTTATCAGGGAATACATCGATGTGTTCGCCTGGAATTATGAAGACATGCCAGGACTCGATCCAAACGTAGCAGTGCATCGTCTCAACATTAAGCCGGATGTCAAACCAGTCAAACAACAACAAAGACGGTTTCGCCCGCAGATGATGGAGGCGATCGAAGCTGAGGTTAAAAAGCTCGTCGACTCAGGATTCATTAGAGAAGAGCAACATCCAGAATGGCTTGCCAATATTGTCCCGGTCCTTAAGAAGAATGGGAAGATCAGGATATGCATCGACTTCAGGGACCTCAATGCTGCCTGCCCAAAAGATGATTTTCCTCTTCCCATCACGGATGTTATCATCGACAACACGTGCGGGTTAGAGAGGATGTCCTTTATGGATGGTTTCTCTGGTTATAACCAGATAAAGATGCATCCGGGATGAAAATCATACTGCATTTAGAACGCCTCTTGGCGTATTCTGCTACACAGTCATGCCCTTCGGCTTGAAGAATGCAGGTGCTACGTATCAGCGAGCTATGTCGAAGATCTTTCAGGAGCATCTCCGAAAGACTGTCGAATGCTATGTAGATGATCTGGTCGCGAAAAGTCGTGACAAGAATGATCACATTAAGGACTTGAAGACCATGTTCGATTTGATGCGAGCTCATCAATTGAAGATGAATCCCACCAAGTCTTTCCTCGGAATGTCCAGTGGTAAATTCCTGGGATTCGTCGTCACCACCAAAGGTATCCACATTGACCCGGATAAAGTAAAGGCGATTAATGAATTACAACCTCCGAGAAACCTCAAAGAGCTCAGAGGACTACAAGGGCGATTGGTTTATATCCGTCGGTTTATCTCGAACCTTTCGGGAAAATGTCAACCGTTCTCCAGGCTCACAAAGAAGGGCGTGTCATTCGTATGGGACGATGATTGTCAAAAGACATTCGAGAGCATTAAAGAATATCTCTCAAAACCTCCCGTACTCGTTGCACCGAAATCGGGCAAACCGTTCTTGATTTACGTCAAGGCGACGGGCCACTCATTAAGTGCATTGCTTACACAAGATGATGATAACGGTCATGAGCAGGCGGTGTATTACTTAAGCCGAACCATGGTAGACGCGGAATCTCGATATCCCATGATTGAGAGAGAATGCCTCGCTCTAGTGTTCGCCATCCAGAAGATGCGACATTACTTGGTTGGACAGACCATCTATGTCATCTCTAAAGTTAACCCAGTCCGGGTGTTCATGACTCAACCAGCTTCCATGAATTGGCGGTTAGCAAAATGGGCCTTACTCTTGTCCCAATACGATCTGCACTTCAAACAGCAGAAGTAAGTAAAAGGGCAGGCCATCTGTGATCTCCTGGCATCTAATCCAACTACGGATACCGCCGAGATATATGATGACCTACCCGATGAAACCCACGAAGTCAACGCAACTTCGCACCAACAAGTGTGGCGTTTGTACTTCGATGGTGCTTCCCGAGCGGCTCTTGTCACAGGTACTCCTGGATGTTCTAAGGTCTCCTCCGGAGTTGGGGTTGTCTTAGTTTCCCCAGGAAACCATGTGATGCCTCGAGCCTACTCATTAACCGAGCCATGCTCGAATAATGTAGCAGAGTATAACGCACTGATTATAGGGCTCAATTTCGCCAAGGAGCTGGGGGTTGAGTATCTCGAAGCTTTCGGTGATTCTCAACTGATAGTTAAACAAGTCCAAGGGGAATACGAAGTCCGAAGTCAGGATTTAATCCCCTATCACAAGATGGCGGTGGAACTAGCGGGATCATTTGAAGGATTCTTCATCGAGCACGTTCCGCGGTTACAGAACACCTACGCAGATGCGTTAGTAGCTTTAGCTGTATCTCTGGCACAGCCTCCCGGAACAGAGCAGTTTGTTACGGTAAGAACTCACCAACTCTTAGTGCCGCTTTACGATGAAAATGACCAGGAAGAAGAGGTTCAGGAGGTGCACACAACTCAGGCTGAGTTCGAACCCCGAGATTGGCGCTTCCCCATCATCGACTACGTCCTGCACGGAATCTTGCCAGAAGATGTGAAGGAGAAAGAGTCAATCAGACGAAGGGCACCAAGATTCTACTATAATACGGAGAATCGAACGCTATACCGCAGGGGGTACGATGGGTTGCTAGCACGTTGCATATCGACCAAAGAAGCTGAAGAAGTACTTAGAGAGGCGCATGAAGGAGAGTGTGGCGTACACCAGCCCGGTCCCAAGCTTTATGATCGCATCAGAAGAATGGGATATTTTTGGCCTTTCATGATGAGCGATGCAATCACATACGCCCGAAAGTGTCACGCATGTCAAGTACACGCGAATTATATGCACCAACCTCCAGAACATCTTCATCCTTCGGTTACGTCATGGCCATTTGAGACTTGGGGAATGGACATTGTTGGTCCTATAAATCCCCCATCAGTCAAAGGTGACCGGTTCATCCTGGCAATTACCGATTACTTCTCCAAATGGGCTGAAGCAGTTCCACTCAGAGAAGTTAAAACGAGTAACGTCATTGCATTCATCAAGCACCATATCATCTACAGGCATGGTGTTCCAAGACGAATCATACATGACAACGGTCCTCAATTTGTCAGCAACGCCTTCATAAGGTTCTGCGAAAAGTTCAAAATTCAGGACATCTCATCAACGGCTTACAATCCCACAGCAAATGGATTAGCTGAAGCCTTCAACAAGAATATCATAAAGCTCTTGTCAAAACTTGTGAAGAATAACAAAAGGGATTGGGATGACAAGCTCGGCGCGGCTTTATGGGCCTATCGTACTACGGTGCGTACACCGACCGGCGTAACCCCATATTCATTGGTGTACGGATGTGAAGCCGTTCTACCTTTGGAAATCCAAATTCCATCTCTTCGGATCGCTCTTGCAACCCAGATGACGACCGAAGAACAACATCAGAAACGCCTCGAAGAACTCGAGATGCTCGATGAAAAGCGCCTGGAAGCTCAACAGCATATTGAGTTTTACCAAGCCAGAATTTCTCGAGCCTTCGACAAAAGTGTTCGACAAAGGAGTTTTAAGGAAGGGGATTTGGTCTTGACTGAAAGACGTCCTATGATCCTTAACTCCAAGAAGAAAGGTAAGTTTGAACCCAAATGGGAAGGACCGTTCGTAGTAGAAACAGTTTACTCGAACGGCGCATATCGCCTAGTCACCAAAGATGGTGACCGGCTTATGATGCCAATAAATGGCAAATTCCTGAAAAGATACTATCCTTAGTATCTTCAGAAAAATTGATGTACCGGGAAGTTCCTGGAAGAATACCACATTGGGATATTCTTAGGGATAACCCAGTCGCTCTAGGAGAGATGAACAAGAAATCCACGTTCGAATTCCGAATGTGCTTGTTTGTCAGACTCTAACTCTCATGAGATGAGATCTAATCATTCGATGGATTAATCTTTCCTCACAAAACTTTCATTGGTGTTTGACGACTCATAGTCTCCACCACACAATTCCCACTTGGTCAAACCTTCCTACAGTTAGGACCAAAGCCAAATTCCCCTCTCGATTCCTCCAATGAACGAGAGGTCCAAAAATCGAGCGATCAAACCTTCTTGCGGTTATGATCGTTCTCCAATTCCCACTTGGTCAAACCTTCCTACAGTTAGGACCAAAGCCAAATTCCCCTCTCGATTCCTCCAATGAACGAGAGGTCCACTTTCAATCCGGACAACCAAACCTATAAAAGTTAGGGTTGTTCCCCACTCTCACTTAGTCAAGCTTACCATGGCCAAGACTAAGACTGAGTCATTCCTTTTCGATAAACGAAAAGTTGCCTTTGCTTCTTTTTCCACCAAACCTATAAAAGTTAGGGTAGAAATCGAGCTTCTTCAGATTCAAATGACCAATCCTATAAAAGTTAGGGTCGTTTGAACCTTTTCGATTCTCGGAGTGGAGATCCCACTCCTAGTTTCATCCTTCGGATCCTGGGGGTGGAGATCCCACCCCGAGTTTCCTTTCCTGCTGAAGATAGAATATAAAATTCTTCCTCTTCAGATTCAAATGACCAATCCTATAAAAGTTAGGGTCGTTTGAACTTTTCGATTCTCGGAGTGGAGATCCCACCCCTAGTTTCGTCCTTTCGGATTCTGGGGGTGGGGATCCCACCTCGAGTTTCCTTTCCTGCTGGAGATAGAATATAAAATTCTTCCTCTTCAGCACTGGGAGATAGAATATAAAATTCTTCCTCTCTCAGTTTGTCTTTGAAAAGATGCAACCCCAAACTTCCAGTCCGTGCACTTTGTGCACGGGGTGGTGCGGGGTACCCTTCGGCATCACAACACAAAGTCTCAGAGAGTTCACTCTCTTAGCACAACGTTACATGCGGAACGGATCTAGACAATTCGCATGCTAGCCCGATTCAAACGGTAATCGATAAAGGCACATCAAATCCGTTGAAGGCTGGGGGTTTGTCAAAAACCCCAAAGTCTATACCTAACACGTATAGCCGGTTTAGTCTTTTACCGATTGAAGAAGACACCAGGGTCCAAACCTGGGGAATTTTATCCCGAAGCCTAAGAAGGGATAAGTCATCGCCTAATACGCGGTGCGGGGTGCCCTTTTCCCTATAAGAAATGGTGAAGTCTATGTATTCAAAGTCATAGCATTGAGGGCTGGGGGTGTACCAAAAATCCTGTGAAAGAAGCAAATGCGGAATCTCTAGTAATAGATCAAGCCAAAAGCATACAACAACAAGTTCGTTAGCCCGAAGGCAACTGACGGCTAAGAACATGGGACTCTAAACTAGAGAGCCTATCCATGTAGCCCTGCTCAAGTTCTGCCTGCAGGCTAGCTCGGACAGAATCTTCGGAACTGCTTAAGACCTCCGCGGCTTCACTTTGCAGCTTCATCAATCCCTCCTGTGTCAATCCCAGCTTATCGAGCGTCCATTCACGAGAACGCTCTAATCCAGCCAGGTCCTCGGCGATAAGAGTAGCGGACTCTTCGGCACGCCTCAAGGCCTCCTTCAGCCTAGCTATCTCTTCACGGGTGGAATCCAAGGAGCTGAGTAACTCAGCTCTGCCGGCATCCTTCTTCGCCAGGGTAGCCATCAGCTGCGCAACAGAATGCTCACGTGATCGAAGCTCGCTGCCGATGGAAGATCTCAGGTCATGCCACTGCATCAGCCTATCCTCCATCTGAGAGGATACAAAAGAGGAAGCTCCACCAGCCTTCAACTCTCTCAGCTCTCGGATCTCTGACTCCAGAACAGCGAATTCGGCAGTGAAGGAATCGGCCAACTCTGGATGTCCCTCTTCCCTCATCATCATCATGTGACGAGAAAAGGAACACCTGAACTGATCGAAATAGTACTCTCTGTGAAGAAGCTTCTCGATCATGCCGTTATAAAAGGTGGTAAAAAAGCCAAGGTCCATACGGAAGACGTCTCTGCCTGGATCGGTATCGGCCAAAAGGGCGCGAACACGCTCATACAGAGAAGATCGAGATCCTGCAAGTAGCGATATAGAAAGCTAAGGGATTATCGAGTACGATGAGGAAATTCAAAGTCAAATTCTGAGCGTACCTATGCCGACGGAGGTTCCCTCGGGCTGAGGTCCGACAGACTCCGGGATAACGGCAGGGGTGGTCATGGAGGGTATATCAACCCTTGTAGGCAGATCAGTCATACCTCCCGGCTGTGGCGGAGAAACACCGCCCTCATGTAAGCTATCAGCTTCAGTAACCGTAGTGGCATCAGGCAAAACGCCTGGTCCTATAGTTACACTTCTACATTAGTCAAATGAAAAGTGGGATGAAAAAGAAAAAAAAAAGAAAATGAAGGGAATCGGATATATACCTGTGAATGAATCACTCCCAAAGAGTGGTCTCACAGTCCCTCTGGAAGTCTGTTCAGCCAGCATGTCGGCTAATAATCCGACGTCAGGTTTTGAGAAACTTAGTGCAGGAACATATCCCTGTTCCTCGAAACCTACATCATGGAAGGCTCCGTCCCCAGCTGGCTTTTCTATCGCAACATCTGCAGGGCAACCCAGATGTTGGAGATATGTATAAGAAGATAAGGAAGAAAGGAAAGCTTTGAAATACCTGCAGCAGGAACAGAGGATTCTCTTTCCCCATGACGGAGGAGGGCATCATCGGATGTAGGTATGCCTGAGTATGGACCAGTGGGCTCAACACCGTCTGTCTGCTCAAGATCAATGTTTAGGTCAATGCCCAGGGAACCGTCACGAAGGGCGTCGCACATCTGCTGCACGAAGCAGTCCATGTTATCAGATCCATGGAACACCGGATCTGGTGGAAACTCGCCCTCTTCAAGGAACCCTTCCTCTCCATCGGCAATGTCGTCTAAATCCGCTCCATAAGGACGCTGGCCGACGGGTGGTTTGTGAGCGATCTTCTTCCTTTTCAAGGTACCAGCCCTCCTAGAACCGACAGATCGGTCATGCACGGACTGGCCACACATCTCAACATGTGTGGGGACTGGGTCGTTGGGTCCTGAACTCGTATAGCGAGAAGCGAGCGACTCATGATCATCAACTGCTCTACCTAAAGTGATAATGGTCATCAAACGAGCAAAGATCTTTCATTGATACCAATTGGAATCAAGAAAGGAAATCAAAGGGCATGACAAACCTGCATCAAGTTCTTCTTGGTCGGTGTCTATGTCCACATATCCCTCCTCAAAAGTCTCGTCGCCATCCGTAGCAAGGAGCTCGTCATCAGCTTTGCTTGGAAGAGGAGAGTGGACAGGCCTCTTCCCCTGCTTCCGAGCAAGCTCAGTCTTGCGAGCAGCCATCATAGCAGCCTGAACCGAGTGTTCAGACTGTAATTCTGAAAGACTCCTCACCCCTACGGATTCATGGGCGGAAAGGAACCACTTGCAGCTGAGGAAAGTAATCATTGGCTTGCGTCTATATGAAGGGAGAGCAAAATGGGCTCCAGTGCAGCCCACCATAGTCCACAGCCATGCTCGTACGCCGTCAATAAGCCCTCCCTCAACCTTCAAACTACGGCTGGGATTCCTAACATATAGTTGGTCATAGCCGAACTGGCGAGCAAAACGGCAAGGGAGATAAGGCTCTATGTGGCACCGATTCTTCACCCGGAGAACAAGATATCCGACACGGATGTTCACCAACCAACGGAAGCAACCGATGTCGAGAACGGTCCGGTCACTCCTGGGTTTCTCCTCGTCGACCAGCACGTCGCCATAGCGACCCGAGAAGTGAGGAAAGCATTTGAAGAACTCCCAACTCTTGCGAACTTGGAGTTCTTATTGTACATCACTGAATTTCTTCCCGAGCCACTTGCTCCTCTCCAACAACTGAACGAAAGGAACGGGAACATCAACAGCACTGGGCGCCGACATCAAGTCAGGACGGTGAAGAACGAGCCACGCCATCAGATACGTGTAAGGAAGCTCGACCTTTGGACAAACAAGATCGGTCGATGGTTCAGGACCCACCTGAGTAAAACCACTGACCACGCTCCTGAGCCCGCAATAGATGCAGGCAACCATCGCTGGGAGCAGAGAAAGCTCCCTCCCATAAGCTAGCTGAACCGCGGGGAAGAGCACCTCGAGAGGAAAGGCGTCTGAAGCCTGGTGTGGAACAACACATTTCTTCAACCAGAGCGCAAGGTAGCCTGCCAGCAGAGACCGAGGCTCGATAGACTTCTGTGCACGACGAAGGAACGAACGGAACTTGGTCCCTGCGGGAAAAGCTCCCTCGGCACTGGCAAGGGTATAAGAACGAGTCTCATGCTTCTCCATCAACTCGTTAATGGTGGTAAAGGTCAAGACATCTAACTCTCGAACGGGCCCGCTGGAATCACCCTCCAAGTTCTGGAACAAATAGACAGCAAACTGCTTCAAGCTGATCTTCTTCTTCGTCTTTGCTGGAGGGGAAGTCAGGAGCAAGGAGGTATGATAGTGACAAGTAAGGTCCCAAAGAGTGTCATACATATCAGGATTATCTTTCTTCAACCAACCCAACTGCTGGTTTGAAGGAAAGTACTCCTGATACGGGCAATCCCCCATCGGAAGGCCGGAAACCTGATGCATCTCATGTAGAGCCAGCCCTAGCTCTCCGCCGCTGGTCAAGAATGTGTTACTATCAGGCATATATGTCTCCAGCAATGCCAAAAAGTGACGGCAGCTGACTGGGATCCCGTGCATGGTGGCTCGTATGGGTGCATACAACCCGCTATCCTTCAAATCCTTCTCCCATCGCCCCAAGACGTAGCTGGTCATGCGGGTCCACCACCCCTTGGCTAGCGAGGAAGCCCAACCGTAGCATCGGTAATCTGGTGGAGGTAACCGTCTTCCAAGCTGAGCCAGGCGATTCCTCACGGTAGGAGCAGCTACCGATACCTCGCCTGGGGGTGCGGTATCAAGACCCATGATCCCGGGTCGAAGTCCACGAATGTGGTGATACCCAGTAGAACCGGGAGTCTTGAGATGAGAGGTATATCCGCACTGCACCCGCTCAGCCTCGTCAGTGAGATGCCAGGACATCTGTCGCCCCACAGCCTGTCTCTCCAGATGAGTGAAAGAACATTGACGAGGAATGGAGGGAATATATAGAAGAGCCCCTTCGTCAAGATTCAGCCAATGCTCCTCAGTAAGAGTCAATGTAGCCGGATCCTCAGTATGATCTCCGAACAGAAAATCCGGCTTCTTTAAAGCCTGTGTGGAGGAAGAATTCACAGTGAGGGGAGCATCTGTAATAAGTTGGCACAAACAATGACGCCCTCCATCCCGTATCAAGCGACAGGATTCGGCAGAACGATCTCTGTCGAACTGAGGGAGTGGATCAATGATCTGCTTGGCGGAAGCCGAAGAGAACACTTCCTTACTACAACCAGTAGGGGCATGATGAGAGAGGCTGCCTGTGGGGAACTCGACTGCAACAAAGCATAAGGATGGAGTCAGAAAATCCATTTCATAAAGGCGAAATGAGATTATTCGCGGGATAATTGGAGAGACGATTTCGAGTGTCCTACACCGGGAGGACGGCATGCGTCATCACGTAGATACCGTGATAACACACACCAACCTGTAAGGTGTAAGACGACACGAGATCGCCCCAATATATCCGAAGACTTGAATTGGCTAAGCAAAACAAGTCCGTAACCTTAACCCCCGCGAGAGGGGTATCGGTTCTTCCTTCATGACCCGCGAAGAGGTCAATCGGGGATACATAAAATATAAATTCACCCCCGAAGAAAGAGGCCGTTGAAGAAGATACAGCGGGAGCCTCCTCCTCGCTGTGCTGCGAATGGGAGCGACTCCTGGAAGGTCGAGAGCGACGAGGAGACATCGCGAACCTGCAATAAAAGGCAGTACATCAGGTACAATATGCAGACACGAAATATTGAAAAAGGGAAATTAAGCAGTTGAACTAAAATCCTATAAATAAATAGGATTTTATAGTTGAAGTCTAATTAAACCTACAAATTTCGTGCGCGCGAAACGATAATTGTCATTTTTGCGGTGAATTTTGGTGAAATACCCAAAATACCCCCCGTGTTCAAGGCCAAACTCGGGTCAAAGACACGCGTGATCCGGGTCATGATCATCACATTCGATCATCTAGCACCCCGGTATCCCACAATTTTGGTTAAATTATGCGAATAAGCCCTTTTGCAGAATTTAGCTAATTTTGCATAAAAACCCCTCCACAAAATTTTGGTTTAGTCTCCGCATGCCTTGGCCAAAAAAATTTGATCATGAGTTTGTGGTCTAAACTCCTTGGATTTCAGCCTTAAATTCGCTGCCCTTTTGCAAATAAGCCCCTCTAAAACATTTATGGGCTGTTTTGCAAATAAACCCCTCAAACAATTCTTTGATCCTCTTGCATAAAGCACCCCTCACAATTTATCATCAAATGGACATGAATCCAAGCCCCAAAATTTCAGCCCCCACGAATTTCAGCCCTATTTTGCAAATAAGCCCCCCCAAAATTCGGCCATGTCGCCTCTTTTGCACAAAACCCCCCAAAACATTGTGCATACACAACCCCTAGCCTACTACAAGCATAAAGATGCAATCTTTACAAAAAAAATGAGAGGATTGTGAAGGGGACTTACCAAATCAAAGGGGTTTTCTTTGAGCTTAGGGATGTAGGAAGAAACCCAAATCGAAGGAGGCGAGTTTCGGCCAAAGGGTGCCCACCAAAAATCCAAACTTTCTTATGGGTTGATGGGTTCTTGGAAGAAGAAACAATGGAGGGATAGAGGCTTGGAGGAAGAAGAAAGGGGAGAAGAAGAATCTCTTTTGAATTTTGAATTGAAGGGGGAGAAATAAGACAAAACAAGAAAAGGACAAATGACAAGAGGGGGGGACCGCGGAGCCAAAGACACCCCTAGGGGTGTCTCGGTTTTGCCGAGGCACCCCGGGGGTGTTTTGACCCAGTTTTGACCCCTGGACATTTTTCTGCCACCCCGATTTTTTTGGGAACGCCGATTCTTCACCGATGTTGGATATGTTGATGATTTCCACAAGTCAACTTTCGACGATTCGAAACCCTAGGGTAGACGCCGGTCAACGCGTAACCCCAGGTCAACGCCATTCAGCGCGTTACGATCAAAGTCAACGCGTTGCGACAAAAGTCAACGCACGGTGATTCGAAACCCTCGGGTAAACGCCGGTCAACGCGTGACCCCAGGTCAACGCCATTCAGCGCGTTGCGATCAAAGTCAACGCACGGCGATTCAAAACCCTCGGGTAAACGCCGGTCAATGCGTAACCCCAGGTCAACGCCGGTCAACGCGTTGCGACAAAAGTCAACGCACGGCGATGAAGGTCAACGCGTTGCGACAAAAGTCAACGCGTTGCGATGAAAGTCAACGGTCGACGTTTGAAACCCTAGGGTCAACGCCGGTCAACGCGTAACCCCAGGTCAACGCCGGTCAACGCGTTGCGACAAAAGTCAACGCACGGCGATGAAGGTCAACGCGTTGTGACAAAAGTCAACGCGTTGCGACGAAAGTCAACGTTTGACGATTCAAAACCCTAGGGTCAACGCCGGTCAAAGCGTAACCCTAGGTCAACGCCGTTTTACGCGTTGCGACGAAAAGCCAACACACAGTGATCCGAAACCCCAAGTCAACACGATGTGACAGGGATAGTAAGTTCAAAAGTCAACCCAATGACACGAGCCAAACTCAACTCACCAGCTGTAGACTCGAGATTCTGACGACGGCCAGGCGATAAACGCAGCGTCGGAAAAACTTCGGTTATTCGTTAAAGCATCGGATAAACTGAAAATCGAAGGAGCCGAGAGTTGAAGCTAACCACAGGTCCTTTATGCCGACTGAAGGCCGGACCAATCATATCCAAAGTATTCCGGTCTCTTCTATAAAAGAAACGAGTCCGGAACACTTTGGAGGGGGTATCTGTAGGCATCAAAAATTGCCGATAGGTCCCCACGAATAGCTTAGTGTTAGGGAACGACGATGAACATCACTGCCCGGTTCACAAGAGTTCAATTGACGTCGGTGAGCGCCTGAAGCGAATCGACGAGCTACGTGAGCTGACAGAATTTCAGAATAACAGGGATACGGACTGACCGGGAACCCCGCGACCGCTGCAAAAGGAGCAA
>BQKN01066292.1:333118-354053 GCA_022839385.1 Asparagus kiusianus
ATTCTTCCTCTCCATCATCGGGTTCATCTCTACCAACAAACAAGAGACCAGGAGATAGAATATAAAATTCTTCCTCTCCCTCATCGGGTTTATCTCTACCAACAAACAAGAGACCAAAATACTCTAATAGGTACACGAGTCTAAACTGTTTCCCTACCCTCAACAGGAAGTTTCTGGAGAATATCACTTAGAATATTCTTAAGAATAACCTGGCTACCTTCCAACGGGTATATGAGGTTAACTATTCCTTGAAGAACTGATACAGTGATTAACAATCCAGTATCAATTTGATAACAAAAGCTGAATTCACAAATACGAATTCCAACTTCGAGTCAAGACTTCGATAACGGTCAAGCGATAAACGTAGCACCGGAAGAATTTTGTCTATTCTATAAAGCACTGAATAGACCAAAGGATGAAGAGGTCAAGATTTGAAGCCATTTACGGGTTCTTCCGTACGATCTACTCAATCAAGTATTGAAGGGATTGCAAATAAGACCTGTCTTATCCAAAGTGTCCCAGACTCCTCTATAAAAGAATAAGTCTGGAACACTTTGGAGGGGTTATCTGTAGGCGTCAAAAAATACTAAAAGATATCCAAACGCAGCTCAAAAGGAAGGACACAAGTATAGACTGTCTCGCACATGAGACAGTCTTTACTGTCTCGCACGCGAGACAGTCTTTACTGTCTCGTCGTGTGAGACAGACTTTACTGTCTCGCCGTGCGAGACAGTCTTTACTGTCTCGCATGCGAGACAGTCTTTACTGTCTCACACATGAGACAGTTCTCAAAAGTTCAGAAACTACTCCAATAACCACCGAGACGTGGCCACCAACTGTTCAGGAACGTGG
This sequence comes from Asparagus kiusianus, assembly GCA_022839385.1. NCBI lineage: Eukaryota > Viridiplantae > Streptophyta > Magnoliopsida > Asparagales > Asparagaceae > Asparagus > Asparagus kiusianus. The sequence continues at coordinate 333,971 of BQKN01066292.1, forward strand.
GAAACGTCGTGGGCGAGAATCACGTTGATAACTACGAAAATAACAGAGTTTTAAAACATGGGAAGGCAGTTACAAGAAAACTACCAGGCAGTTGAGGATTTTCGAGACAGTATTTACTGTCTCGGAATCCGAGACAGTGTTTACTATCTCGGAACCCGAGATAGTCTTTGCTGTCTCGGCCGCCGAGACAGCAAAGACTGTCTCGGAAGCATTATTTGCCCCAGGGGTTATAAATACCCCCTGAGATCGATTTTCCAGGGGGGCTGAAAAAGAGGGCATATTACTGAGCAATTCAGAGCAGAGAGAGAGCAGACAAAATTGTTCTTGGATTTCCTTGAGTTCGAGCTTTGACTTGATCTTAAGAAGAACGACTATCTTACTTTGATAAGATCTTAGTTTCAAATTCTCACTTCGATAAACGAAGGAAGAATCAGTAAACCCCCCTTCACGATCTGTGATTCGGCGGTCCACGAGCTAAAGCGCTCCCTGCTCGCGTGGAAAATTGTGTTCTTCTTCATTGATGATTTCATTACAACTTTGGTAACAACTTTATGCGTTTACAAAGATCCGGTCTTTTTATAAGAGCCGGTTACAATGAAAATCAAAACAAAGAAAATAAAATTACAATTCTCCTTGAACAAATCACGAGTTTCCTGTTTTACGGTCCCTCGCTTTTGTGGGTTGTTTGCCTGCGCCGGGGTTGTTTGCCATGGACCACCGCGTGATCTCGATCCGGTCGGATCTACACGATATAACGAGTATTATTCCACAAAGGGAGATAATAGCCGGGAGGGATTGTTTCACCAAGGAAACAACCGCTCGATTCTCGGGATCTAAGAACCAAGCTTAGATCCGGAGTGTGATCGTGTAGATCTGAAGATCCGATCCTCTCGAACTCCTGCCTTATTTGGCGTTGACGATCGCTGAGCACCGGATCTGGAAGTCCAAGTCTCCAAGCCTTCGATGTTTGAATCTTGTTTAGATCTGAGTCTTCAATCCAGCAGGGCTTCGCCTCCTCCAAAATCCAACCCCCGAAACAAATGAGCACAAGGCCTATTTATAGGCGCTCAAAACTGTGCCCCGTGCACAGAACAGTGCCTAGCCACCCTGGGGTGGCTCGGCCACCGAGCCACCTCAGGGTGGCTCGGCTTGGGCCGAGCCACCTTGAGGTGGCTCGGCCCAGTGCCGAGCCCCCTTGGGTGTTTTGGTTTCGTCGTTCGGGTTTTCCGGTGTTTCCGGTTCTGATTCGTTGTTGATTTGGACTTCGATTCGGTTGTGTGGTTGACTTGTTCGGATTCGATTCGTTTTGATCCGATTCCTGATTTGGCAGTAAACCCACTTCTGAGTTCGAGTCCGGAATTGATCTTGATTCGATCATTGTATCACCGAGTTCGCTCTTGTTTGGATGACTCGGTGATTCCCCGAAACGTTGGTTTGATTCCGCGTGCGAGTGGATGCGTTCCAATGCTTGGGTGCGATTTGTTGGCTTCTTCGCCTCGTTAACCTGCTCCGTTGCGTATGGCTTGGCTTCGGCGTTGGCGGGATAACGGTCGTGCTTGGATACGTCGCTCGATGGTCCGTTTGTTGAATTGGCGTCGTCGAGCTGTGTAACGGGACCTATAGGCAGTTTTATACGCCTACACTCCCGGCACAGGCAAAGTCCCACAAAAACAGGATCCGATAAACGAATTCTGTGTTATTTTCTCAAGAGTTGTAATTTTCTATTTGTTGTGTAAAAGAGGTCTTATAAAAAGACCATTTCTTTGAATTTGTTGTAATCGGACGAAGATATAATGAATTCCACAGCAAACCTAACTTTTGACGAAAACAACCGCCTTGTTCACGTTGAACAAGAGGATGATTAGGCCCCAGGAAGGAGTCCAAATCTGGAGAACCAGAAAGCACGGCCTTACCCTTGTCCGTCATGTTGATTGTAGCGGACGGGAGCTCTAGATCATCGGCGATGAGCCTCTTCCTGTGGCGTTGCCTCCGACTTGAAGATCTCGGCTTGTAGGGCCATTGGGCGAGTCTCTTGAATACCGAGGGCTTCGTCGTTTCTACACACTGGTAGTCAATGAGTACTGCCTGAATGAGTCTCCCACAGTGACATTGCGGGCTCAGTTCTCGCATAGTGCATTTGCGAGTTAGGTACCCTCAGAGATCGTCCACGGGTGGTTGGTAACAGTCCCCAAGGCTAGAGGGTTCAGTATGTGACTGCATGATCGGGGTTTAGATGAACCCCCTTGCGCACCTCGAGAGGGGTATTTAAGTGTTGGAATTGGGTGGGTTCGCCTTGATAGGTTAGTCACCACGCTCAGGCGAGTTTGCACCTATTGGTGGACCTCGTCTAATTGCTCATGTGGGCGAGTTTGGGATGTCTCACCTACTACTTTGCCTTTATCGTGGAGGCTTATTTGACTATGACGTCTGTCTGTCGAGCGGACTTGACGTGGCTCGCTTGATGTTGGCGGTCCATCTGATTGAGCAAACTCGCCTAAGTTGGGCGGTATGTTCGCTTCAGCGATGTGACCAGAGAGGTGAAATCCGCCTGGATTGTTAGATTCGACAGAATAGAAAATGTTTTGGTCAGGACGGATCACGCCTGAGCACGCGAGTACACCTGATTTGGTGATCTCCTCAGCCTTGGGAGGGTCAAGTCTTCGTCTCGCCTCGTTCAAACTTGAATAATACCTTAGGCCGTCATACGAGGCGAAGGTTTGAGCCTTCTGCCGGGTGAGGAGCTGTCGTCGCCGCTGCCGGACTCTTCTTGAAAGAGGAGCGTCCGAACGGATCATGTTGACCTGGTTCGTGTCAGAGTGAACCTCCGTTTCCTCTTAGGCTAAGATTCGTGAGGGTCATTTGGCGACCCATTTGGCGATATTTCGCCTAGTGTTGCCGGCCTTTGGTTTAGCCGTGATCAGTTTTGGGGAAGTTTGATTCCCTGCCATGACTCGGATGGGGTCCTCGAGCGTGGGGGATTTGACCGTTTCAGGTTGGCCTCTGCGCACGACTCAGTGGTGTTTGTGGGATGCATCGCCACCAGAGGAGGAAGAGGACAAATACTCTTCGTACTTGGCCTGGTCGAACTCGATTTCTAGGGACTCCACTGTTATCCCGACAGGAACCTCGTCGAACTGAGCTACCACCATTTTGGTTGAAGAAATAGTTTCTCCCATTATGGTCACCATCTTTTGTAGGTGTAAATTTTGATCTCCCAAAATAGGGATTTTATTTGTATTGATAAGAATAGCTTATTACACACTAACAAATAGAAATTACAACAGAAGCGGAGGAAAGGCCCTCCTTGTTTAACGTGGGGACTTTGGTAGCTATAGGACGCCTCGCTCGATTATCGCACCGAGTCTGCTTCCCTTGGACGATTCGACCGAGGTTGCTGGTGAGCTTCAGTATGCAGTAGAAGCTCATGCTAGCCGAGTTCGAGTTTCCGAGTTCGATGGCGATCAAGGCCCGAAACTAGGAGAAGGTGCTACAGTGCAAAGATCATGCAAAGAGATTGTCGTCAACTCTTTCGAGAGTTGAGAGCTGTCATTTAGCTAACTGATCAATTAACTGTCAGTTAATCGAACTTCTGCTCTTGCTGAACATGTTCAATTGCCCTCCCTCTTCTCTGTGGCAGGAAGAAGTTCTTAAATAGAGGAGAAACAGCGTGGCCACTCCTTGAATCATGGGATATGACCATGTACTATTGGGAGATATATTGCCGCTCACCTATACCATGAGCGGCCACTTGAGGGGCTCGGAGTACTGTGGTCCTTCCCTTCACGTCGTGGGAAGTGGGAAGGCCTATCTTTGTACGTGATATAGCGGCTGCTAAGTACTCTAGCGAGTTTGGCGAGCTTGCCATTTGCAGGCGAGTTTGGCTCTTGACTCGTGTGGGTGAGGCGAGTTTCATGCAGGCGGACTCGACGACTGCATGGATTTGACCAACCCCTCGTACTGTGAGCGGCTACTTGATGGGGTCGGAGTACTGTGCTCATTCCCTTCACGTCGTGGGAAATGGGAAGGCCCATCCCTGTACGTGGTATAGCGGCTGCCAAGTACTCTGGTGAGTTTGGCGAGCTTGTCATTTGTAGGTGAATCAGCTCTTGACTTGTGCAGGCGAGGCGAGTTTCATGCAGGCGGACTCGGTGACTGCATGGATTTGACCAATCCCTCGTACTGTGAGCGGCTACTTGTTGGGTTCGGAGTACTATGCTCCTTCCTTTCATGTCGTGGGAAGTGGGAAGGCCCATCCCTGTATGTGTTATAGCGGCTGCAAAGTACACTGGCGAGTTTGGCGAACTTACCGTTTGTAGGCGAATTCAACTCTTGACTCGTGCAGGCGAGGCGAGCTTCATGCAGGCGGGTCTATGGTCACCTGATGTAGGCGAATCTGGTGATTGCGTGACCTTGGCTCGTACTAGAGAGCCAAGCCCTTGGGTGAGCTTAATTTCTAAGCTCTGCGGGTGGTTTGAATATGCAGGGGAATCTCGTGCATCGTCTTCCAAGGTAATTTTTACTGTCTACAGAAGTTTATCAGTCAACTAATGCATAGTGTCAGTCGATTAAAAACACTATCCAGTCGATTGATGAAGGTCGGTTAACTGAGCAAAAACTTTTCCACAATTGCAGAGTAGTTCTTCGGTCGACTGATGAACAATGTCGGTTGGCCAACTGGTTTGTTTACAATAGATTTTGATTTTTGGACCCAATTTCTTCATGGATCCTTAAGCTTTCTTGGGTCTTCTTTTTGTCTTCATATTTAGGCTTCAATAAATAGTAGAAAATCAGATAATTTGATTCGTTTAGGTTTTTATTCATTAATTCTTTATTAACCTGCAAATTAAGATAAAACATGTTATTAGTGATATTTTTATTTAAATAAAATAAATAATGAGGGTATAAAAAGGTAATAAAATTTGATTTATCAACCATTTATGAAGACATACAAGTAATTTGATCTTATATTTTTATGCTTAAAAATTGACCCGAGCTTGATATAACAAGTCCAATAGGAGTAATACTTGAATGGAGATCTATGAGAGAGACATTTATTATACTAAAATCGGATAAAACATGACAACGCACAAAAGAAATTACTTAGTAGAATTGATTTTAGGGTTTTACCTCTGTATATTTCTTAACGACTAGTTAATATTATGATAGTGGCATAATAAATATGCACTAAAGTTACAAGATGACAACTATCAAGTTATAGTATAGTTACTATATGAATACTATGAGGAAGGTGTGTAAAAAAAATTCTAAATTGGATCCTAGAAATGTGTGTGGACAAAGAGGAGTGAAAGTGCAGAGATATAAAGAGTGTGTGATTATTTACAATTAATAAAAAGAAGAAGAAGAAAGAAAGAAAGTGACCAAATAAAAGAAAACAAAGAATAAACAAGGAGGAGAAATATAAAATGGAAAAGAACAAAATCAAGAAGAGAAAAATACCAAAAAGAGGAAAATAAAAATAAATTAAAGATGGAGGAAATCAAGTAGAGAAAATAAGAAACTATAATTGAATCTACTAGTTAATTTCGTTTAGGATTTATGAACTACTCTCTTTTTATCACATTTTACTTTAAGCATAGATTATCAAACTACTAAAACAAAGCATAATCTATCAAATTATCAAACCTATCAAACTACCAACATAAAAATAAAAATAAAATCCTAAAACATAAATTTCTTAAAAAAACATATATTGCAAGGGGTTGCCCCTTGAAAGCAAATCTCCATCTTTATTTTCATCAACTGAGAAGAAGAGAAGAAATTTTAAAAGGTGAAAAATATTTATTTATTATAAATAAAAAGTTTATAATTTTAAATGTCTTCTCAATTAAGAGTAACTCTCCTCTCCAAATGAAGTTTTTATAAAATTCTTCACACCCTCAAACCCTCACACTCTACCCCTATTTATAGAGTTAATCAATCAATATTATCCATTAAATCAAATTTAACCCCTAAGTTAAATAATTTTATCCCTTAATCTGTAATTGTTTACTGAGTATCGATATTGATATCAATATAGATACCGACACAAGTATCGACGCTAGTATCAATATAGATATCGATACTAGTATTGGTACTTCTTTGATTCCAAATTTGGTTGAGATTCTTAGACTCTTTGAGCTTCAACGGCTCCTTGGCTTGAGCTTCAATAAAAGGTAGAAAATTGAGGAAATTGAGTTCTTTTGGACTCTTATCATTAAATCTTCATTAACATATGAATTAAGACTAAAAATTTATTAGTAAATATTTTATTTAAAATAAAATAGATAATAATGGTACAATAAATATGTAATAAAATATGATGATTATATAACCTCACACCTAAACTTTTACTAGTCCTCTAGCAAAGAAAGAAAGAAAAGTCCTAACTCACTTTTATAGGAATCGTTGTTGTATTTAGCACATATAACAAGCTTTTGAATACCTAGGTTACCCTAGAGTTCGAGTTGTAGTCTCGTGAATGTTTGCAGTGAATATACCCATAAAATTGGATCAAGTTGCCTATTTGAAGAAATCAATATATAACTAATTCACTTTAAACAATCTTATTAGAGATAGTGTTTACTTAAAATATTTTTATGCATAACTTTGAAGTAAATCTCTTAGAAATTCTTTTCATTTATACAAAATGAAGTCTAACTTAGGCATTCAATTAAAAGTTTTGAAAAAAAAACATGCTAACTCATTGTTTCAAATAATTTTTAAGTCTCTTAATCAATTTTAATAATTTTTAAGTCTCTTAATCAATTTACTTCTCAAGACCATATATATGAATATAACTTTATATAAAAAATATTTCTCCTTTTTATTATTATATTATATCCCATTATGTCTTGGTGTTTTTTCTACTTTATTGAGCTTTCTAAGTGACTATTTAATGAGTTTTCGGTGAATGGATCCAAACCCAATTGGGCTTAGTCATTAAGTATGGAAATACTCCCGGACTTAATCACTCAGTCAAATTCGGCTTAATAAAATAGAATCACGTTGGAGTTCAAGAGAGTTTTTATTGGTGCCTATTTTTGGCACTCTTCTTTACAATTTTTTATACATATGTGTATATGTATATATAGCTTGAAAATATTTAGATAAAGAGAACTTAAAACATTATTTTCTATTCTAAGCTAAGCATGCAAAAATTTCATTATCTCAATTTAAAGTCTTAAGTTGGACTATAGTGAAGTATACTTTGTTGAAAATTATTTCTTGAAAAAATTATTTAGAGTTATCATAAAGATTAAATTGAGTATAGAACTAAATAAAAATTAGAAAGTTAATACAATTTATCAAGTAAATTAATTACAAATTGACTTTGTCAAGCTGGTGAGTGACAATATTTTTTAGGGAAAGAAAGCAAAAATAAAATAAAAAGAAGAAAAAATAGTAAAATACAGAGAAAAGATGACTAGTCCCCGCCTTCATACCTAAACATTGTATTACCCTTAATACAAACTATATGATACACAAGATAAAGCAAATAGAAAATGATGCACTTATATTTATTTGATCGACCTTGAATAATGATAAAATGATAGAAATCCACAATTACATTTAGATTGACCTATTTTCTTGTTTTTTCCTTTTTCTCTTTTTTCTTTTTCTTCAAAAGAACAAGAAACTCTTAAAGGATGAGAAGAATAAATTCTTTTATTATTATTATTATGAGATAAAGAGTATAAATGTAGAATAAAAGTTTTAAGATGAAAATGTTGAGTCCTACATTAAATTCTACCTTATTGCTGAAAATTCTAACCTGGTTTTTAAATAAGTTTAGAATGATAAATTCAATGATGTGCTTAAGTTCTATACATTTCAAGGTTTTCATAGATTTTTGTAACATTTGAAGACAGGTAGGTAGAGGGTTACACATTTAAAATATTTGGTGTTGATCAAATAGAAAATAAGTCTCAGACCTAAATTTAGGTTCAACATAAATCAAAGTTTATCCTAACACAACCAGTTCTTTTTTTAAAAAAATTTCAAGCACAAGATTCATGGTTGAGATATGATAAGTTGGTTGTTCTATATTTTCTATGAATATAAGCTTATCCGCAAAAAGCTATTCAAAGCTGAGATCAGTGGAACTTCTATCTAACTTAGTTTTTTCCTTATTAAAGCCTAGTTCTGATTCTAACTCCTCTAGGATCTTGAGTTCATCAACAAAGAACTCCTCAAAACTTGGGTCTGACTCACGTTCTTCTTCTAACTCTTCGTTTGATGTTCCCTAAATGAAGTTCATTTCTAAGGGTTGATTTGATGATCGCTCGGTTGATTCCTTAAATTGAAGATGTTGAGTTCTACATCCATATTATCAAATAAAAATTTAATCAATCGATTCTACAGTTGTTTAGAGAACTAAAAGTGACTAAGAATGGTTTTCCTAAAATGACAAGTATCCAGCCTTTGGGATTGAAAATGATCTGCATTTTCAAGACTATAAAATCTGCTGGAAAACAATAAACTCTTCAACTTTAATCAGGACATTCTCTATTCTTCGCTTATGTTTATTCATAGATCTATCAGCTAACTAGAGGGTACATCTAGTTAGCTTTAGTTTACCTATCCCTAAATATTGATAGACTGAATAGGAAAGAAGATTCACACTAGCTCTTAAGTCTAGAAGTGCCTTATCAATGAAGGTCGTTCCTATAACACATGAAATGTATGATAATCAGGATACTTATGTTTCAAAAGTATGGGCTTTGAGAGCATGTCACTGATATTAGCAAGCTAGAAAAACTTTATTGAAAATATTAGTGGTTCTTTTCTTAGTGCATAAATCCTTCAACAAATTATATAGAAGGGGATTTGTTTGATTGCGTCTAAGTGAGGAATATTGATCTTAACGTGTTTAAAAGTTTCTAAAATTTTCTGTACTTGGGGGAGAGTTTTTCTAGGCTTGAGTCTATCTAGAAAGCGAGCAACTAGTTTAAACTTATCAAAATTGAGCTCAAGTTCGATTTCAGGTTCTTGGTCATCAGAAGGGGTGATTGTTGAGTTTGAGATGAGTCAAAGTTTGTTCAGGATAAGGAATTTGACTCAAAGACATTCTAACTTAATTATTTATCTGCTTCTTCGACCATAGTGTATGGATTACATTCACCTGAGCTAGGTATGTTAAACTTGATCAAATGGCCTTAGGGTTTGCAACAGGTTAACTTGGAAAATGTTTCTTCTTTCTTTCATTCATGGTAGTAGCTAGTTGACCAAGTTAGGTTTTCAATCTAGCTAGGACTTAAATGTTAGAATTGTGTAGTTGCCCGGTTGTCTGCATAAAGGAATTCAGAGTGTTGGAAGACTGAGTCAACATGTTGGTAGTCTATGTAGTCAACATGTTGGCCTTTAAACTATTTTCTAAGTTATTCAAACACCTCTTGTGATCATAATCTAGAGGTATAGGATTCACTATTTGATGATAAGGAGGCTAGTACCGATAAGACAAATTAGAATGTTAAAAATTGTTCGGTGTTTGAATGAAACTGTGCTTTCTTTAGGAAATTTTTGGGTTGAAGTGGAAGTGAAGTTTTGATTTTTGGAGAAGTTTTCCTGATTCCATGCAAATTTTGGATGACTTCTCCAATCGAATTGTAGGTTGGAGAAAACAAATTATTCCTAGAACATCGGACTACAGTGTTCACTTGACCTAGTGGTTGATTATTTCCTAAGAGTAGGCATTCCTGTAAAACATGGGTTGGGGAAAGAAAATTATGGCATCATGGGTAGAAACTTGATTGATAGGTGCTAGTTCTTTGGTCTCTAAGGCTTCTAAGTTACATAGAATTGTAGTCATTCTTACTTCAGATGCTATATTTAACTCTAGGGAAGGACCACTAGACTTGGTTGCGGGAATGATAAAACTATTTTATTGTGGTGTTCCCATTGTATGGTTTTCTTAGATAAACTCTCTAAAAATTCTCACGCTTTATCAGTATTTTCTTCATAAAATCTCATTGATACATAGATTCTAACGAAGTCTTTGAAGAGTAATCTATTTTTTCATAGATGATTTGGCACAATCATCATTTTTCTAGGCCATAGTGAGGACATTGGATAAAAATTTCCTTAAATCTTTTTAAAATACTTCCAGAATAGCTCACCTGGGACTATTTTGAAATTATGAATATTGTTTCTAAGCTTTACTGTTTTATGGATTGGGAAAATTCTCTTTAGAAAAATGGTAATAAATTCATCTCAAGTTGAGATAGAACTTGTGGGTAAGCTATACAACCATTTCTTGGCTTTATCCTTAAGAGCAAATGTGATAAATCTAAGCCTAATTACCTCTTCAGATAATGCCCTAATCTTAATCATAAGACAAACTTTCTCAAACTCGGATATAAAAATGTAAGCATCTTTGGATTCATTTCCTAAGAATTTCAGAAATATGTTTATGAAGTGCGGTCTAAGCTCAAAATTAGCTCCATTAATATCGAATAGCATAATGTAAGATGGGAATGTATTCCTAGTAGGATAACACATGTCTCGAAGAACGGGTGGATTACGATTAGTTATTTCTTTAATTTTAAATTTTGATTTAGCACGGATTAATCAATTGGTGTTATCTCTAATCCAAACTTGCATGCACCAAAATAAATTCTTTCTAAAATTTTTTATATCTAAAAAATTAGAGAAAAAGATCTAGGAAAAATAAAAGTTAATTAGATTTTTTTTGGTTTTTTTAAAGGAAAAATTAAAAGACCTAGAACATAAGTGAGAGAAAAGAGGAAAGATAAAAGAAAAACCTAACTAAATAAATCAAGATCAAACACTTTCGAAACAATCACCCTTAATTCTAAAGTTAAGCCTAGACTCAACTAGACCAACTCCTAACTAAAAACTCCTTGAGTAAAAAAATTAAAGTTTACTTAGTCAGTTAGCCAGGTAAGGATAGTAGTAGAGGGTGGTCAAGGATTAATTAAGTACATCTTTCCTTGGGAAGCACTCTACGCAATCCCTAAGCCTTTCCTTAGATACCAACGGATTGAAGTAAACTTAAACCGATTCACATAGGGATTGATTGTTCTTTAATGGGCTTGAATCCCTAAAGGCTAACGTCTCTTGAGTTTTAGAAGGCTTTGGTTTGTATAGTGAAGAATTAGTAATTTTTGGGGTTAAGAAAATGGTGATCTTGATTAGGGGATACTGCCCTTAAAAGTACTTTCAAATGAGTGCTCATATTAAAATGCTCAAATCACTTTGGTGAATTGCTACTAACTATATGCAACGCAACCCTAAGAATTAAAAGCAATTATATAATGATATAAAAAAAGAAAATCTTTTTACTTTTTTAGTTAGAGTCAACAATCAAATAAATATGAGAAAGAAAGTTGTTGTGTGAATTTATTATCTTATTAGTACTTGTTCAAATGGAGGGTGGATTTTATTAGGGTCAACAAGGGAAATTTTATTTATCTTTTAATTAGTTCCTAATTGTCTCTAAATGTGAGATACTAATTAAAGTGTGGAATTGAAAATACTAGAAAGATGACTCACTTTTGCGAGCAAATTTTTAATTTTCAATCTTCAATTCTTGATCTTGTTCTTTAAATTTGTTCCTTCACAATTAAACACAAAATCAAAACCAAAATATAAAAAATCCTAACTACAAGCAGCTTTCTTGGCAAAAGCGTCAAAAACTTGATAGGGGCATAAAACATGCATGCAAAGTTGCAAGAGAGCAACTATCAAGTATAATATAGAAAGATGTCGAATCAATGAGGAATGTGTGTGTTTAAAAATTCCAAAAATTAGTCCTTAAAATATGTGGACAAAAAGGAGTGAAGTAAAATGAAAGTATAGAGAAGTAGAGAGAGTGATTTGCACAAGAATAAAAAGTGAAAACAATAGGGAAGAAGAGGAAAAGGAGATAAAATGATAATAAAAAGAAAATTAGAAGAAAATAAAAAGAGAATAGAAATAAGAAAAAGGAGAAAGAGAAAAATCCACATGAGAAAATCAAGAAAGGGAAATCAAGTAAAGAAAAAGTCAAGAGGTAGAGGAAAATCAAAATCAAGAAATATTGAGATAAAAATAAGTAGATTAGGGATCTAGAATTGAATCCACTAGTTAATTTCAAGTAGGATTTATGACCTACTATCTTTTTATCACATTTTACTTTAGATTTACTAAGCAAGATAAACATAGATTATTAAATTTTTGTTCTACTAATTAGTTCTCTAGTTGATTATCCCGAGCATGATAATTTTGAGCACAAAGAGAGCAATGTACAACCATAATGGAAATTAAACTACCCTCATACTATCCTAGATGCCCAAAAGAATTTAGTTGCACATATTGAGAAAAAAATAAAATAAAGCGTAAAAGAAGAACAAGGAAATGAAATTTACACTACAAGGCAAGAAAAATAACAAGAATATAGAAGCAATGAAAAGGGCAAGAATATAAATCTACTCTATAAAGCATAAAGTAAATCTACACTATAGCATGAAATAAATCCAATCTACCAACATAAAATAAAAATAAAATCCTAAAATATAAATTTCTAAAATAGAAAATAAAAGAGAAAAATAAAAACTTACATTGCGAGGGGTTGACCCCTTGAAAGCAAATCTTCATATTCATTAACAAAGAAAAAGAAAAAAAATTAAAAGGAAGAATTTTTTATTTATTATAAATAAAAAGTTTATAATTTTAAAATGTTTTCTCAATTAAGAGTAACTCCCCTCTCCAAATAAAGTTTTTATAAAAAATTTCACACCCTCAAGCCCTCACTCTCTACCTCCATTTATAGAGTACATCAATCAATATTAGCCCTTAGGTCAAACTTAACCCCTACGTTAAACTATTTCAGCCCTTAATCTATGGCTATATACTAGGCTATCGACATTGCTATCAATATTAGTATCGATAAAGATATAGTACTATTATTGATAGAAGTATAAATACTTATGTCGATACTTCTTTGATTCCAAATTTGACTGAAATTCTTGGACTATTTGGGCTTCTATGGGCTGCTTGGCTTGATCTTAGGCTTCAATAAGAACTTCAATAAAAAGATAGAAAATAGAGAAAATTGAGTATTTTTGGGCTCTTATTGATTAAATATTTATTAATCCATAAATTAAGATAAAAATATTTATTAGTAAATATTTTAGTCAAAATATAATAGATAATGAGGGCATAAATGTCTAACAAAATGCGATGATCAAATTATTATATCAGAACGTCTCACACTGTGCATGAGTGTTCTAAACTTTTATGAGGATAAGTAGTAAAGTTTTTGATATTTCATTGTAGATTTATTTTATTTTATTTTATTTTTTATTTTTTATTTTTTGGGCTCAAAAAGCTCTTGACGATGCTAAGAGCTAAGAGTTTTTGACAATAGTTTGTTCAAAAAGCTCTTGACGATGCTAAGAGCTAAGAGTTTTTGACAAGAGTTTGTATTTGTTTTCCAGCCTAAACACACAATTGGGTGTTGGAATAATTTGATAATTAAAAAAACAGAGAGCTAATCGGGTCCAAGTTGCGGGCTGAGACGAGAGATTTATAACAGTGTGAAAAACTAACCCCTACATAGGCCACAAACAAAGAGCTAATTGGGTCCAACCCCTACATAGGTTACAAACAAAGAGCTAATTGGGTCAAAGTTGCGGGCTGAGACGAGAGATTTATAACAGTATGAAAATCCAAGTATTCCAATGCTTTGGGTTACATAAAAGACATGCTTAATGTCAGAAAACCCCCCTTAACTTTGGGTGACAATTAGAAAATTACCCTTAACTTTTAAAATATCAGAATACCCCCTTTAAGTTTAAGTTCTATTAGAAATCCCCTTCAACTATATGATTTTATCACAAAACCCCCCTAACAGTGCTATCCTCATTATCCCAAATTATCTGCAAATAAGAGTACCCCAGTAGGGATTTTTAGTGGGAGAATTTTTCTTAAGGAAACCAGAGAGAGTTTTTTTGTGTGCAGGAAACTAGATTAATATGTTAAACTAAATTTTTATTTTTATTTATCACGTGAAGGTGAAATCCCTACTGAGGAGTATTATTTTTGTTCACTAAAAAGGTTGGAATAATAAGAGATGTCACTGTTAGAAGGGTTTTGTGATAAAACCTTAAAAGTTAAAGGGGATTTTCTAATAACACCTAAACTTATGGTTTTTTTTTATATTATGAAAGTTAAGGAGGGTTTTCTGATAATCACCAAAGGTAACGGGATTTTCTGATTTTAAGTCTACAAGAAATGTGTGGGCTCTTAGTTCCATTTCATAATCCTCATTTAGATTAGCCAAAGTCCAGTTTAGGAATGAAATTCACTCATGTTTCAATTTCACGTACACATAAAAATGATATAATTTGGATGTCACGACGCCAGTATTGGAGCCGGACTAAACCTGTGAAAAATCCTCCAAAAATATACTTTTATCAAAAACCATAAAAAATAATCTCTCATTGAAATAAAACCAACAATAAATATTCTCTATAATCCAAAAAGTCAACATTAATCCAATTAACTTGATATGAACAAATATTCCTCAACTTGAAATAAAACTCGACCTAAAGGAAAGAAATCTCGTAATTACAAAATTCTCAATTCATCAACTAAACATCGAAGGCTTTATTTAACCCTCACCTAGAAGACAATAACCATCTCAAATTATATTCGTTGTTCCGTTCTAAGAATTTAAAAAATCATCAACTCTACCTAATCCCGAGTCTCTGAAAAGAATGAAGACAACACAACGAGTTCACAACTCAATAAGTGGATAAATTCATACATTAAACACTGGTTTTACAAAAATTCAAATATTTCGACAAAAGATAAACAAAATATAAGAATGATAGAGAATCATCAATGAACTCTAGTACTTGATGCAAATTTTTAAGAAAACTTATAAGTCATTAAATTGAAATAAACAGGCTACATCTCAATGTGGTCAACACTTCATACTTCGGTTGACTCGGTAAACCCCACAATTATTAAGCCCGTGGTTTCGGGACGGTGAGACCAAAATTTGGGCTCTTAGTGCTAAAATAAAACCTCATAGAGGCACATTGAACCCTGTTTTAATAACTTGCTTATATCCGACATATATCAGTATATTGACCTGAGGTGCATATGCTTTAAGAAAATTAAACAAAGTTCGTTAAACTAAATACGTTATACAAAAATGCCAAAGGCCAACCAATAGTGAAATCAATCAACCACATATGCATCTCAAGCTATTACTATATGAAAAGACATAACAATTGACAAAGAAAATAAGCGGCTTATACCAAATATACATGTGCGTCACATCCGAATCAACATTTAACTTGTGAGTAAATCACACAAAAGGATATAATCCATCAAAAATAAATTTGCATATAATTAATATAATTTTATATGAAAAATACGCAGTACATAATGCATGAATTCAGCACTTACACAAACCCGAAAGACTATCAGAATACCAGTCACGATGCCTCCTCGAAGTCCCTTGGGATTCCTTGATTAATATATCTTTATTTTTCTCAACAACTTCCCATGGCCGAAAGTTGGAACAAAGCTTCCTCCTCTCTTTTTTTTTAATTTGTGACTGCGGTGGAACAGAGACGGGCAAGACTATGATGGAAAGAATTTTTTTTTTCTTTGTGTGTGAAGCGGAACAGAGACGGGAAGAAGGAATAGGTTGATGGGAAAAAGAAGTAGGGTTTTTGGATATTTATAAAGGCCCTTTTTACTAATAAACCCTCTAACAATTTAAGCACAAAGTCCCTTTACTTTTCCTTATATAAATATAGCCAAGAAACTTAAAATTATTACATACTATCCCTCTTAACAGAAGTTTTGTCCTAAAAAAATTGAATATATGCAGGTCCTCAAATAGACACAAATATTTCTCTTCATCACATTTTTGTTCTTCTAAACTATTTCTTCAACTAAAAAAAATATTTTTGTACTCTTATAAAACCCACTTTTAAATTCCATTTTTAGAACCTACAACAATTTTTCTCTCATTTTCATACAAACATCAAATGAGACTAAAGTAATCTAACAAACTTCTAATACTCAATCTTTACTTGTAGACATTCTAAACATAAATACAGAAACTCTGCAATCCCTATTACATGTATTCTACCAAAATAAGTTTCACAACTCTACATAGTTTCTTACTTATATGATAAAATTGTTAGATTTAAATCTAATTAAATCAAATTTGTGGGCACATATGATTAATAGGTGTGTATTGCTATCCTTAAGGATAACCCGCTTAAAGTGATCAATTAATTTGGGTTAATGGATATTTAAATAAAATATGGGCTAAATGTGCAGAAACCAGGTTGTAATTATAATTTGATGAGGGGTCAAATTATAAAAGTACAACACTTATAAATATGGGGTTATGGTCCCTAATCTAGGGTTAACACATTCTCAATTCTCTTATCCCCATCTAAAGAGATACATAAGGAGAAACCCTAAGATTAGAAGATCATCAAAACCCTACTTCAGATCCAAGCAATGGATTCAGGTATAGTTTCCTCTCTTATTGATGTTTAATCTCTATGATTTAATCACGTTTAAGTACAATAAGTGGTATCAGAGCCACCGTGATTATTTCTTAGGGGTTTAAGATTCAAAATTGGGTTTTCTGATATTAATCTGTCGATTTTTCAAAACTGTTCATGGATGAACAGTAAAAGCTCATTTCTTTGATTGGTTTTTCTTTCGTTTTTCGGATCTGTTGCACTCATGAACTGTAAAGTTTATCTTTTTTGGAGTTTGATTCCTTTTTCAGATGTTTGGATCTAAAATGAATTCAGATTCAGATCAAATGTGTGCAACATATCAAGTTTTGGATCTGGATTGAGTTCAAAATTGACAAAAAATGGCTTTTTGGTTTGTCATCGTTCTCCAAAACTTCTCGCCGGCGATGTTCGCTGGCGGCCCCTACTGTTAAATGATGATAGTGGCGACGGCAATCAGGAATCCTAGGTTTTTTTGAAACCCTAGGTGCAGGAGCACAAGCAGTAGTGGCGGCGGTTCAAGTTTTCAAAACTGTAAGGGGTGAAGAAAATTTAGGGCTTGAGGGCTTACTTGACCTCAGGTGAACTTCGAGTTTGATCGAGGTTAGAACTTCAAACGAACTTCGGTTCAATTCTAGTGAACTTCGATTTGCTTTAGACGAACTTCGTGTTCGATTCACTTTTTTTGAAGGCTTCTGACGAACTTCAGTTCGATTACAGTGAACTTTTTTGGTTTGTTTCTGACGAACCTCGTGTTCAAACTTTAGTCGAACTTCGTGTTCGAATCAGGTGAGCCTCGTGTTCGAATCAAGCGAACCTCGTATTCGAATCAGGCAAACCTCATGTTCGAATCAGGCAAACCTCGTGTTCGAATCAAGAGAACCTCGTGTTCAAAATTAGTCAAACTTCATGGTCTAATCAGGCAAACCTCGTGTTCGGAATCGGGCGAACCTCGAGTTCAACTTAAGCGAGCTTCGGCTCGACTCAGGCGTAATAGACGCTCGTTGTAGGCGAGCTCGACACTTGGATCTCAGGAGAGCCTCGATCTTTCGAAGGCGAGCTTGATCTTCGTCAACTCATTTGGGAAGTTCAGTCGAGACTCGTGCTCATTTTCAGGCGAGCTTTCGAATTTTCTGAAGGCAAGCCTCATGATTTTGTCTTGGATTTGGGAATATCAGACAAGATTTTAAAGGCAAGCTTTGATCTCATCGGGAAAAATAAGGCTTCTGACAATCATAGTTGAAAGACTAATTCAAGCAGAAGCCCTATGAAGCCCACTTAAGCTTCTTGTGTTTTTTTGGCATGGAATTGAATTTCTCAAATTTAGTCCATTTGGTTATGGGCCTACAATTAATTTAAGCATGGTTTAATTGAATTTATCAATTAAAACCTAAGTTGTGGGCCTTAATTCATTATGGGCCCTTATTAAGTTATGGAAAATTCATTTAATTTAAATTAAATTGTTCAATTTAAATTGAATTGGGTAGTAAATCAATTATTTAATTCAAATAATATGACACTAAGGTATTAAAGTTGTCTCTCATTCTAAGGATTGATTGAAACAAGAAGTTACCAAAGTAACCTCTCTTGTGTAAATTGTTCACGAGGGATGTCAGATGGTTGTGTATGTTTTCATGTAAATATTTAATCGGTCCAAAGGAAGGTTAGTATTTATTTAGACTGCATACACATCTGCGATCATAAACATGTGATAATTATAAGGTTTACATGTGAATAATGAATTAATCCAAAGATAGTTTCATTATTTGACATGAGTTATTATCAATGTTTGATCATTGCAACAATGTATCACTTACAAATTAATATTACTGTCCAAAGACTTTATATTAATGTTGTGCCAGATATCTTGAGATGAGATTTGTCATTATTTAAATTTTATTAATTACTAATTATAGTTAATAATGTGAGCATCTTTTGTTTATTTTAGCTAATGTATCTGATGCAAGAATTTCTACTAACATCAACTAAATTCCCATGCTCAATGAGACTAATTTTAAGGTTTGGAAAGAGAACATTTTAATTATTATTGGCTGCATGGATCTAGACCTTGCATTAAGAATTGAACAACCCCAACCTCTCAATACGGACAACACTCCTGATATTAAGGAGTATGAGAAATGAGAGTGTTCAAATTGCATGAGTCTTATGATCATTAAGCACGGCGTTCCGGAAGCCTTCAGGGGCATAGAATCCGAATGAGTTACTAAGCCTAAAGATTTTCTTGCCGAAATTAAGAATCATTTTGTGAAAAACGATAAGGTAGAAACAAGCACGCTTTTAGCTCACTTGATTTCGATGAAGTATAAGGGCAAGGGAAACATCAGGGAGTATATTATGGAAATGTATCATATTGCTTCAAAACTTAAGGCACTTAAACTCGATCTTTGTGATGAGTTACCGGTTCATCTGGTTCTCCTGTCTCTTCCTGCATAATTCAATTAGTTTAAGGTCAGTTATAACTATCAAAATGAGAAATTGACTCTAAATTAGCTCATTTCATACTGTGTGCAAGAAGAAGACATGTTGAAGCAAGATAAGACAAAAAGTTCTCATCTGGCTTATGCCTCTAAGGATAAGGGTAAGAAAAGAAAGAATGATAATAAAGCTGCTAAAGGTTCTGTTCAGATGAAACAACATAAGGATGATCAATGTTGTTTTTTCTACAACAAATCTGGACATGTAAAGAAGGACTGTACCAAATATCACGTTTGGCGTGCTAAGAAGGGTACGTTCCTTACTTTGGTATGTTCTGAGGTTAATTTAGCTTCAGTACCTAGAAACACTTGGTAATTAGACTCTAGTGCTACTACTCACATAAGTGTTTCTATGCAGGGCTACCTGAGCTACCGAAAGTCAAGTGATGTTGAAAGACACATCTTTGTGGGCGACGGACAATCGGTAGATGTGAAAGAAATTGGGTACTTTAGGTTGCTATTAGGAACTGGTTCATATTTGGACCTAAAAGATACTTTTGTAGTACAGTCTTTTAGACGGAATTTGGTTTCTGTTTCTGTATTGGACAAATTAGGTTATCATTGTTTATTAGAAAACAGTCAATTCGGTTTATTTTTTAATTCAAATGTTGTGGGAACCAGTTACTTGAGTACTTATGACAACCTATATTTGCTTGATATAATTGATTCTTATAATGAATCCTTGCATGTGGAATCACGTGGTACTAAGCGTAAATTAAATAAAGAAAATTTAGCGACATTATGGCATAAGCGCTTGGGTCATATCTCAAAAGGTAGAGTTTTACGTCTTGTGTCTGATGGCATTTTGGATTCCCTAGAGTTTTTAGACTTCGACATATGTGTTGATATCAAGGGAAAACATACCAAAGTTAAGAGATTAGGTGCCAAAAGATCTTCAGACGTCTTAGAATTGATATATACGGATATTTGTGGGTCATTCCCTATGACGCCTTAGAATGGTCAATAATGTTTTATATTATTCATAGACGATTACTCACGTTTTGGGTACCTATATCTCATTCATGAAAAATCTGAGTCTCTAGACATCTTTAAAGCTTTTAAAGCTGAAGTTGAGGATCAACTTAACAATAG
>BQKN01066292.1:405928-417627 GCA_022839385.1 Asparagus kiusianus
CTCTCTCTCTCTCTCTCTCTCTCTCTCTCTCTCTCTCTCTCTCTCTCAAACCCTAAACCCCCTTTCTTTGGCGATTCTTGGAAGATTTTGGAGGAGCTGACGCGAAATCCATCAATGTTTAGCGAAGGAGGATTGTTCTCACTCATCTTTGGGAGTTCATCAACACCCCTCAGGCAAGTTTCATCTTGCCCAATCCTACACCTATGTTTTAAATGTTTTTAATAAAGTTTTTCTGTGTTTTTATGAGCCTAAAATGCTATTTTATGTATAAAGATTGATCTTTATATTGTATGTTGCAAAAAGAACAAGTTTTTAGTTAATAAAGATCACCCACGAATTTCTTAATACAGATCTAGATCTAAAATTTTCCTAGCAAGAGTTTTGAAAGAAAGATAATTGTTTTCAAACGTGTTGACATGCATGCATGTGTTTAAAAATGTTTCTTTTTGTCTATAGTGATTAGATTATATTTTTTTACATATTCTAGAAATGCTAAATCATGTATATAGGATTTGTTGTATATATAATCATCGCATAAAGGCTTTTGAATCAACCTCGAGGAGCAGAAACCTGTAGAAAAGGTTTTTGTCTCTTCGCGGTCGACCACTGGTGAATTTTCTCCATGTTCATGTTATTGCATAAGTTTGTGTGGCTGGCGAGACACCTAGGTTATATGGGATTATAATACATTGGGATTTGTGTATATGAGTTGACTACGGACACAAGTTTTAGATTCACTCACCGAGGCATGAGAGTGAGTAGTAAATATGCTGATTTTTTATATTACTTTCATGTTGAAGTCCTCGTGTTGGACTATAATCCATTGAAGTTCTCGTGTTGGACTTTAATCCATTGAAGTCCTCGTGTTGGACTATAATTTATTACAGTCCTCGTGTTGGACTTTAAGCTTTTACAGTTCATATATTGAACATTTATCTATTTCAGTCCACGAGTTGGGCACGTATTTAACATCTGACAGGTCATTAATATTATGGTTGGAGATGAAGCTATATTTCTTTATTGCTCCACGTTGTAGCTTTTTTTGGGATTTGGTATTTAACTATTTACAATTTGAGCTAACGGGAGATGTACCTATGCTCGTGCTGTAAATTTCTAAATATCAAACATCTATTTTATTTCGGAGTAGATGATTGACTATCTATATGTATTAACAGCTATTTTTTCTTATTCTTCTAGCCCTTCCCCCTGGGGTTGGTTGAGATGTTACTCGCTAGCGCTTGACACTCGTTGTTTCAGCCCTTTCAGGTAACGAGCCAGGTGCATGGAGATCCGTAGGTTGATGGAATTGCTCTAGCAATTATTTATCTATATTATTAGTAATTATGTCAAAACTCCATAGTAGATGTGTTTATAAACATTTAAGTTATCATTCTAGTTTTGTAAAGGCGATGTGCCTAAATGTCATTTCATTTGATTTTCTATTTCGAGACACTTGTATTCAGTCAGATGTTATTTCTCTCAGAGATTAGTCTATTTATTTTTGTGGTGATGATTTTTTCAGAATATCCGTCGTTTAGTATTTTTTTCTGTATATTTTCTCTAGCCTATTTTGTACCTACACCTGTTGTTGATTCTACTACATAGATAGTAATTATGATGGTGAAACATGCTATCGCACGGTGTAGTGCATGGCAAGTTTGACATTATTGGTTTCACCTTGAACTTCAATCTTGTTGAAATCAGGGGCGTCACAAGCCTATTCCTTCTTCCCGTCTCTGTTCCGCCGCACACACAAAGAAAAAATTCTTTCCGTTAGGATTTAATTCATGTAAACTCTAATTTAATTCATGTTAAGTCTACTTTAATTATTGTTCAGTGAAATTTAATTCCTATTAAGTCTAATTCGACTCGTGTTAAGTCTAATTTCATTTCAAGTCTAATTTCATTTTAAATCTAATTTGATTCATGTTAAGTCTAATTTCAGTTCATGTTAAGTCTAATCTTAGTTTATGTTAAGTCTAATTAAACTTGTTTTAAGTCTAAGTCTAATTTCATGTTAAGTCTAATTTAATTCCTGTTATGTCTAATTTATTCCATGTTAAGTCTAATTTAATTCATGTTAAGTCTAATTACAATTCATGTTAAGTCTAATATAAGTTCATGTTAAGTCTAATTTAACTTATTTTAAGTCTAATTTCATGTTCGAATTTAGTTCCTTTTAAGTCTAATTTATATCCTGTTAAGTCGAATTTATTTCCTATTAAGTCTAATTTAATTCATGTTAAGTCTAATTTATTTCCTGCTAGGCCTAATTCATATCCTGTTAAGTCTAACTCATTTCATAGTAAATGTAAGTCATTTCCTGTTAAGTCTTATCCTATTTTCTATTAATCTCTAAAAAATTTCAGATCATTTCAAAGCATATTGATGATGCTTTTGAAAAGGAAGATGAGGTGGAAGCTCTTGTTGGCCTTCTTGTTTTGATGATGTTTAACAAACAATTTACAACTAATGTTGTTTATCTAGTGCTTGTGGTTTTCTATTTGTTATAAACAAACAACATATTGGAGGATGGATGGAATCGAGCATTCACGATCATACCAATAGTGGTTGGCGGAAATAATGGAGTGAAGCAATGCAATTCAAGTTAAAGATTCAAGTTCAAGCTTCATCCGCAAGTTTACCAAGTCGAGCTATATTGAAGACCTTCAAGCTTGGGTATATAGTTTATAGTATTTGTAGTATAGGTTTATAGTTGTGTGTAAATATCTTAAGCTCAATATTATACATACATAATTTAATGGTTTATGTGTTTTATCCACAAAAGTTTTTACAAACAAATAGATATATGATACTTTTTGTTTTATATGTGGATAAGTTATTTTGGTTTAGCTATATAGATATGAAACAATATATATCTTTATTTTTATATTTATGTGTTTCATATTCTATTGAATTTAAAAAATATTATGTTTATGGATTGAAGACTTATTTACACTATTTTCATATCTTGTATAAGTCTCTAAATCCATCCTAAAGTGTTTCAAAGTTTTGTTTAAGTCATTTTGGCAAAATCAAATTTTTAACATATTTATGTGATTTTGCAAAATGATGAGATTTCACATTTGGGATATGTTTATTATCATGTCTACAATCATTTCCCAAAGTTTTATATTTTTTAGAATTTATTTTATATTTTTAAACCCTATTTTAAGTTAACATGTACTGTTTAAAACAGACTGTGTGCATGTCTTGAGTCCACTCATGAACAGTGTTGAGTCAACTCATAAACTATTGTGTAGTTTACATTTTGTTTCTGACGAGTTGACTTATAACATCATGAGTCAACCCAGACAGGTTGAGTTGACTCGTGCCTGTCATAAGTCGACACATAAATTATGCTGGAAAGTATGTTTTGTTTCTAATGAGTCGACCCATGACTTCATGAGTCGACACATGCATGATGAGTCGACTTATGAATTTTATGAGTCGACCCATAAGCTGTTTTTAGCCTATAACGGCTAGGTTATGAGTCGACCCATGAATTTTATGAGTTGACTCATAGGCTATTTTTAGCCTATAACGGCTAGGTTATGAGTCGACCCATGATTCTTATGAGTCGATCCATAAAGTGTCTGTTACATAGTAACGGTTATTTTCCAGCCTTGTTTTGTTTTGGGTTTTTGGTCTTTTTACCTTATTTTCTCTTGGCTTTGGGGTTCCTATAAATACCCCTACATATCCTCAGTTCTAAATTTTTTTAAGAGAATGTTTTAAGAAAGTTTAACAAGGGTTTAAGTTTCATTTAGTTTTTTTTTCAAGTTTGGTTTGTGAAGATACTTTCACAAGAGGAAGAGGAGATCAATTCATTGGTGGTTGAGCTTCAATTCATCTCTCTCTCTTTCTTGTCATTTAGAGAAGTTTTCCTAAACTCAATTCTATCTTTCATTTATAATTGTTTATTGATTATTATTTTTACAAGCTAGTTTTTCATAATTGAGTTTAGTTTTGATTTACTCATTATTTACACACACACAACCTATTGAGCTTATTGTATTTATATTCATAGTATAATTTGGGTTGTGAGGAGTGTATCTTTGAGTGTGAGCTTACATTATGTTCCCATACATATTAGAGAATAATCATTTATTGTATTGTGCTTATTGTGAGATTCACTTTGTATTATACTAGTACACCGAGAGGAGTGTGTGGTGAGAGATGGGGTCGCTTCTAAGAGGAGTGGGGTTGGTAGTAAAGCCTAGAGAGAGGTGGTAATTCTGAGCACTTGAGGAAGAACACGGGCTAGAGACCAATACTTAGAGGGTGTGGAGTGTAGTTACATTGTGGGATTGTGAATGTTGATCGGTAAGCGTTAAAAACCAATATTGTGTGGTGTAAACGTTATTTGGGTAAGCGTAGAAAACCCGATTGTGGTAGTGGAGATCTCCTCGAGGTGAAGAGCGGAGACGTAGGTCATGGGGACCGAACTCCGTGAACATATCGTTTGTTTGTGATTGTATTGGTGTACTTATTTTTTGTTCATATCTTAATCGTCTTTGTATATTGCTTGTTGCTTATATTACCCACTATCTAGTTTAGATTGTTTACCCTTATGTTATTTTTATATCCTCGCATATATCTTATAGTATTTCTTATTGCTAGGATATTTTCCTTTGTTCATATTGCATATTCTTGCTCATAACATATTGTATATCTATCTTGCAAGAATAATTTATTAATAAGTTTTAATTGGCATAAAATCAGATTAGATTAGCACAAGACCCTAATCACTCCCCTCTAGGGTCTAACAGCTCTACCCATTGAGAAGCAACTTATGTTCTAGAGAAATTCTGCTAAATTTTATAGATGATTACTGAGTGTCACAAAACACAAGAAGAATATATATTATTAAGTAGTTATGATTGAGATTAGCAGACTCAACAGAATTGTGGAATCTTTTGGAGGAAGTGTTAATGTTATAAGCTGAAGGAAAATATTAAGAAGAAAATTGTACAAAATAGTAAGTTGAAATTATGGGTAGCTAAGAAGGAAC
Organism: Asparagus kiusianus; assembly: GCA_022839385.1. Taxonomy (NCBI): domain Eukaryota; kingdom Viridiplantae; phylum Streptophyta; class Magnoliopsida; order Asparagales; family Asparagaceae; genus Asparagus; species Asparagus kiusianus. The sequence goes on from BQKN01066292.1 coordinate 410,943, forward strand.
ACTGTTCATCAACAAACTTTGTACAGATTCTGATAAAAGAGAGGAGGAAGAGGACCTTGGGAAAGAAGTTAAGGAAGAAGTTCCTATTAAGGAGGACGTTCAGAAGGAAGCTCACATTCAGAAGAAAGATGGTGAGGAAGTCCCTAGTAAGAAGAAAGTTAAGGAGGAAGTCCCATTGAGGGGGAAAATTAGGAGGAAGTTGAGGAGGAAGTTAAATTTGAAGACAGAGGAAGTGATGGAAATGATTTTGGAGATGATGATAATCTTCACAATGTGAAAAATAAAGGAGTGGAAGATTTGTAGACTGAGGAGAAAGTTGAGAAAAAGTTTGAGGAGGAAATTGTACATAAGAATGTAGAGGAAATTGTATATAAGGATGTGATTGTGTAGGTGGGTAAGATTGTGGAGGACCTCATAAATGTTGTGAAAACGGAAGAAGAAAAGGTAGCCACAAAGAAGAGCCCACCCAATAAAATTAGGGCACCAAGCAAAAGAGTTACGAAGAGATCACAACATGTCAGGACCCCATACACAGTAGAGAAGAAGAATAATAAAAAAGCTGAAAATATAATTGATGCCCCTGATCATGTGGATGAAGAGGAAGAAATCATCAAATATTACTTCAACAATCAAGAAGCTAAGTGGAATATAGTGAAGATGACCTATATAACGAAGGAGGAGAAATCTCTATTGAACAATTTAAATATATGGATTCCAGATCCTTCATGTTTTAGCATACGCATTCTTGATATCACGGGGATTTTTTTTCAAAAATATAGGATGCCACCTACAATATCCTCCAGACTCACCCTAACAGAAAACAAATGGCTAACACATTTTTGCTATCAAAAGTGTCATGAGTATGTTTCAATTAAATTTTTTATATGTTAGATTTATTGCAGTATATGTTAACTCAATATATATATGCATGTACATGTTTGCTAATCAATGATAAATCCTAATTTTTCAGGAGGTATATTGTTATCAAAATAGATAACAACAGTATGGATAGAAAATAGCTTCTATACTTGCTTCGTGGTGGTTGGCTTGACGACCATTTAAGATTCTAAATTAAATAATTGAAAGAGCCTTATTTATATTTAATGCTAATTTTTAAGTTCTTTACAGATGGAAGAATCATTGTTGGATACACTTCAGAAAGAAGCATCAGACAAAAAATATGGCATCGTGTCAGTTTTCTTTTGTTTAAGTATTTTTATTCTTTTTATGTAATTATTTCTGTTATGTTAAGTCTGCTCAAGATATTGTTAAATATAAGTCGTTTTTGTTACATCTAAGTTACTTCATGATAACGGTAAGCTATTACGTGTGATGTTTAACTCAATCCATATTAAATCTATTACTTTTCATGTTTATTCTATTACTTGTCATGTATAATCCTAATTTCTTTTTATAAGTCATATGTTACTTGGATTACAACATTCACTCTACGCTGACAACCCAGAATATTACATGCTATATTTATTATCTATCAAAAAATATATATCACCATCGGCGTAGAGTGTCTATTCATTCCTATCGTTAGGAGTGATCACTAGCATCTAGCTGAGGTCTGATTGAAAGAATAAGTCATCAAACATTATAGTTCAGCTAGACATTTATCGTATATCAAACCTATTAATAGAATCATAACTTTTTTGGACCACATGAAAGCTAATTTTGATGTAAATAAGTTATACAGAAAATTCTGTTACGAAGCCCTTAAATGCGAACAACAAAGAGAAAGGTTAGTATCATGATTAAATTCTCTAATGAAATAACGAATAACTAATTTAATGTTCTCACATTGTAGCTATGACTGTGGTGTGTTCGTCTACTTTTATATGTGAGCAATACTTCTTGGTTGCTCAACATTGTGCGTAACTCCTGTTGACGATGCACATGAAGTTGTACGTGCAAGACTTGTCATAGATATACTAATTGAAGGACATGAACAAAGACAGAAAGACGGAACACTAGACGAAGATGAACTGAGTTTATAAGTAAATACGTATATTTAATCTAAAAATGTATGCATATTTAATAGGAAATGACTAACATTTAACATGATGTGATATACAGGTAGTAGGAAATTACATAAAATTAGTAGGAATTTATGTAGATTTAACATGAAATGACTTAAGTCTATCATGAAATTAACATGAACTTAACATTGAATAAATATGAGTTAACAATCAAGACTTAACATTAATAGGACTAGACTTGACAGTCTTCCTATTAGACTTAACATTCCTCTAATTAGAATTAACATACAACAACATTGACCGGATTATAATAGACAGTCTTCCTATTAGACTTAACACTCAACTTTTTAGACTTAACGGTCAACTTCTTGCACTTAACATACAACGCCTTAGACTTAAAATTGACCATAATAGACTTGATAGTCTTCCTATTAGACTTAACACATAACTTTTTAGACTTAACACTCCCTTGGACATAACATACAACGCCTTAGACTTAACATTGACCAGATTAGACTTGACAGTCATCCTATTAGACTTAACACTAAACTTTTTAGACTTAACACTCAACTTCTTAGACTTAACATATAATGCATTAGACTTAATGTTGACCGGACTAGACTTGACAGTCTTCCTTTTAGACTTAACACTCAAATTTTTAAACTTAATGCTCAACTTCTTAATATACAGTGCCTTAGACTTAACATTGACCGAACTAGACTTGACAGTTTTCCTATTAGACTTAACACTTAACTTTTTAGACTTAACGTTCAACTTCTTGGACTTAACATATAGCTCCTTAGACTTAACATTGACCAGACTAGACTTGACAGTCTTCCTATTAGACTTAACACTCAAATTTTTAGACTTAACACTCAATTTTTTGGACTTAATATACAGCGCCTTAGACTTAACATTGACGGGACTAGACTTGATTGTCTTCCAATTAAAATTAACACTCAAATTTTTAGACTTTAAATGTTGCAGTTTAGAGTCACAGCAAATTATTTAAAGTTACCAGAAAATTTTGTAGACTAAACATGTTATGACTATCACCTATACCTACCACGAACTAAACTTGAAATGACTTATATTTTACACGAATTGCAATTCTTTCATAGCAAAAAAATCTCATTTAACATAAAAATACTTATATGTTAACATTATATAAAATATAATCTGTAACTATACTAGCAAAATACTTAACAACATACAAAAAACTTAAACATCAATAGGTTCGTTGCATGTTTTACGATTATGACCTTCCATATGGCATCGAGAGCATTTAACTGGTCGTGTGTGTTTGTATCAGGAATAAGTTTTGTTGCAGAATTTATTATAACCGTTTATCGATTATAATGAATACAGAATAGCAAGTTTCGTGCTTTGTAAAACTACTCTTTACAACAAAAAAGATCAAATTACAATGCTCCTTGGAAGCACACGCATGATCATTTTGGATCACTGCTTGCATGGGATCTTTACCTGGGCCGGGGGTACGTTAGCCCGTGGATGAATCACAGATTCAGATTGAACCGTGAAAGTTATTTGGGAATTTTTGCTTCGTTTAGAAGTAAGAAAAGGAAGTGAATATCTTATCGATGTAAGACAAGCACTCTTCTTAAGATAAGTCAAAGCTTAAATCTTAAGGAATCACAAAAACTCTGAAAAAGGCTTGCACATGATGGAGACTCTCTCTTTCTTGCTTAGACTTCACCAAATTTCTCAAGTCTCTCTGCTTAATCTGCTCCAAAAATTCTCCGCCCGTTAGTTATGGTCATAGGGGGGTACTTATAGCCTATAGGAACTATACCTGAAGTCAGAAGTTGAAAAAAGGTGAATCTAAGAGCTCTTATTTTCGAGATAGTTATAGTTGTAATTGTCTCGGAAGCATGATCAACTTTCCATTTCCAAGACAGTTGGAACTGTCTCGGAAGCATGGTTAATTTTGGTCATTTTGTAACCGTTCCCTCCATGTTTAATTGCCATTATTCTTGCGGTTATAGACGTGATTCTCGCTTGTAACTGCTCCTCCCACATTCATAGGTGATCTCTAGCAGTTAATAAGCCATGTGGACCACATGAAGCTTAAGAAAATTGTTAGAAAATACATTGTCAGCTTCTCAGTGTGCGAGACAGTCTAAGGTGTCTTGTACTTCCGAGACAGTTTGTGCTGTCTCGGATATTTTGACTCTAACTCTCTCGTCCAATCTCAGAATAAGGTGATCCAAGATGAGTTGAAAATTTGGTGAAGAGATCTATAACTTTTATCTATTGAGCGTTTTTAGATTTGATATGAATAATGATCGAAATTTTAGTTCTTGTCTTGTAGTTTCCGAGACAGTTGCATGTGTCTCGAAAACTATGTGTTGTATTTTGTCTCTAACTCCATCGTCTAATCTCAGAATAAGATGATCTAAGATGAGCTGGAAATTTGGTGAAGAGATATATAACTTTTATCTTTTAAGATTTTTCAGATTCGATGAGAATCATGGTCGAAATATCAATTCTTGTCTTGTAGTTTTCGAGATAGTTGCATGTGTCTCGGAAACTATATGTTGTATTTTATCTCTAACTCTCTCGTCTGATCTCAGAATAAGGTGATACAAGATGCATTAGAAAGATAGTGCAGAGATATACAACTTTTATCTTTTGAGCTTTTTCAGATTTGATGCAAATCATGGCCAAAATATTAGTTCTTTTCTTGTAGTTTTTGAGATAGTTGCATGTGTCTCGGAAACTATGTGTTGTATTTTATCTCTAACTCTCTCGTCCGATCTCAGAATGAGATAATCAAAGATGCATTGGAAATATAAAGAAGAGATATACAACTTCACATAGGTGAGACACACATGGTGTGGGTGAGACACACGTGGTGCTTCGTCCTTTGTAGGCGAGATACAGCTTCTGGTTGAGTCATTTTGTCATTTTTCTGTCGTTCCATCGACTCGTATGCTTTTCCTATTTGCTTCAGGCACTTGTTAGCTTCTCTAAGGCATTAGATGATCCTCCTTGATATAGATATTAATGTTCATCGTCTTTTCTTAATCTCGAGATGTGTGCGAAAACCTATAGGTAATTTTTATGCCTATAGATATCCCTTCCAAAGTGTTTCAGCTTCATTCTTTTATAAAGGATGCTGGAATACTTTGGATATGATACGCTTGGCCTTTAATTCATTGAATTCTTCAGCATTTTGTCTATTTAGTATTTTGTCGAATAGTTGAAATTTTTTCGGTCCTGCGTTTATCGTTTGACCGTTGTTAAAATCTTAAACTGAAGCTGGTGTGTTAATTTTTGAATTAGCTTGTATCATTAGGTTGGCATTGAACTAATCATCTTCATCATGAGTTTGTATCTGAGTCACGATTGAACTCCCCAAATTAATTTCTCGAACTGACATTTCATCCTAAGCCTTGTTTCGGTAGAATTATCGACACGTTGGCTGGCGTAGACTTTCGTTGCAACATGCTGACCGGCGTTAGGACATGGAAAACCTAAGTGTAGAGACTATAAGACTAACTATTGATGTCGGTTCATCTACTTGTATGGAGTTTCTCCTTGCGTGGACCGTTATACATTTGTCGATTTTTTACTTGATCACAGGGGGGTTTTGATTGTAGGACCAGCCATTGGAGCTGATATGACCATAACCACTGGAGAGGCTTTTTCGATGTTGTCTTGTGTGTGCGAGACAGTATACCCTACCTCGTGTGTCTGAGACGGGTTCAATTGTCTCGCTTGAAGAAAGGTAGCCTTCGGACTAAATTTGTGTCTTTCTTTGCTTGCTTCCTTGAGTTTGGTAGACCTTAAAGTTTATTATGATTACTTATCCTACTCAGAATAAATAAATATAATACTTATAGGATTTATGACAAATCCTTAGCCATCAACGGATTTGATAAACCTTTACCGACTACTGTTAAATTGGGCTAGCATGCAAATTATTTAAGTCCGTTTTGCATGTAATGTTGTGCTAAGAGAATAAACTCTCTTAGACTTGGTGCTATGATGTTGAATATATAGGCTTAGTCATTTTCACGGGAATGGACTATCCGGCAACGCGTATTAGGTGTAGATTTATCTCTAATAAGGGATTGAGATAATGTCCCCCACGCATAAAACATGGATTTGAAAATATTGATGGGTTACGTCTTTTTGGTGAAAAGATGAACCCGACACTGGAGAGGAAGAATTTTATATTCTATCTCATGGTCTCTTTCTTGTTGGTAGAGATGCACCAAATGATGGAGAGGAAGAATTTTATATTCTATATTCTGGTCTCTTTTTTGTTGGTAGAGATGAACCTGATAATGGAGAGGAAGAATTTATATTCTATCTCCTGGTTTCTTTTTGTTGGTAGAGATGAACCCGATGCTGGAGAGAAAAAATTTTATATTCTATCTCCTGCTGCAAATGCAACTCAAACTAGGATCTCCACTTCGAGAATCTGAAGGGTGAAACTAAGAGTGGGATCTCCACTTCGAGAATCTGAAGGGTGAAACTAAGAGTGGGATCTCCACTCCGAGAATCAAGAAGATTTAGATAACCCTAATATTAAAAGGTTTGATTATCCAATCTAAAAGTGGATTTCTCATTTATTAAGATGGAATTCTAACTTTGTGTGACGCCCCTGGGTTCACACAAGGCTGTAGTCCGAGGTGAAACCAAGAATGTCAAACCTGCCCTGCACCACACCG
>BQKN01066292.1:448323-476714 GCA_022839385.1 Asparagus kiusianus
CCCTAACCCTAACCCTAACCCTAACCCTAATCCTAACCCTAATTTTTTTATATTATAATTTTAACAATATGAATATTTTTTATTAGGGTTTGATTTTTCCATAATTTTTGGATATTGCAAAAATTAAACTATATAACTATAATCTTAATTTATTATTAGGGTTTTAATTTTTATTAGGGTTTTGATTTTTCCATAATTATTGGGTTTTGCAAAAATTAAACTATAAATAATATTGAGGGGGGATGGGAAGGGGGTACCTTGAGAGAGAGGGGGGAGAGAGATCGATGGTGGTGGCGGCGGCGGCGACGAGAGGGGGACGCGGGTCTGGGAGATCGAGAGAGAGGGGGAAAGAGAGGGGGGGGTGGCGGGTCTGAGGTGCGGCGAAGGCGGCGGCGAAGGCGGCGGCGAAGGTGGCGGTGAGGTTGGGGGGTCGGGATCTGGGAGAGAGAGAGGGGGAAAGAGAGGGGGGGTTCTCGGGTTCTGAGAGAAAGAGGGGGGGTTGGTATCGGTAAACACGGGCGCGGGGTGCCCAAAATTTTGGGCGCCCGCGCCCGAAATTTTTTTCCCACCGAAAAGTATTAGCGACGGAAATTTCCGTCGCTAAAAACAGTATTAGCGACGGAAATTTCGTCGCTATATTGGATATACAGACGGAATATATTATTGTCGCTATTATTTTAGCGACGGAAATATTCCGTCGCTAAAATGTAATATTCCGTCGCTATAATTGTATTTTCCTACGGCTAAATAGCGACGGAAATTCCGTCGCTATAAGTTATGTTATAGCGACGGAAAATTCCGTTGCTAAAAATCCGTAGGCAATAATCCATTTTCCAGTAGTGAGGCTAGCATGTGAATTATTAAAACCCGTCTCACATGTGACGTTGTACTAAGAGAGCTGATTCTCTTAGACTTGGTGCTATGATTTTGAATACATAAACTTTGTTTTTGTCACGGGAATAGACTACCCGACAACGCGTGTTAGGCATTGACTCATCATTACTTAGGATTCAGGATAAAAGTCCCCAGACTCGTATTCTGGTGTCTTTTTATTCGGTGAAAGACTAAACCGACAACGTGTGTTAGACGCAGACTTATCTCTCTTTTAGGATTTGAGATAAAATCTCCCGCGCATGAAGTGCGTGAATTTAAAGTTGAGAAATGTGTCTTTTCTAAGGGTAAAGACAAACCTAGAGCGGGAGAGGAAGAATTTTATATTCTATCTCCCAAAACTAAAGAAGAAGGATTTTATACCCTGTCTCTAGTTGTAGGGGAAACTCAATGTGGGATCTCCACCTTAAGAATCCGAAAAGATGAAACTAAGAGTGGGATCTCCACTTCGAGAATCGGAAAGATTCAAGCAACCCTAACTTTTATAGTATTGGTTGCTTAAACTGAAGAGCTCTTCATTTATCGAAGTGAAATTCGGAGTTCAACCCTAATTTTTATAGGTTTGTCTGAGTGGGTTTAAGGCAATCCTAACTTTTATAAGTTTGATTACTCAATTAAAAGTGGACCTCTCGTTCATGGAAGGAATCGAGAGAGGATTCTGGTTTTGGCCTTACCTTTTATAGGTTTGACCAAGAAAGCAGAGGGAGTGGAATACAGATAGTAGTAAAAATGCCGATTTGTACTAGCCACTCGATGGAGGATTTCGATGCCAAGTGATCAGTACGTAACACGCAAAGTTTGAAATTGCCAAAGATTGGCGGAAAAGGTGTCGTGTTAGTGTTTTAACAACATGTGTGTTAAATGCACAAACACGGCGATGGTTTGAATGGATTTAACCAATAAGAATTTTGGTGGACTCACCGTCAATTGGTTTGATCAGTGAGGGACTTTGTGGTGAAAAATTATGAATTGTCAAACACAAGTGGGGGTTTCGTGAGGGAAGATTGATTTATCAAAGTGATCGAATCTCATCTCAACGAAACTATTCACGAAAGTTGGTGAATTTAATCCTGAAAATAAGATAGATTCCATCATTGAGGACATTCAGAATCCAAATGGGGATTTCTTGCTTATGCCTTTTGTAACTACCGGGTAATCCCTAAGAATACCCCACATAGTATTCTTTCAGGAACTTCCCGTGTCATGGGTTATCCCAAACGTACTAAGGGTAGTACTTTTTAGGAATTTCTCATTTATAGGCATCATGAGCCGAGCGTCTTTCTTGATAATAAGGCGATATGCGCCATTCGAGTAGACTGTCTCTACTACGAACGACCCCTCCCATTTTGGTTCAAATTTACCTTTCTTCTTGAAATTAAGGATCATGGGTCGTCGGACCGCTAAGACCAAGTCTTCTTCTTTAAAACTTCGTTATCAAACTTTTTTATCAAAAGCTCGGGAAATTCTGGCTTGGTAGAACTCAATGTGCTACTGAGCTTCCAAGCTCTTCTCGTCGATCATCTCGAGTTCTTCGAGACGTTTCTGGTGCTGTTCTTCGGTTGTCAGCTCTGTTGCGAGAGCAATCCGTAGTGATGGAATTTGGATTTCCAACGGAAGAATGGCTTCACACCCATATACCAGAGAATATGGGGTCGCTCCCGTCGGCGTGCGGATCATGGTACGATAGGCCCATAAGGCTACGCCAAGCTTATCATCCCAATCTCATTTATTAGTTTTCACGAGTTTTGATAAAAGCTTTATAATAGTCTTGTTAAAGGCCTCTGCTAATCCATTCGCTGTGGGATTGTAGGCTGTCGATGAGACGTCTTGGATTTTGACTTTCTCACAAAATTTGATGAAGACATTACTGACGAACTTAGGACCGTTGTCATGTATGATTCGTTTTGGAATGCCATATTGATAGATAATGTGGTGCTTAATGAATGCAACAACGTTGTTCGTCTTCACTTCTTTGAGCGGAATCGCTTCAGTGCACTTAGAGAAGTAATCAGTAATTACCAGAATGAATTGATCGTCTTTGACTCACGGAGGATTTATAGGACCAACGACGTCCATTCCCTAAGTCTCAAAAGTCCATGAGGTAGCCAAAGGATGTAGATGCTTCCGGGGTAGGTACATATAATTTGCGTGTACCTGACACGCATGAAACTTTCGAGCATACGCGACTGCGTCTTTTATCATGGTGGACCAGAGATATCACATCCTTCTAATGCGGTCGTAAAGTTTGGTGCCAGGTTGGTGTGCACCACAAACCCCTTCGTGTGTCTCCCTAAGGACTTCTTCCGCCTCTTTAGTGGATAAGCAACATAATAGTAAACCATCATACCCCGATGATATAGCGTTTGACTCTCTGTGTTATAGTAGAATCTCGATGCTCTTCGTCAGATTGAGTCCTTTTCCTTAACATCTTCTGGTAAAATTCCATGCAAGACGTAATCGATGATAGGTAAACATCAATCTCGGGGTTCGAACTCAACTTGAGTTGAATACATTTCTTTAATATCCTCTTCTCTATCGTCTAAATCATAGATTGGTACGAAGAGTTGATAAGTTCTTACCATAACGATTTGTTCCATTTCGAGAGGCTACGTCAGAGATACCGCTTATGTTGCTAACGCATCCGCGTAGGTGTTCTGTAAGGGTGGAATATATTCAATGAAGAATCCTTCGGACGATTCCGCCATCTCAACGGCCATCCTATGGTATGATATCAAATCATGTTTTCTGACCTCGTACTCCCCTTTAACTTGCTTAACTACCAGTTGAGAGTCACCAAAAGCTTCAAGGTACTCGACCCCCAGCTCTTTAGCAAAGCTGAGTCCAATAAACAGCGCGTTATACTCGGCTACGTTATTCGAGCACAGCTCGGTCAGTGAGTAAGCTCGAGGCGTCACATGTTTTCCTGGGGAAACTAAGACAACTCCAACTCCGGAAGAAATCTTAGAACATCCAGAAGCACTTGCTACATTATTTGCTCGAGAAGTATCGTCGAAGTACAAACGCCACACCTATTGATGGGAAGTTACGTTGGCTTCGTGGGTTTCATCTGGCAGATCGTCGTACACCTCGGCAGTATCCGTAGTTAGGTTAGCTACCAGGAGATCGCAAATATCTTGGCCTTTGACCAACTTTTGTTTCTTAAAGTGTATGTCGTATTAGAATAAAAGCAGGGCCCACTTCGCTAGCCGCCAATTCATGAAAGTGGGCTGTGTCATGAATACTCAAACTGGTTTAACATTGTAAATGATGTAAATAGTCTGTCCGACCAAGTAGTGCCGCATCTTTTGAATAGTGAATACTAAGGCGAGACACTCCCTTTTAATCATTGGATACTAAGATTCGACACCCATAAGGGTCTGGCTCAAGTAATATACTGCTTGTTCGTAGCTGTTATCGTCATCTTATGTAAGTAATGCATTTAACGAGTGGCTCGTCGCCTTGACATAAATCAAGAACGGTTTGCCTGATTTTAATGCAACGAGCACAGTGGATCTCGAGAGATATTCTTTAATATTTTCAACATTTTTTAACAAGTGTTGTCCCATACGAATGATACGCCCTTCTTTGTAAACCTGGAGAATGGTTAACATTTCCCCGAATGGTTTGAGATGAACCGGCGGATATAAGCTAATCGTCCTTGTAATCCTCTGAGTTCCTTAAGGTTTCTCAGGGGTTGCAGCTCATTAATTTCCTTCACTTTATCAGGGTCGATGTGAATACCCTTGGTAGTGACGATGAATCCAAGGAATTTGCCGCTGGACATTCCGAGGAAAGTTTTGGTAGGATTCATCTTCAATTGGTGAGTCCGCATCAGGTCAAACATTGTTTTCAAGTCTTTGATATGATCATTCTTATCACGACTTTTCACAACTAGATCGTCCATGTAGCATTTGACAGTCTTCCGGAGATGCTCCTGAAAAATCTTTGACATGGCTCTCTGATATGTGGTACCTACGTTCTTTAAGCCGAAGGGCATAACTGTGTAACAGAAAACGCCAAGGAGTGTTCTAAATGCGTTATGCTTTTCATCATCTAGATGCATTTTTATCTAATTATAACCAGAAAACCGTCCATGAAGGTCGAATCCACACGTATTGTCAATGATAACATCTGTGATGGAAAGAGAAAAATCGTCTTTCGGGCAGGCAGTGTTAAGGTCTCTAAATTCGATACAAATCCTAATTTTCCCATTCTTTTTAAGGACCAGGACAATATTGGCAAGTCATTCAGGATGTTGCTCCTCCCTGACGAAACCCGAATCGATAAGATTTTTAACTTCGGACTCGATTTCCTCCATAATTTGTGGATGAAACCGTCTTTGTTGCTGTTTGAAAGGTTTGACATCCGGCTTAATATTGAGGTGATACATTGCTACATTTGGATCGAGCCCTAGCATATCCTCATAATTCCAAGCAAAAACATCGATATATTCCCTAATGAGGGTAATTAGCTCTTCTCTTTTATTTGGTGGGAGACTGTCGCTAATGAATATTGGTTTCGGATTATCCTCGTCACCCATATTCACCTGGATTACTTGATCTTCGGTAGGGGGTTCCCTTTGTTTAAACCTATCACCGTACTGCATATTCAGGTGATGAACCCAAGGGTCTTCCTAAGTCGACATTTGGTCGTCTTCCTCTATTGTGGCAGGGTCGACTGTAGCCATGTTCGACATTAGCCTTTTGAACATTTTTTCAAGACTAGCATCTGAGTTTCAGGCTGAAGAGTCGGAAGAATATCCGTCTTTACCCTTATTAGCAATCTAATCAATGACCTGCCAACAACACTCGTCGTCGGACGAGGAGACATAGCCTAAACCTCTTCTGTGGCTATAATAGTTATCGGGTTTCCCTTTCGGTACATAGGCCATACGAGGTGGAACTCGCGGACCTCGACCAAAACAAAGACACTCTCCGAGTGCGAAGTTATATTTGTATCTCTCTATTAGATTACGTGCTTTTGTGTCATATCTGAATAAATAAGGGGCCGGTTTATCATAATCGCTATCTTCTTCCAAGAAGTGATTTGGTATTGAAAATTCTTTCCCCTTACCGTAGATGACTTCTTTTTCACCTCCTGTCTTCACAAGAATGATGCGCGTTGTTCCGAACGAATCCTGAACATGTTTCTTTGTCATGCAAGACGAATGAAGTGGTACATACAAGTTAGGGTCATTGTATAACCCCTTTATGATATTATCGAGACACAATGAGTACTCTAAATCATCATTTATTGCTACTTCTTTGACAAGTTACCAATTATAACTACTATCTGATGAATCTCTATTGTCAAGATTGATTACAATGGATACAATGTCATTAAGTACAAAACCACCGTCATAACTAAACCCAGCTTCAGTATCAGCTTCTTCTTCGCTGTCCGTACCTTGGGCCGATGGTTAAGTATCGGATTCAGCATCGTAGAGAAGAGAGTCAGTAAAATAATTCTCTAACCCCTTAAACGGTTGCTTATCCGCGATCATCGTCTTGACCTCATTATTAGTGTCTACATACTTAAGATACTGATGGAGGGTAGAAGAGACTATAACATTGCTATGGATCCAAGGTCGACCCAACAGTAGGTTATAAGAAGTATCTGCGTCAATCACATAGCATGTGACTTCCGACTTCAAATCTCCAATCTGGTACTTTACCTAGATTTTACCCAATGGTCTGGACCCACTGGTATTGAATCCGTAGATCGTAGTGCCTGTGGTGGCCAGCTTACTGGTCGGTGTTCCGAGATTATACATCAATCGGAGCGGCATGATGCAAACAGTGGAACCCGGATCGACTTGAATCCAGTTGACAACGCCGAAGACAATATGCCCGGTGAAATACAAGGGCCGGTCATGCTTTGAATTCTTTATTTGCATGTCCTCCTTGGTAAAAGAAATGTAGGGAAGGTGGCGTGCCGTGAGGTTGTAATGCTGCACTGAAGGCTCTGGTTCTTCAGGGGATGGTTTTATCTGAGTCAAGAAAACGTCAGAGTTGGCTAAGGCTTCTTGTAGTGCTTTCCTTGTGTCCTTCGAAAGACGTAGTAGCTCACATAGAGTTATTCTAGCCAGTATATTAGCTAACTGTACCATAATATCGAAGCGCTATGGAGTGTTCGAGCTTCCCGGTTTGTCTCTCCTAATTGGTTGATTGAATCGAGACTGCTTCGGGTTCTGGCCCTCTTGGTATAACGGCTATTTCTCCTTTAGCTTTTGCTGAGTCTTTTCAACTGGTGCCGGGGGAGTCGTGACCACCCCTATTTCCACTAATGTCTTGGAGGGAATGGTTTTAGCTAGTCCATGTTTAGCCGATTGATCGGAAGCACTCGGATACTTGAAATGCTACTCATTTCCACTCCTGGTAGCAAAGACCTCTTGCTCGTCTTCGGAGAGTGGGAAAGTAGGAATTCCTTCATCATTTTCTTCTAGAATAGCTGCAACTCTATAATAGGACTTTCCTTTCCTCTTTGATTTCTTCTTAAATGATGACCCAGCCCATTGTTCATCTTCGATCAGATCAGGATGGACCCAGAGAATCTCGCCATTTGGGGCTGTGTGTGGCACAAGTCCTTTCTGGTGTTGTCTGTAAGGATCGTCGTTGACGGTCTTCACCGCTATATTTATCACGGGCTCAGGCTGGAACCAGTTCAAAGGAACAGATACGAGGCTAATTAATACGACATTTGCACCCACCTTTTTTTCCTTGGTCGATTTCACCGTAAGGACTCCAACATCGATCAACGCTTGGATTTTATCCTTAAGGGCGTAACACACCTTGGTAGGATGATGCACAGCTCTATAGAATACGCAGTATTTCGGGTCGTTAACCTTCTTGGCATCTTCCTGATCTTGGATTGGGGGTAACTTGATCTTGTTATTCTCCACGAGGTGTTTCAAGAGACTAGGAACCTCGTCCTCCCTGAAAGAATAAACTTTTGGGAATTTTGGTTTGGTAGTCTTTGGCTTTTGTGACCTCTGTTGCCATTGCGATTGTTGAGGCCCCTTTTGTGGTTGCTGTTGTTGTTGTGGTTACAATTCGAATGTCTGGTTCACATCCACCATATTCGCTTGATCTTTCCCTTTACCTCAAGGAACAAAATTCTGCTTTGGAGTATTAGTCATCGTTTAACATCTTTCAGCCTTCTTCCTTTTGAGGAAACGTTCGGCTCGTTCTCCTCGTACTTTTAAGTCCTTCCAAGTTTTGGATGGTGCCATTCCCATGGCTTCTAGGATATCTAGTGAAAGGTTATTGTCACAAGTCTTGATGATACGAGTCGCTGTACGAGCACCCTTTAGTCGCGAAATTACCAAATGATGGGTTGAGAAGAAGACAACCAAAACACAAGAACAATTCAGTATGGCGAAGGAAAATACCTTCTCTAGATTATGAAGAACCAATTATTAAAAATCTCTCCCTCACAATCTCACTAGAATCGAGAACAACCTCTCAATCCTCTCTAAACCCTAATACAAATATTAGAATCTCTCTTAATTACCTCTTGATTGCTTAGAAATCCAAAAACAATCCTTTATATAGGTGTACAAACGTGAATGGCAATCTGGTAAATAACTAAGCCCAAAACCAACAGGAATTCGTGTGAACAGAAACCCAAACGAACCAGGAAACCATCGATGAGTCGACTCATGACTGAGATGAGTCGACTTATGACCTCATATGAGTCGACTCATAACTGATGAGTCGACTGGTCAAAAACTTTTGCTAATAGGGCTTGAGTTCTTGAGTCGACTCATGACAGGCATAAGTCAACTCAACCTAATGAGTCGACTCATGTATATGTATGAGTCGACTCACAGGCTAAAATCTGGATTCTTCGAATCTACTACTCGTCCTCTCATTCCATGCTTCCACCTGCGTTCCACTGTACTGTTTTACACCTCTATTCTCATGCTATCATGAGAATCATCTATCCTCAAGCTCCCATGAGGATTGCTAAGTTCTGAAGAGAAGATACACTCGTACCATGAGTCCCCTCTTTAGGAACTTGAAGTCTCATTCAAGTTAGAACTTTTGCTGAGGAAACTGTCGAGCTCTTTCATCTTTTCTGCACTACCTGGCCTTGTTAGGAATCCGGTCTCGACGTCCGATCGGAAACATCTCATCCATCCCGCGTCTCGTCGTAGTCACTGTTAGTCCCAAGTAATCCTTTGTCGATGGCTTTTCTGAAAGTCTAATGCACAGCGAGACAAACTTCTTGCTTGCATTCACTAGTCTCTTCGCTCGTGTCACCGTCCCCAAGCTTGTCCCCCTCGGAAGAGATGCCGAACGAAATATGAACCTTTTACCATCCTTAGTGAAGGTGTACTTCTGAGCCCGCCTCTCGTAGATCGCATATCTATCCCGTAAGTACGGATTGCCCAGTATAATCTGACAAACATCCAATGGAACAACGTCGCACGTGACCTCTTCAATATATGACTCGTGGAGTATAAATCTAACAGTGTATTGATCAACTATACTCAGTTTCTCCTCCTTCTGAATCCACCCCAATGGATAGGGCTTCGAATGCTTGACCATCTTCAGACCTAGCTTCTGAACCAATGCCTCAGATATCAAATTCTTCTCGCTACCCGAATCAACAATGGCATCAACCAAATTGATCTTCACTTGCAACTTAAGAACATAGAGTTACTCTCTCGGGTCGTCGTCCTCTTTCGTGGTCTGCTTCCCTGCTATAAGGTTGAGACTGCTGTTGGGCTCTGTCATCCCCGGGACTTCTTTCGGACCTTGAGCTATCATGTATGCCTTTTTCTCCTCGTTCTTCTTCAACCCTCTTGGCTTGAGATGAGGATACTTCTCCCAGCACCGATCAGCTGTATGCCCTGTCTTCTCGCAGTGACTACAAATCAGCCTTGCTTTCCCTGGATCACCCTTTTTCTTCTCCTCCTTAGATTGAGAACCACTAGAATCACCTCCCGTCTGTTTGAAGTCTGCCTTAGCCTCGTTGCCCTTCTTTTGCTTGTCCTCGAGGGCAATAGCCTTCACGCTCGCCTCTGCAATTGATTCCACCGTGAATAGCTTCATCTCCTTTTGGATATAATCGTTCAATCCCTCCATATACTTCATAAACACAGAATATTCCTCTGTCGTAATGTTGAGGACCATCGCCTGCTGTCGAAACTCCATGGTGTATTCTTGAACGGTTTGATTGACCCTTTGGCGTAAGCTGTACCACTTGTACCAATGCTCTTCAAAGAATCCTACCGGGTAGAACTGCTTCCTCAATAACTCCTTGAACTTGTTCCATGACACCGTCTTCTTCTCCTGCTTACAGTAGGATTTCCACCACGTCAACGTGTGCCCTGAAAGCTTCAAAGTTGCGAACACAATCTTCTCTTTTGACGAATAGCCATAAAGAGTAAAATACATCTTCATCCGCTCGATCCAGTCATCAAGCCTCTTGACGTCAACACTCCCATCATAAACAGGAGTCTCCACCTTGAAGTCAATCTTTAGGTTCTGATAAGAATTTTTACCCCCTTGATGCAATGCAGCCTTAACGGTCTCCTCCTCCTCGTCGGAATCTGAATCTACTCTCTCCACATCGGACTCAACAATTTTCTTCGAAGAAGATTCACCTTGTTTGCCACCTCCATGGATAAGACTGACGAGTTGTGTGAGAGTCGAACTTATCGTCTCGTTCTGCTTCTCTAATGTATCAATCCTCACTGAATTGTCTCCTTCATCCATCTTCTCCTTCCTTATCTTCTGGACTTCTTCAAGGGAAATAAGGATCTCGCCAAGCTTCTTATACTGTGATCGAGTAAGGACCATACACAGGATGCCTCCTTCATAGGATCTGATTGCTCTGATACCAACTTGATACGAGTCGCCGTGCGAGCACCATTTGGTCGCGGAATTTCCAAAAGGTGGGTTGAGAAGAAGAAAACCAAAACACAAGAACAATTCAGTATGGTGAAGGAAAATACCTTCTCTTGATTATGAAGAACCAATTATTACAAATCTCTCCCTCGCAATCTCACTAGAATCGAGAACAACCTCTCAATCCTCTCTAAACTCTAATACAAAGATTAGAATCTCTCTTAATTACCTCTTGATTGCTTAGAAATCCTAAAACAATCCTTTATATAGATGTACAAACATGGATGGCAATCTGGTAAATAACCAAGCCCAAAACCAATAGGAATTCATGTGAACAGAAACCCAAACGAACTAGGAAACCATCGATAAGTCGACTCATGACTGAGATGAGTCGACTCATGATCTCATATGAGTCGACTCATAACTGATGAGTCGACTGATCAGAAACTTTTGCTAACAGGGCTTGAGTTCTTGATTCGACTCATGACAGGCATGAGTCAACTCAACCTGATGAGTCGACTCATGTACATGTATAAGTCAACTCACAGGCTGAAATCTAGATTCTTCGAATCTGCTGCTCATCGTCTCGTTCCATGCTTCCACCTACGTTCCACTGTACTGTTTTACACCTTTATTCTCATGCTATCATGAGAATCATCTGTCCTCAAGCTCCCATGAGAATCGCTAAGTTCCAAAGAGAAGATACACCTGTATCACTCGAGGATAAAATCTTCACTGACCGGATCTCGACAATTCATCACTTTGTTCTAGAATCTTTTAACGAAGTTCTCCACCAACTCTTCATCCTTCTGTTTCTCATCAAACAACGTTCCGATTGAAACTTCGGTATCATCATCGAAGAAATTCGTAAGAAACGTGTCTTTCATGTCGTCCTAACTGTTGATACTCCTCGGCTTGAGGTGGCGATACCAATCGAAGGCCGCTCCACGAAGAGTACCCACGAATGACCGTACCATTAAAGGTTCATTATCGGAGATTATCCCCAAATGGGACTTGAAATATATCAAATGCTGGGTGGGTGAACCCTTTTCGTCGAATGGGATGAAGTTAATCAGATTAAACTTTGCTGGGTATGGGATTGACTCCCATTCCCTTGGGTATGGACATGGTATTCTGGACTTCTTTACCTCCTAAGAACTCATCAACACGTTGATTTTGCTCTCCAAGTCCCTCACCTTCTTATCCTCATTCATATCTTTCTTCGAGCAATTTCAGGGAGAAGTGAAATGGTCTTCCTTTGTATTGTTATCATTTGAGGGTCCACCCCCAGCATTGTTATCAGCGGGAGGGGTTTCCATATTAGCGTTCTCGTCCGCTTCCCGATCACTATCAACCTGATTAGGATTATTACGACGGTTTGACTCTCCCTGCTGGTTCGTCAGCGCTGCAATTTATTGGATGTGCATATTTCTCATTTCCTACATAGCCATTATCTTTCTGTTTGGCTAAATCGTCCTCAAGAATCTTAGCCATTTGCTCGGCGCTAATCATGAACGATTCGTAAGATTGTCCTACGCTGGATGTCGTATCATCAGAAGCCAACGCCGAGTCATGCCAAATCATGAACGTTTTGTCGTCCAAGGATCGTGACCTTCTGGGTCTAGGTCTGACAGTTTCAGATTGCAGCCAAGTCATGCGTTGAAATACTTCTACAAAAGGTTCAGGACTGAAGCGTCGCACGGATTTGCCTTTGTCAACCATGTTGATAGTAACTCGCGAGAGCTCATTACTTGTGCCGGTTGACCTTCTTCTACGGAAACGCCTCGGCTTAGCCTCGGATGTTCTGGTGGAGATTCTTTCAAACACCGAAACCCTTTGTGGGGGCTTAGGGTAGCAGCATTCTGACAACACAACCTTGATTATCTTGGCACACGAACAGTGCGGGTTCATGTCTCGAGTATTTCTTTTTCGGGACTTATTCGTACCCTAGCCTGATAGTACAACTCATCGGTCTGATGACCGGAGCAACCCATCGTGTATTAGCACGACTTCCCAAGTATAACGTCGTCATTGGACGAACATGTTTCCCTCTGGGGATACGACACTTCATTGGCGTCTTCAAGAGTTACTCGTTCATATTTACATCTTCGTGAGCGTGAAACTCTAATAGACTCTTAAACTTTGACTCCTAATCCGATGCGGTCGGTAATAGGAGTCTTCCCTTTATTATTATTATTGGGGGGATTAGTATGACCCCCAGCCTGAATTGTTATTTGGGAACCTTTCAATGGCCCAAATATCTCCTTCACAAGTACTTTACCTCAATCTTCGGGGAGAGGACCAAGGCGGTCTTTCAGGAAAACTCTAAATTTGGTGAGATCCACGCTATCATATGGCTCCGTTGGAGGTATGGGGACAGGGGAAATGAGATCTGAAGTTGACGAAGGCTGAGTGGTAACTTCATCCACTTTTACCTTAGGCGCTGACTTTGCCTTCGGCATCCACACCCGTTTGTGCTTGGGTGATTTTTTAACTGCCTCTTCCTTCTACATTTCTTTTGCTTTTTGCAAAAGGATTCAGGCGTGCACGAGCAATGTACGGCGCTTCTAGATTCGCTCCTCAAGGGTAGAGCGGGTCATTTTGACACGGACCCATTCATTCTTCTCTACTTTGGAGGAGAGGTTGTTTGCTCACTGTTGTTGTTCTCGGCGCTACCTAGATTTCAGATCCACATCATAGCGGATCCTGTCCATTGGCTCCAAAGCCTTGGCCAGTTGACGCGCAAGGCGTTGGCGTTGTCTTTAGCGTGCTCTCTTCGACAGAGTTGGTACGTCTTCACCAGTTAAGCTTTTGCTGGAGGGGAGGCCCAGATCTACAACTTGGACCTCGTTGGATGCTAGAGGGGCATCGCGAGGTGTAAGTGCAATGGCGACGAGAGGATCTTGGATCTTCGAGCATGAAGTCCAGCGGGTATTTCCAGAAGAGGAGGCCTTCCTACGCTTGGGAGGAGAGGCAGATCTGGAGGAGGAGGAAGAGAGATACTCTTCAAACTTTTGCTGGTCGAATTCGTATTCAACCTCTTCATTCACCGGGATCTTGATCGCCGGTTGCATCACGACAGCCTCAACAGAGAGGCTGTTGGCTCCCACTGTGGTCGCCAACTTATTTTCATCAAAAGTTTCCTTCATTATCGATTTCATTACAACTTTAATCATTTACAGCGAATTCAAATAACAAAAATAAAAATTACAACTCTCTTGAAAATAAACACAAGAATCGTTTATCGGCTCTTACTTGCGTGGGTTCTTGGCCGGTGACGGGGACGTTGATATCCGTGGACTACTAAGCGACCAGAACAAATCTAGAGCTTCGTGATTCGCGAAGGAATTAAGAAGCCGAAACAATTATCTTGGCAACAGCGAGATAATCACTCTTCTCGAGATCACCGCAACCGGGTAATCTCAAGGGAAGAACACGGGAACTGCAGATCTGACGAACTCTTCTTCTTCATGCTGATGAACTCACTCTGATCTCTTCCTCTCTTCTAAAATTTGTGCTCCTTCAGTCTTTAGTTCGGTAGAGCTTTGCTAATGCTCAAGAATTCTAAATCTCAAAAATGAAGGCACTGGAGCTGTATTTATAGGCTTCAGGAGCCCTGTTTTCGGATAAGAATGGCCGATTCCCTCTTATCCTCAGTTGTAACCACTTAATCACGTTCATGGATGATATTTTATTAGTTGAAGCAAATTCAGACGGTTAACGATCGAAAAACTACCAAAAATAGCCAAATCTGATTTTTTGAGTCTGCAGACACCCGTGGGTATCTCGGCGTGGCCGAGACACTCACAGCTGAGACACCTTTGGGTGTCTCAAGTTGGCCGAGACATCAAAAAGGTGTCTTGACTTTGGCTTAGGGCTCGGTCTGCACGTTCCATCCATTTTTGCCGTATTTTCATCATCCGAACTCGGAATCGTGCGATCCAAAATGCATCAGAAAGCCAACAAGGAGATCTACAAGATCCCATGATTGAATCATATGTAGAGTAAATGGGGCACAAGGGTAAATTCATCTTTCGTAAGCGACATGTAGCTCCCGGTTCATTTGTGTTTCCCTTATTCCGAAATTATGTTGCTTCACATGGTCTGTCGACTCACTTCATATGCTTGTCATCATCAAATGAGCTTTTGTGACTCGAATAGTAATGTTCATCATCTTCTCTCTGTCTTAAGCTGCGTACAGGGCCTATAGGTAATTTTTGACGCCTACAATTATGTGACACGTGCACGACGTTTTTCGATGAGCTCTTCCCTCGTCGAACGAGTCCTCTTGATGAGAACCCACTCTTCGGTCAATGGCTTGGAGGACATGTCAAAAACTTAATGTTGACATGATTTAGTTGCATGGCAAATCTTAGACTCTAAGTTCATGTAGTATTGAATCCCATCGACCTATTCCAGGCCTTAGCGAGCTAACGAGCGAGACGTTGGCATTGTCTCTGACGAGCCCTCTTCGTTAGAGTTGGTGAACTTTGATTGAACAATTCCTTAAATAGGGAGGAATCGTCTTGAGTAGAGCTTCCAGCTTTAGGGGTCGTCGAAATAATGTTGCGAGGGAAGGCCTTGGCAGCGATTGGGTGAGAGTCTTCACCTTAGGCCTTCATTGGCTTGTAAGCCTTCTTCAATGGTGAGATCCTCCTGCACTTGCGGAACAAGGAAGATCTTGAAGAGGATGAGAAGAGATATTCCTCAAACTTGGTTTGGTCGAACTCGTAATCAACCATGGATTCAACCGGTATCTTGATCGGCTACGACATGACGGTCTTGGTAGCTAGACCGTTGGCTCCCACTGTGGTCGCCAGCGTGTTTGCATCAGGAACAAGTTTTGTTATAGAATTCATTATAATTGTTTATCGATTACAATAAATATAGAAGAGCAAGTTTCATAATTTGTAAAACTACTCTTTACAACAAAAAAGATCAAATTACAATGCTCCTTGGAAACACACGTAGGATCATTTTGGATCGCTACTTGTGTGGGATCTTTGCCTGTGCTGGGGGCACGTTAGTCTGTGGTCCATCAAATCACAGATTTATATTGAACCGTGAAAGTTATTTGGGAATTCTTTCTTTGTTTAGAAGTAAGAAAAGAAAGTAAATATCTTATCGATGTAAGACAAACACTCTTCTTAAGATCAAGTCAAAGCTTAAATCTCAATGAATCATAAGATCTCCAAAAAAGGCTTGCACGTGATGAAGACTCTCTCTTTTTTGCTTAGACTTTACCAAATTGCTCAAGTCTTTCTGCTTTATCTGCTCCAAAAATTCTATGCCCGTCAGTGATGGTCATAGGGGGGTATTTATAACCCCTAGGAACTATAACTGAAGTCAGAAGTTGAAAAGTAGGTGTGTCAAAGAGCTCCTATTTCCAAGACAGTTGTAATTGTCTCGAAAGCATGATCAGCTTCCTATTTTCTAGTCAGTTATAACTGTCTTGGAAGCATGGTTAATTTTAGTAGTTTTGTAACCACTCCCCCTATGTTTAATTACCATTATTCATGCGGTTATAGGTGTGATTCTCACTTATAACTGCTCCCCCCATGTTCATAGGTGATCCCCAACACTAATAAGCCATGTGGACCATATGAAGCTCAAGAAAACTGTCAGAAAACATGTTGTCAGCTTCTCAGTGTGCGAGACAGTCTGAGGTGTCTCGCACTTCCGAGACACCTTTAGTGACTCGCACTTCCGAGATAATTTGTGTTGTCTCGGGTATTTTGACTCTAACTCTCTCGTCCAATCTTAGAATAAGGTGATCCAAGATAAGTTGGCAACCTAGTGAAGAGATATACAATTTTTATCTTTTGACCTCTTTTAGATTCGATACGAATCAATGTCTAAGTTTTAGTTATTGTCTTGTAGTTTTCGAGATAGTTGCATGTGTCTCGAAAACTATGTGTTGTATTTTATCTCTAACTCCCTCATCTGATCTAAAAATGAGAGTATCTAAGATGATTTGGAAAGAAAGATAAGTGATCTATAACTTTTATTTTTTGAGATTTTTCAGATTCGATGAGAATCATGGTCGAAATATTAATTCTTGTCTTGTAGTTTCCGAGACAGTTGCATTTGTCTCGGAAACTATGTGTTGTATTTTATCTTTAACTCCCTCATCTGATCTCGGAATGAGGTGATATAAGGTGCATTAGAAAGATGGTGAAGAGATATACAACTTTTATCTTTTGAGCCTTTTCAGATTCGATGCGAATCGTGGTCAAAATATTAGTTCTTGTTTTATAGTTTTCGAGACAGTTGCATGTGTCTTGGAAACTATGTGTTGTATTTTATCTCTAACTCCCTCGTCTGATCTCAGAATAAGATGATCCAAGATGCGTTAGAAAAATAGAGAAGATATCTATAACATCCCATAGGAGAGGCACATATGGTGTGGGCGAGACACACATGGTGATTCGTCCTTTGTGGATGAGACACAGCTTCTGGTTGAGTCGTTTCGTCGTTGTTTTTTTTATCGTTCCATTGATTCGTATGATTCACCAATTCACTTCATGCACTTGTTAGCTTCCCAAGGCATCAGATGATCCTCATTGACTCAGATATTGACGTTCATCATCTTTTCTCTATCTCAAGCTATGTGCGGGAACCTATAGGCAATTTTTATGCCTACAGTGTGTAAATAGTTCTGTTGTTAATCCATCTAGTTTTATTTCTTCCTTTCACTTTTATTGTTAGTGTTGGTAAGATCTGGATCTCATCATGTGGTACGTTACACTTCTCATAACCAGGGATGGGGTAAAGGATTGGTTTGTAACTTTTTTAAAACCTTCAACCGTCATAAATCAATCGCAGAATTGATAACATCCCTCTCCAAAAACATAATGACTATGCATACATGTTTACAAGGAATACGAGTTACATCTTACGCATGGCATGTACATGTTTTATGCTTCAGATCCACTTGACAAGTTTTATGATTTTTTACCTCAAATCATCCTCTATGAGATTGACGCACATCCAGTGGGCGTTCATTTTCCATGTTCTCTTTAAGGACAAGCTTAGCTTTGGGACAAAGATATTCAATCCAATTTTCAACCATTTCTCGTCCACCATTCATGCTAACCATAATTTGCTTACGTATGTGCTCTACCATTTATAGTATTTGTAGTAATCTAGTCTCATGTAACCACCTATTGAAAGATCAGCATTAGATGTAAAGTGGTCATATCTGAAACATAATAGGAAATTCATTACCATTAATATGAAGTAAAATAGAATTAACTATTGAACATTAACATTTAATAGGAAATTCTATTGAGTAAACAAGAACGTCTAGACTTAATAGGAAATGGCTTAAACATAACATTAAATACGTTATGATTACTTATACTTTAGCTAAATTTAAGAAAGAACGCATTTGTCCAGTTCTCTAGAGCGTAATTGATGACAATATTATATGCCCTTTTGTTTATCAGTTTAATGTCTTTCTTATAACCATTCTATTCTATTTTAGTTTACTTGTAACAAGCTGATTATAATAGATTCCCCAATATCTGAGTATCATTTGCCTTTAGTCCCAAATCCTTCAATTTTAACTTAAAATTCTCTAGTAGATGTAGAATACATCTAGAGTGTAGAGCATCTGGAAAAAAAATTCTAACAGCTTATCTAATTCCCTTATATGCGTCTGATATTATAACTCGGTGTGGAGGATTGTATGGATCTGGCCTTTTTCATAGAGTATAGACCACAAACCTGTAATGAGTTACTAGTTAACATACAGAAAATTTGACTTAATATGTAAGAGGTCGTCGTTAACATACAATTACACTTCACATGCAGTAAATTAAACTTAACATATAATCTATTAGACTTAATATATAAGAAAATAGACTTAACATGTAACATGTTGTAGTTAACATACAACAAATTATACTTCACATACAGGAAATTAGACTTAATATATAATCCGTTAGACTTAGCATACAAGAAAATAGACTTAACATGTAAACATGTTGCAGTTAACATACAACAAAATAGACTTTACATACAAGTCCTTAGACTTTATTTCCAACTAATTAGACTTAACATCATAACTATTGAACAAAACATCAGAAATAAGTATAAAAATAGCATTTCATAGAGTATTGACCACAAAGTTTGTAAGAACCACTTCCAGTTAATGTTATTTTCCTGATCACATATGCAATACACTAGTGAAATATCCCTTAATTTTCATCGTATGCTACAGCAATGAGGTTTGGATCGATCTTTCAAGAAGGTCCCATCCAAAAATATAAGTGTTTGATATCCATGCAAAAAACTATTTATGCAATCAGCATAACAAATGAATAGTCTTGTAAACCTTCCCTCACTTTGTTCAACATGAATATAGCTACTTGGGTTTGTCTCAGTAACATTGTGTACATACCTACAATTTGAAAAAAGCAGTGTTAGATTTAATAGGAACCATATTAGACTAAACAACATACAACATTTGACTTAGCATTCACATATAATAGGAAACAACTTTAAAATAACAGGAAATAGTTTAGACATAACGTCAAACGTTTTGCATTTAACATACTAGACCATAAACCTGTAATGAGTTGCAATTAACATACAATAAAATAGACTTAACATGTAACAGGTTGCAGTTAACATACAACAAATTAGGCTTCGCATACAACGCTTTGGACATGACATGTAATGACTTGCAGTTAACATACAAGAAATTAGACTTAACATATAATTTGTTACACTTAGCATACAATAAATTAGACTTAAAATAGGTTATAGTTAAGATACAACAAATTAGACTTAACAAATTAAACGTTTTGCATTAAACGTGAAATAATTTGACTTAGCATGTAATAACTTGTACTCCATACATGAAATTAGTTTGAATAGGGCAAATATTATCTTTTACCTCCGTAATTGATCATAGGCCTTATAAGCATCACCAAATAATTGTTCTTGTGCTCTTTCTTTACCCCCACCGTATCTTATAATACTCAACCCTTAGCCCATATGAACTTAGAAACTTTTTTTGCACATCAATAGGGTGTATTTTTTGTCGAACCTTCAACATGGGTTGTAATTTGGTCGCAATGAATTTTCGAAGGCCCTAGATTGACTGATATTATTATCATGCTGCCCACAAGTGTGGTTATTCACGAACCTTTTTATAGCAAGTTTAGTTTTATTTCTAGGTGGAGAGGCAAATAACATCCATGAGCAACTTTTGGTTTCCTTAAACCGACAATAAACTTGAATACGCTTTGGTTTATTCTTTTCAAGTTCGTACTTAATTTTTTGGCCATAAAATAGTAGAGAAAAGCTAATCTTAATTCTTTTGCACTGCCAAACAGTTGTCACTCATCAATTAAAGTAGTGTGTCACATGCATGAATTCTCTCTGATTTGCTAGTCATGTCATCAATCATCATAACATTATCTCCAAAAGGATTATCATTGGGAATCATATCTAATACATATGTCCTATCTGAAATACATGTGGATGTCAACATCGGTGGACCACAATCATTACTTTTTGAGCTCAAATTGAGGGCAACGCTGCAAATGTTTAGAAAAGAAACAAATAATCGAAAACTAAACCAATAATAAAAACTAGACATTCAAAACTAAACAAGACTTAACATTAAACCAATTTGAGTCATCGAACTAATTTGAGTTAACATTGAACAGATTTAGACTTAACAACATACAAATTAGATTTAACATGTAACGACTTGCAGTTAACATACTACAATTTATACTTAACGTACCACACTTTAGACTTAATATGTAATGATTTGTAGTTAACATACTACAAACTATAGTTAACATACAACGCTTTGGTACTAACATGTAACGACTTGTAGTTAACATACTAGAAATTAGACTTAATATACAACGCATTGGACTTAACATAGTCTCACTTATAGTTATTATACTAGAGATTAGACTTAACGTATAATGCTTTGGACTTAACATGTTCTCACTTGCAGTTAACATACTAGAAATTAGACTTAACATACAATACCTTGAACTTAACATGTTTTCACTTGCAGTTAACATACTAGAAGTTAGACATAACATATAATCAATTTCACTTAACATTCTATTTTTAGGCTTGTTATTCAACCCAAATGACTTAACATAAAAGCCCTTAGACTTAAGTTCCAACTCACTTGACGTCATAAATATTGAACTTAACATCAAAAAAACTAATAACTTACAAGTCTTGTCGAACTTGCTCGTGTTGGCCTTCTTGTTTTGATGATGTTTAACAAACAATTTACCACTAATGTTGTTTGTCTAGTATTTGTATCTTCTTATTTATTATAGACAAACAACATAGTTGGAGGATGGATGGAATAGCGCTTCAACGACGATATCAAATGGAGGTTGGCGGAATTGTGGAGAGAAGCCTACGCTATTCAAAGTTAAAGATCAAGTTCAAGCTTCATCCGCATAGTGTACCAAGTCAAGCTTATTGAAGATCAAGATCGGCTTGGGTAATCTAGTTTAGGTTTTATATTATGTGTGTTAAGTACCTTAAGCTCAATATCATACACACACACGTATTTGGTTTCTATGCACTTGCAAAATACATGTGTTTTCATGCTTTGGACACACTTGCAAAATACATGTGTTTTCATAAATAGAAATTCAATTTGAGAAATTCTTTTTCTAACATGTTTGTTTTTATGTTTATAAACATTTCGCAAAGTTTCATCAAGTTTGGAATTGATTTGTTATGTTTAATGGAATTTACAAAATCATGTTTTTGTTCGTGCACATGTTCGTGCATGTTTTACCAAATAGATGAGTTTTCATAAATGGGAAGTAGTATTCAAGAAATTCTTTCTTTGACATGTTTATCTACATGTTTAGAAACTTCTCTCAAAATTTTATTATTTTTAGAGTTGATTTACTGTGTCCAATTGATTTTTCAAAATCGTATATGTTAACAGTTTTTCAAAACTGTAAATTTGTGTTCAAATATTTATTTCTCTCAACTGGGAAAATATTTTTTAGAAATTCTTTCTCTGACATGTTATACTACATATCTAGAACATTCCCACAAAATTTCATAATTTTTGGAGTTCATTTACTATTTTAAATTGATTTTTCAAAACAGCTGCGCACTGCTACAGTAACTCCGGTCGACCGGAAATGTCTCTGGACGTCACTCAGCTTTGCATTTGGCTCCCGGTCGACCGTACCGGTCGACCGAAGTTACTGTAGCAGCCGCCTGTTGCTACAGTAATGGCTAGTTCTGTTTTTGTTTATTTTAATGTTTTGGGGGTGTTTTTATTGGTTTTTGGGGTTGTTTCATGAGCCTATATATACCCCATGCCCTCATACCTCTAGATGTTGAAAAAAAAAAGAGAATGTTTTAAAAAGAGTTTAACAAGGGTTTAAACTTGTTTAAGTGTTGTTTAAGTTTGTTTAAGAAGCTTTTAAGCATTTGAGTGTTTGGGTTTGTGAAGTCAACTTCACAAGAGCTTGAGGAGTTCTTCTATTGGTGCTTGAGCATTCAACCTTTCCTCCTTCAATCTCTTGATCTATTTGAGAAGTCTTCTAAACTCTATTTCTAGCTCTTTTTATATATTTGATTATCATTGTTATTAAGCTAGAATTATGTTGAGTTTAGCTTTGATTTATTTAATCTCATTGTTACACACACCCACATTGAGCTTTTAGTATTTACATACATAGTATAGTTGGGTGGTGAGAGTTTGTAGCTTTGAGTTGTGCTTAATTGTGTTCTCATCTATTGTAGAGAACAAATTTATATTTGTTACATTGTGAGTGTTGTAAGGTTTTCGGCGAGCTAGAAAACCGAGTGTGTTGTAAAGTTTTCGGTGAACTAGAAAACCGAGTGTGAGGAGTGACGTTGATCGATGAGCGTTGAAAACCGATACTGTGAGGTGTAAACGTTGTTCGGGTGAGCGTAGAAAACCCGGTTGTGATAGTGGATTTCTCCCCGGGAGTGGGGAGCGGAGACGTAGGACGGAAGGTCCGAACTCCGTGATCATATTGCTTGTTTGAGTTTGTCTTTGGCGTATTTGTTTTTGCATTTATCTTATATCGCCAATTGTGCATTGCTCATTCATTTTATCCACTATCTTGTTTAGATTGTTTACCCTTGTGTTGTTTATATATCCTTGCATATATTTCTATCATATAGGATATATCACCTTGTGTATATTGCATATTCTTGCACATAACTCTTTGTATATCTATCTTGCAAGAATACATTTGTTAATTAGTTTTAATTGGCATTTTAATCGGATTAGATTAGCATAAGACCCTAATCCCCCCCCCTCTAGGGTCCAACAGCTCGTTGTTATGGATAATTAAAGAATTCTCTGTTTCTACAAAAGCTTTCATGTGAATCTTTTTTAACCCAATATTGTGGCTATGCTCTACGATAGGCGACAGATCATCTTCATTCTCAATAGGAAAATTAAAGTTGTTGTTTATTTCATTTTTGAATGCTAACGATAAAGAATCGTATGTAAGTCTTAACCTCTCCGACACATCAAATTTGAGTTTCGTCATGGTGGTTGAAGAGTTAATCCTTAAAAAAAAAGTGCTTTATCACCTGATGAGACCATGCAGATGATAGCCTTCTCAGCTATTATGAAGGGAAGGTAGAAGGAGTAATTAAGAGAATTATAGGACAAGAGGAGTATTGAAGAGCAAAAATCCTAAACAATTAAATAGAAAGTTATTGCTCAAGATAGGGAAAATGGAGGGAAATTTCCCTCCAATTCCTCCATCAGATCACCATTAATGGGATCTGACTTTCGCTCATGAAAAGTCTTGATGGGGGCGCTGCGCCTAGGGAAGAAGGAGAAGGGCAATATAGAGTTTATTATAAAATGCAGTGTCTTTTATTCTATACGGCTGACGTGGAGGGGTCCGAACACATTAAATGTAATTTTTTGGGTTTGATCCACATGGGAAAAGATGAAAGTGTCAGGTTTAATGAGGTTATTATAATTGGGGTCTTGACACAATTTTCCCAAGCTTAATTATTATGATCCCCAAAGAAACCATTTCTTCTTCATCGCCATATTAATTCTTGATCCATATGATTCTCCTTCGTCATCCTTGTGACTTATGAGCTTAAGATCTTTGAGTTGTCAATGGGTTGTAGCAAAGGATGACATGGGTCTCCTTGATTTTACTTGCTTAAAATTTCGATTGTTGATGTTAGTTAGCTAACAGTTAGTCTATCTGTGGATTATGAGAGGTGTTGGGTTCTCAAGCTTCTTCAGACAACTTATTCTTGAGCCGATAGATCCATCCTGCACATGATGATTACTATGAGGTCGTAATCGGGGTCTCTGACGGTTCCTATGACGATCAAGTTAGTATAATGCTTGAGTAGAGAAGATGAATGAAGTTGAGATTTTTTTTAGCGCATATTTGCTTACTCTAAGCAGCAGACATAACTTCCCTTCTATAGCAGGTCCCAAGGCGTAAATGGGGAACTGAGGCCGAGTCGAAGCATGCTGCCTTGTTGGCATCTACTTTACAGGTGTTAGCTGCTGAGGGGATGAGTCACCTAGATCTTTAATACGATGGTGACTGGGTGGTGCGGTGGTGACGACATCTAATGTGTCATAGAGACTTTTGAGGTAGGAGTAATGATGATTCTATAATGTGATGTCAATCAACTTTTGACTGGGGGCTCGAGGATGCTACCTGCCAACTCGTTTCACCAGAGGTCGACAAGTACCGCCTTTCTAATCGGCTTTGCAAGCTGTTAACTTGGATGAGTCGAGTGGGGATGTGTCTCGAATTTGCAAGTAAGTCGACAAGTATCACCTCTCTAGTCGGCCTTGCAAATTGTCAGCCCAATTGGGGTCTCGTTTGGAGAAGTTCTGCTGGTGCCATTCCAATCGTCCTACCTTAGAGTGAAGTTTGAACAGTCAAGGACATGTGTCGATTCCCAAAAGAGGATTAACACTTAGGTTCTTTGCAGGATATAACAATTTTAATTTATTTTCTTGGACCCCTCCTTTAGTAAAGAGAATAGTAGATCCAATTAGCTTGCAGATGATGAATATTTATTTCTAGATTTCTTGATTTGTTGATGGATATGTATAAGAATTTATGAAAAGAGATTAATTAAGGTTGACTTGCAGACTTCATAAGATTTGGGTCTGAAGTAGTAGTGAGTAATATACAAAAGCTTATTTCTTCACCTGTCATCTTCATGTTAATCCCTCCGTCGGCCGCTCAACATTCTAAGGCAAGCCGTGAGTGCAATCTCGGATTTTTATAGCATAGAGTGGTTAAGGTTTTATGGACAGAGAGCTCAAATCATTAGTTCTGAAAGAGTGAGGAAGAAGATGGCAGATCATATTACATTATTACCCTTTAAATAAAATTAATTAAAAAATAAATAAATTCTATTTTTGGAGCACCAAAGCAAGAGCCTTTTTTATACACCTTAAATCTTCAATATTTGCCAAATTACCTCCTAAATTTCAATATTTGTAAAGTTACCGCCGAATTCTTCAATATTGAAAATTTCTGCCCATCAATTAACTTTGTTGGAATATTCTTACAATATTTCATTTTTTTCTGTTAATTTAATTTTAATAATTAAGTAATAACCAAAATGTCCTCATTTACTAATTAACCATGCGCACATCAATTCCCAGTTTTCTTTATTAATCCCTTCCCGTAACATGAAATGTCTTCTCCCCTTTTAAAGTTTACTCACTTTGTATTCTTTTTAATAATGAAGTAATAACCAAAATATCATCGTCATTTGTCTATAGTTATCCCTGTCCATGTTCACCTACCCGACTAGGCGCTCGCCGACTCTCATATTCACTGCTAGAAAAAATAATGGATAGAGATATTCTGAGATGTGAAACATTTTTCTTAAAGAAATATTTGTCCCACTTCAAATCTGAAGTCGTTTTAGATTAGGGGTTGTTTGGTTCGCTTAAAGGGCTGGTGGAAACGGGTTTCTGCGCCTGACACCCCCTCCACGTCGGATTTTTTGTTTCCACTCGTTTCTTTCCGTTGCTTTGGTTCGCTATGGTTGAAGAGGGAAATCGTCGCTGAAAACTCCGCTACATAGGATTTTTTTCTCTCCCCGATTCCTTCCCCAACCGAGTGAAATCGACGAAACCGCTGGCCAACTCGGATTTTTTCTCCCTCGTTGATTTCTTTGGTGACGCTAGGGTTACCTCCTTCCTCTCCTCCCGCCAGAAATCTCCCGCGGCTGGGTTTCGTGCTTGATTTTCGTCTTTCGCCTGGGATTTCGTGCTTGATTTTCATATTTATCAAAATTGAACAAAGTACCGGTCTCAATCCCCGAATCCTTCGCCCTGAACGAGAGAGGATGGGGGAAGAACCAAGCGTACAAAGCGATGCAGAGGTCGAGGCTAGGCTCGGCCGCCGGTGGGCCTGAGGGGATCGAGGACAGAATGGTTCGTACCTTTTCATACCATCATCTATTTGTTCTTCTAGGGTTTTGAAGTCTCTAGATTGTTTGTCAATTTCGTGTTTTTTTAGTAGATAGAACCCTGTGAATCTAATAAAGCCATTAATTTCAAGCTCATTTTATGCAGTTAATTAACTAATCACTTTTGAGATTATTCTTGAATTAGCACCAAATTTAGCACAAATTTTAGTTAATTGAAACGGGGTGAATACTTGATAGTTGTCATAGACTACGCTTTTTAGCTATTTTCTTCGGCCATACATTGGTAGATTTTGCTTGTAGTTTCACAACCAAAGCATAAGTAATGAAATTACTGCTTCCAGCAAATAATTTGAGATGTTTGGAGATTATAGAAGGTATGGAAGGAGCAAGAGCACTTAGAGCAGCTTGTAAAATTTTCAATTTCTAATTAATTGAATAGCAAGGCTCATGCAAATAATTACTGTGTAATGCACTTAGGCAAATTGATCTTTCTGATTTATTTCTTTATATAGGAGTATAGTTTCTTGGCTAACATATCTTCATTACCAAATGAATTGTCTACGGACTTAAGGATACAATAAATAAGCAGGAAACTCTCTCTCTCTCCTTTTGTCAACTTTAAGCTGTTTGAGAATCTCATTTTTCTTTATATTTGTAAAGGAATACAGTTGTTTAGTTCTGTATATTTGTTCTCTCTGCATTTTTGTATGCAATACTTTTATTTTTGTTGAATTTTTACTAACGAGGACCGTCACAGACGGATGGTTCATTTCATTCACCAGAGTGGCATTATGCTGTTTCTATGTTGTCTTAGATTTTATACATGCAACTTATTTCAAGCTTTCACTGGGTAGGTTGGGTAATGTCAAATTGCCAAAGAATGCGATGTACCCATAACTTTCATTAGTACATCCTCTAGTGGCACTTGTAAATATATAAGTAAAGTGTTATTGATCTGTTTATTACTTTACAATTACTATGCCGAAGGACTGCTTGATACGAGAAATGAATGTGATGTCTAGATGAGTTTCATGCTACTCAGAAAATTCAAGTCTTGAATACAATGATATTGTCATCTTGTTCACATTCATATAAATAATCCTGTTTCTGTAATCTCAGTATGTTAAAAGTGGATCTTTCATAATTGTGATTCCGTCTTATTTGTGTCTTAAAGATGAATGCAATTCTTCATAGCAAAACTCTTACTAGCTTTCATCTTTATCTCGATCTTTTCTAGGAGAAAGAGTTTTGACCTTCTTAATTGCATGGTTTTGAACTGTATGACCAAATAAACGGTAGGTCTTTTTGTACTTGCCAAGTGCCTTTAAGCATTACTTGATCCTTTATAGGGCACGTAACTAACCATAGCATTGAACTGTGTGGGAAATATTATTTTCCTGGTGGAGTTTCTCTTTGCTTTTGATGCTTCATAATCAACACATTTAGATGGAAAGAGGTTTGAATGTCAATAAACGCATATAAAGATCACAACTTGTACATATAGTGGTTAGAGAAACATCCACAATGATGTTACGGGAGTTTCTTGATCCTTTCTTCATGAGTTACTTGTAACTTCTTGAAGATACAAAATAAGTGCACTGCTTATTCCCTACGCAGAAAAAGAAAAAACACATGCCCATATGCTTGTTTTCAGGCTAGGCTAGCATGGGTCTGGTTTTCCTTGCACAACAGAAGATCTATGCAAGTTTTCTGTTAATTTCATAACTTATCATCGAGCTCCCATGGCTATTTTTTGGTTGCTATTTGTGCTCGTCGTCGAGCTCCCGTGGCTATGTTGTTGGTTGGATGGTTGATTGGTTGATGTTGTTAGTTGGCCTGGTTGTGAGCCTGTGTGCAGCCTCCATTGTGTTCAGGTTTTCTAAGGTGTTCGTGCTCAGTTTTGTGTTCTTGAGATTTGTTTTCAGGCATTGTTTTTTTGGGTTGTAAGTTTTCATGAAACAATTCTACATTGGTGACTATTTACTTTAAGACTATGATGATTGTCATTATATCTGAGATTAGCAACCTGCAATATCTACTGATATTGTACTGGATGGCTAACAATGATGATATTGACCAAATTCTAAGCTCTCATCCATAATCAGTAAACAACTCCTGATTACTTGATGTTTTCCTGATTGGTTCTTGATGTTGTTGTTGTGCATATGCTTTGTGACCATTACTATCTGTTTGCGTTCAGTTTGG
>BQKN01066292.1:476724-496915 GCA_022839385.1 Asparagus kiusianus
CTTTGTGACCATTACTATCTGTTTGCGTTCAGTTTGGTGTGCATATGCTGTTTTTTCTGGATTTTTTCCTACTCGGTTTTTTGTGGGCACATGTTAGTGTTGTTTGTTTTTGATATCATCAGAGGTTCTTGAATGCCTTGCAACAGCTTGGTGTATCTCACGGTGAGTTTTAATGGATGCAAATACTTTTTGTTGGTTTTGATGTTAGTGTTGTTTGTTATTGTATCTGATGGTTTTTGGTGTGGCTTGATGAATATTTGCAGTTAGGAATTGGGATGCCGAAGCAGATCAGGGAGCTGATGAAGGTTGATGGACTCACCAATGATGAAGTGAAGAGCCATTTGTAGGTGATTCTTGCTTCCTTTTTTGCAGATTTTTATGACTTGAGACTTAAATACAAATGGAAATATATGTAAGTTCATATTGTGATATTTCAAGGATTTTCATAAACCTGTTGTTATCAGAAATTGCATCTAATTGGTCCAATTTCTTTTTTCATATTGTGATATATATGTGTATGTATACAGACTTCTCTGAGTGTGAGAACAACAGTTAGCCTGTGTCTTCATGTTGTTTAGTAAAATTCATACATTAAAAGTTCATGTATGTGTTTGCACTGGTTGTGTTGTGGAGACTGGTTGCGTTGTGGAGCCTGGTTGTGTTGTGCTTTCGTTCTCGGCCAGTTTTGGTGTTGTGTTGTGGAGCCTGGTTGTGTTGTGCTTTTGTTCTCGGCCAATTTTTGTGTTGTGTTGTGGAGCCTGGTTGTGTTGTGGAGACCGGTTGTGTTGTGCTTTTGTTCTCGGCCAGTTTTTATGCATATATTTTTGATGCTATACTATGCCTGGTTGTGTTCAGTTTGTGACCACGTCGGTTTTGTCATTATCGGCAGATACTATTCTTATTTGTTCAAAACATTCCACATGAGCATGACCATTTGTTCATGTTGATGGACTCAACAGATTTTCTGATGCTTTACTTTGTTCATGTTACATTTGAACTTTTATATGATTAAGATTACCTCATATAACGAGCACAAATAAATTTGTATATAATGGGGGTAATCTTACCATGGTGACCATAAACATTTTTTCCTACAAACTTCAAAACCCAACCAAACACAAGAAAAGTGGGAAATATCAAACCAACAAAAGTTTTCCTTTTTTTCCATGCGAACCAAACACAAGAAAAGTAAATACATTGGTTTCCCACCATTTTTTATGTGCGAACCAAACCGAAACAATCTATTTCTTAGAAAAGTTTGGAAAACTCGAAACTTGTGTTTCTTTACATGGAATTGCATTTCCCTATATCTAGGAAATGAACCAAACAGCCCCTTAATGTAAATTTTCTTCCCAGGATACAACAGAAAATTAAAAATTTCAGTAAGCAAATCTGGATTTTTTCATGAATTCTCAGTGAAACAAGTTTGTAAGATTGCAAATTTTTTGAGAGAAAAGTTTTGAGAAAAAAAGTAAGTTTAAATGTCTAAAATCATAGACTATTTATAGGTTTAAAAAAGTGTTTCTAACAGTCACAACTTTTCAAAACACCCATTGAAAAAACAGACACTTTCCAACAGTAAAAAATACAGGCTTTTAAAAGCTTATGCTTTCATCCATTTATCAAAACCCAATAATCATTAAATGTTTTTAAATCTCTAAAAGAGTGCTCAAGTATCCGATGTGAGACTCTCTTATTTTTACAAACAAATACTAACAATCCCCCACTTTGTTTGAAGAAAACAAAATTTTAAAAATATTATTTATCTTAAAAATAATATGCAATATGTACAAAATGAGATAAATATACATATGTAGAAGTATCTTTCGATTTAAACATTTGCTTAGTACAAACACTTCAAAGTTCTATCAAAGTCCTTAGTTGCCTTATCATTAAACTTAATTACTCTTTTTGATAGAACCGGAGAATGTCGTACATATACTAATCTCTTGTTTCAATAAGAATTAAATTTTTAGCACTGCTATGACATTGTGCTTTTTCCCGGTTCATGAACTTTCTAAAGAGCAAACATTTAGCTCTTTTAAGAAGCGGCACCACTTCTAAGTTCAGATATGTGAAACGTCTAAATGTATTCTTCATTACTTTAAACACACAACATTAATGTATTAGACTTTCATTAAGAACACAAACTCATCTCCGTAATAGATGATAATAACATTATATTTTAGGGCTTAACGTGTGAATATCAATCCTCTGCTTCCGCTCTTATCACATCTCTCCCCTCACGAAGACATGTCAAAGGTAACACCCTCTCTATAAAATTTTCACCTTTTTCTATTTTTATCCTTTTCAGTAACTTCGTTTGTTGAATTTTAAACGGATTGATGAGTATTGGATTACACCGTGCGAGAAAGGCACCAAATCATTCGACCTTACTTCTCACCACCCTACTCGAGCTGATGGGCGTAACAAAGCCCACGGTGTTGATCTGATTGGTTGATTATTCGCAGGGAAACTTCTTTACGTGTGTTTTTTTATATATGAGTTTTGTTTAACTTGAGTCGTATATATGTCGGGAGCTAGAAAAACCCAAAGGCTGTATACGTAAAAACACCCCCTCAACTATTTGATCCCTGACTCTCTTAGATTAGGGTATTTTTATTCAATCTTGGGGAAATATTTGCAAGTAATGAGATTTAGGAGGTAATTTTGCAAGTAGTAACGATTTGACTATTCGAGGGGTACCACCGACAGGGTGGTGACCACATCCAGATTAGATCCTTCTTTTTTTTTTCCCGTTCTCTAACTAAATAAATAATAGGTAGATACAACTTTCCAGCTGTAACGGACCGACGCTTCTCTCTCCCCAAATCGAACAACGGATTAATCCATAACCTCCCCCCTCCTTTCGCCACCGTCACGTGCTCCCAACTCAACCCCGGTTACGTTGACTCAACCCCAGTTAGCGCCTCCCTCCCTCCTTTTCTCCCCCTCCCTCTCCCTCTCCCTCTCTCTGCTCACATCAGTCAATCGAGAACCGTAAACCCTCGACAATGGCGGCCTCCTCCCTCTTCCTCCATATCGCCGCCCTCCTCCTGGCGGCGCTGACAGCGACCACCGCCCACAACATAACCGCGATCCTCGAGGGATTCCCCGACTACAGCCTGTACAACAGCTACCTGACCCAGACCAAGGTTGCCGACGAGGTCAACTCCCGCCAGACCGTGACCTGCCTGGTCCTCCCCAACGGCGCCATGTCCTCCCTCGCCGCCAAGCACACCCTGGCAGGCATCAAGAACGCCCTCCGCCTCCTCGTCCTCCTCGACTACTACGACCCCACCAAGCTCCACTCCCTCCCCGGCGGCACCACCCTCACCACCACCCTCTACCAGACCACCGGCAACGCCCCCGGAAACTCCGGCTTCGTCAACATCACCAACGTCCGCGGCGGCAAGGTCGCCTTCGGCCCCTCCGCCCCCGGCTCCAAGCTCGTCGCCGACTACACCAAGTCCGTCAAGCAAATCCCCTACAACATCTCCGTCCTCGAGATCTCCGATCCCATTACTTTCCCCGGCCTTCTCGACGCCCCCTCCGCTGCCACCGCCAACATCACCGCTCTTCTTGAAAAAGCCGGGTGCAAGACTTTTGCTGGTCTCGTCCAGAGCTCGGGAGTTCTGAAGATGTTCGAGGCCGCTGAGGACAAGGGGCTGACGCTCTTTGCGCCTAACGACGAGGCTTTCAAGGCGAAGGGGGTTCCGGATCTGAACAAGCTCAGCAGCGCCGAGCTTGTGACGCTGCTGCAGTACCACGCGCTGCCCAGTTATTCTCCGAAGGCGTCGTTGAAGGGAACCCATCATCCCGTCGCCACCATGGCCACGAGTGGAGCTGGTAAGTTTGATCTGACCGTGAGTTCTCATGGCGATGATGTGAGCTTGGAGACTGGAATGGGGAGTTCTCGCATTGCGGAGACGGTTCTTGATGATACTCCGGTCTGTATTTTGACTGTGGATAGTATCTTGCTGCCGTCAGAGTTGTTCGGTGGGGCTCCGGCGCCGGCGCCTGGACCTGCGAGCTTGAGTCCGTCCCCGGCGGTGGCTGCTCCTGCTCCTGCTCCTGCACGTGACACCGCGAAGGCTCCTTCGCCGATGGCTGACTCGCCGCCGGCTCCTCCAATGGGAGCGCCGGAGGGATCGCCGTCGATGGCGCCGGAGTCGGATAAGGCGGAGGCGGATAAGGCTGCGGCGTGGGCAGTGAGGCCTGTCGGAGTTCTTGCGGCTGTGGCTGCCGCTGCCGCTCTTTTGTGAGAAATGCATTAATTGATATCGGTGTTAGTTTGGGTTGTTGTTAGTTTGGATTGTCATTTTGATTCAGGGACTTGTATGATGTTGTTGTTGATGATGCACGGATTTGTTCTTTTTTTCATTTTGTTGAGCTCAGTTTTTTAATTTTGTTCTTTTTGATTCATGTAGTTCAAAGGAATTTCTCTTCTTCTTGAATGTGATGATGGCTCACGTTAATCTTGATGAATGCGCCTCAAGTGCAGCCAGCTAGACTTCTCACGTTCTATAGTTCTCTTTAATTGTTGTTAGTTTAATTTTGTGATTCGCTGATGAGTAATTAAGGCAATATGAAAAAGATTGTTATGATGCGACCTCAAACTGGATCAAAAGTTGTCTGGGGCGGTGACTGAGACCATGTGGGCTGATAAAGAGGTGGGCCCCTTCTGTTTTGGATCTGTGGGCTTAATTTTATTTATTTCCTTTTGTTCTCTTAGGGACAAATTTTCAAAACCATCCTTTTTAGGTTTTTATTTGCAAAAACCGATCTATTTTGAAAATAATTACAAAAACCGACCTGTTTTCAGCCCAGCGCTGAAAACAGGTCGGTTTTTGTAAAAAGTTTTTTGAAACATCACTCCCGTGATGTTTATCGAGAAATTAAACTTCACGGGAGTTGAACTCCCGTGAAGTTTAATTTGTTGTTAAAACTCCACGGGAGTTCAACTCCTATGGAGTTACAGTCAAATCCCCAGAGAACCGATCTCTGAGAAATTGGGACTGTAACTTCATGGGAGTTCAACTCCCGTGAAGTTGCAGGCCGCATTTCTCAAAGATCGACTTTCTGGGAATATTTGACTGTAACTCCACGGGAGTTGAACTCCCGTGGAGTTTGGCACCCCCTATAAAACCCGCGTGTGACCCAGCCCGACCCTTCGCATGCCGATGGAGCCGGCACTTCGCATGCCGATGGAGCCAGCACTTCGCAGCTTCATACACAGCCGGATACTCAGATAGTTGAGGCTCATTAGCAGGAACCTAGAGGGCGGGGAAGAGCGAGGGGGAGGGGGAAGAGAGGGAGAGGAAGGAGGGGAGCTATATTGGGTTGTATTTGAACTTATTTTGTTAAAATTTGTAACTTTCCTGAATTTTCAAATACTAACCTTTTGAAGATAAATTATTATTCATATACATAATCGTGTGTGTTTAATTCATGGTTGAATCATGTATATATTGTTGTTTGCAAATAAATTGGCATATATATGAGTTATAATTCATGGTTGAATCATGTATATATTGTTGTTTGCAAATAAATTGGCAT
The DNA here is from genome assembly GCA_022839385.1 of Asparagus kiusianus. Taxonomy (NCBI): domain Eukaryota; kingdom Viridiplantae; phylum Streptophyta; class Magnoliopsida; order Asparagales; family Asparagaceae; genus Asparagus; species Asparagus kiusianus. The sequence goes on from BQKN01066292.1 coordinate 482,284, forward strand.
ATATATGAGTTAACAAGTACATATACAAAACATGCACAGCAGGCTGTGCATATTTTGGATAACCTGCAACTTCACGGGAGTTGAACTCCCATGAAGTTGCAGTCCCAATTTCCCAGAGATCGGTTCTCTGGGGATTTGACTGTAACTCCACGGGAGTTGAACTCCCGTGGAGTTTTAACAACAAATTAAGCTTCACGGGAGTTCAACTCCCGTGAAGTTGAATTTCTCGATAAACTTCACGGGAGTTGAACTCCCGTGATGTTTCGGAAAACTTTTTACAAAAACCGACATGTTTTCAGCGCTAGGCTGAAAACAAGTCGGTTTTTGTAATTAATTTCAAAAGCGGTCGGTTTTTGCAAATAAAAACTGAAAATGGTTGGTTTTAAAAATTTGTTTGTTCTCTTCACTCGAATTCTTTGCATATTTGGTTTTGTCTAGTCCTTATGGTTTCGTAATTTGTAACCGTAGCGGGTGGTGGGTCGGGCAATCACGGATGTAGATCTTGGGGCTGAGGCTTATCTTGTTTTCTGATTTGTACGCGCGCAGCGCAGCGATTTGATAGCAGATCAGTTCTGATTGGGAATGTAATAACTAAGAAGTCACTGTCGGTCGATGTCCGGGCCACCTGCAGCGGCGTGGCTAAGATGCGGTGAAACTCTTTAGTAAAAAAAAGATACATCCACAGCTATAAGGGGCTCATCCAAAGGTTTGTTCATTATTTCCTAGCGGAGACCAGGAAGAAAGCGCCTCTCTCTCTCCTATTGCAAATTCATTAGAAGCTGGACGAGACTCTCAGAGCCTACTTTAAAAAGTTTCACGCCAAGTGGCTCCAGTGGAAGATCTGGGCAATATGGTAGCTAGGCCTTAGTTTCCGCGGGTCTACATGACGAGAAGCTAGCGGACTCGCTCACCATCAACTTTGTCGTCGACTTTGATCAGCTCATGGCTCGGGCTAGAACCTACATGAACGCTGAAGACAACTGACCGCATAAGAGAACGGCTAGAGAGGAAGCCTCGAAGACCGGGACCCGCAAAAACAAGAAGGCCGCGTTAGATTGGCCCAAGTCCAATTCCAAATCTTACCGGCAAGACAGGAGAGACTAGAGGAGAGATGTCGCGAAGCCATCAAACTTTGCCCTCTTCAATGCTCCTCTTTCGAAGATATTATACTTGATCCAGCAGGAGGGACACCTCACCAAGATTCCCTTGCGCATGACTTCATACCCTCAAAAATTCTCAACAATACTACCGGTACCACCAAGACCACGACCACAACACCGATGACTACAAAATCCAAAAGAGGGATATTGAAGATCTCGTCAGTAGAGGGTTGCTGAAGATGTACATCAACAATAATGGCAAAGCGTTGTCTAACTAGGAAAGGCCCAAGAAAAGGAGATCGAGGTCAACCGACCAGATTAGCGCCAAAATTAGCCAATGATGGTCGACAACAGGGATACTATCAACACCATCGGCGATGGCCCTGCCGCGGGAGGAATGTCGAACCACGCTCGGAAGAATTACCCCCTGCATGCTCTCACAGTGAATGTATGTGAGAAAAAAAACGAAGATGGACCAATCCACTACATTCATCAATGCCATCCTGAAAGGTGTAATGACACCTAATGATGACCCAATCATCATCAATACCAAAATCAATGGTTTCGGGTCAAGAGGATCATGGTTAGGGTTGGCGTGAGTTGGGTCAAAGTGTAATGACACCTCACGACGACCCAATCTATTACATTTCATACTTAAGATATGCCTTATTAAAAGTACACACCCACTTATGTTTCCTTGCAATAAGCTTCCTCTAGGGGGCATTCTAGCGCGTGCCTTCAAAAAAGAATCAGCCATAGGCCCGAGGTACGAAAAGTAGGCTAGACCCACGCCGACCTGGCCCACGCTTGACTGGGTCTGACCCACGTTCGACACGACCCGACCCGGATCGTCTTGACCCATGATATTTCATTTTTGAAATTTCAGCTTGTCACAAAATCAGCCTATCTTTGTAATAAAAAAAATATAAACTTAGTGTGTCACTTGTCAGGTTGAAGAGTTAACGACTACTCTATTTATTTGGGCTATTTGGGAAACTTCTTCATAGTTTTGTATGAAAGGTTTTCCATAACAGCCATCGTTTTGTATATTTCTTGCAGGTGCAATACTTTTAGTGTTTGCATCAATAATGTTTTTAGGAAAAATTGATAGGTAGTCCATTTTGCTTAATATAATAAGCAAAAGATAGTCTAGTGACAAAATCAACGAACCTCATCATTCATACATATTTATGTTTATTTTGTGAATGAGATGTAACTCATATCTTTTTTTTAGAAAAAGAAATCTGAATCTTTTTGTAAATAATTAGTATATTTGCATATACAAAGACATGTGAAATTAATATTAATTTTTCATTTGAGCAAATATTTCTCTTAAATGTTAGTTATATTGTAAAGACTCAATATTTGCAACTTAGTTGTATGTATCAGTATAGAAAATATGATTTAGTAAGAACATAGAGGCAAATAATCTCACTACAAATTGTGAGTTGCGTTTTTTATGTCTTACATGATATCTGTCAAAATTTCAAATAAAGTAAGAAAGATATTATAATGTTTAGTAGAGTAAATATGAAAATAGTTCACAATTAGTGGCATCAAATGAGTAATAGTATGATATATTTATTTCTAAAGGGAAAAAAATTTATGCAACAACTATCTCCTATAGATGATTTTACGGCTATAAGGTATACAACTATATGTTTTGTTTCGATTCTTAGATGATATTCTATACAACTTTTTTTAGCCATAATTAAAAGTTTAGTGCTCATAAATAAATATTTTGTTAACAAGTACTATAAAAATATATTAACGATTATTGCTTCTATTACTACAAAGAGATGGAATTTATTTTTAAATAAAGACATCATTTAATAAATATTAATATAAGTGAAGATAAAAATTGAAAAGGAAAAAAATGCAGGTTGTGGGCCGACCTGCAACCTAAACCGCATTAGGCCGGGTCGGACCCAGCTCGAACTTATGCGAACCGTGGGCCGTACTGGGTCGGTTCACGGGCCTGAACCGGCCTGGCCCACGCCCAACCCCAATCATGGTGAACATAGGGACCTCGGCTGACGTTCTGTTCATAGACACATTTAGATAGATGAACATTAGCAAGTCCTAACTATAGCCATGCCCGAGTCCCCTAGTCGGCTTTTCAGGACATTCAGTCTGACCTAAGGGAGTGGTTACGTTACCCATGATCATTGGACATTAAACTCACCAGTCCACCATCCAGGTTCAGTTCATTTTCATGGATGTAAAGAGCCTATAATGTCATCTCGGGAAGGTCATCCCTTAATGACCTCCATGCGGTACCTTCCACATACCATCATATGGTGAAGTTCCCGACCCATCAGAGAGTTGACATAGTACGAAGTAACCAAGGGGAAGCCTAGTCGTGCTACATGCTCTCCATCAAGGGCAAAGGAGTCTTGGAAACCTTGCCAATCGAAAAATCCCAAGCATACCTATAGAAGGATGAAGAGAGGGAACAGATGACTCCGGTCAAGAAGCTGGATGAAATTCTGCTCAGCACAGATGAAGCAAAGAAGGTCGAGATTGGGTCAGAATTGCCCGAGCCACTAGAAGGAACACTCATGGAGTTCCTCTGCACAAATGTAAACATCTTTGCTTCGGTACCCGAGGACATGCTCAGGATAGACCCAGTGATGATGGCTCATGAGCTATTCTTTGACCGACATTACAAATAAGTTTGACAGAAGAAGAGGCATGTGGGGCCCGAGAGACAACATGCCGAAGCAGAAGAAGTTGACTACCTGTTGAAGGCCGGGTATATCCGAGAGGTCCAATACCCAAAATGGTTATCCAATAAGGTGTTGGTCAAGAAAGCTAGCGGCAAGTGTAGAATGTGCACTAATTTCACCGACCTAAAAAAGGCTTGTCTAAAAGGCTGTTTGCCTCTTCTCTAGATAGACCAACTCGTTGACGGCAGTGTAGGCCATGAGATGCTTAGCTTTATGGATGCTTTCTCAGGCTACAACTAGATAAAGATGGCAGAGCACGACGAAGAGAAGATCTCCTTCACCACAGATCAGGGCACTTACTGTTACAAAGTAATGCCGTTTAGTCTAAAAAAATATAGGAGCTACCTATCAAAGGATGATCAACGAAATCTACCCATAATGTGGAAGCCTATGTAGATGATATACTGATAAAATCTACACATACTAACTCTCACATTGTAGATCTAGAAAAACCTTTTCGGTGCTCCGCTAGTACAAGATGAAGCTCCATCTGGTGAAGTGCACGTTCAAAGTTTGATCGGGAAAATTCCTTGTATTCATGATCACTCAGCTAGGAGTCTAGATCAACCAGGAGAAGATAGCCGCAATTGAATGAATGGCCGAGCCTAACGAACATTCAGAAACTCAAAGGGAGGATGGTGGCCTTAAATCGATTTCTCTCCAATCGACCAAAAGAGTCTACCATTTTTAAAGTCTTAAGGGGAGACAAATGGCCCAGAGATGATGTTACGCCCTTAGCTTCACACAAGGCTATAGTCTAAGGTGAACCCAATGATGTTAAACCTATCATACACCCACATTATGCAAAGACACGTTTCACCATCACAATAATATCTTTTTAGTGAAATCAACAAAAGAAGTGTAGGTACCAAATAGGTAGAATGAAGATAATAATACAATGAACATGATATAGATAAAATATATCTAAAAATAGTCATAATCATGTTCTAATTGAGTAGAAGAGAGTAAACTAGAATAAATGTGAAATATCTCTATACGTAAGAGTCAACTGATGTAGTACTAAGGCACTTAGCCTTCCAAAATAAAATACAACTCTAAATATTTAAAAATAAATCATAACTACTGTGAAGTATAAATAAACTACATAAATAACTGATGGTAAGCTAAATTGAGTCTCCATCATCCTACGACTCTCCGTATGCCTGACTCGCTGCTTGAAAAAGAGGGGAACAACGAACGTCAAAGTGCTAGTGAGAACATCTCCACCGCCCCCAGGAAGAGGGGGTAGGTGTAGAAAAGTACATGATAGTACATATAGATCCTTGAACTAAGAGGAAATTAATATTAAGAAATCCACAACACGGGAATTAGTACGTCGAGCCAAATAATCCAAACAAGAAAACCCTCATTTATATACCATGTCTCAAATTGTGAATCACTAAATATCAATTCCAAATCCTATGAACAAAAATAAATAATAAAGAAATAACATACTACCGAGCCTAATCCAACAAATCATGTCATAATATCTCACACTACCCTCGGATAGTTAGCAAAAAAAATCTGTCTAAGTTATGTTATGTATAATATGACATAGCCTCATATCCTACTCTTGAAATAGGCAACGTGGGAGTAAATTACAATCTCAACTACTCTGCAGAGAATAGGCGTATTAGCCTAAACCCGAAAAACCAATGATGTCTCAGACACCCTGCGGAGAATAGGCATATCAACCTAACCCGGAAATAATGATGCAACATAGAGTGTCGTTCGGTCGTAGTCTCATTGCAGGGTGTAAACTGACGCACTCTGAGTGTAGTCTAGCCGCGGTCTTATTGCGGGAATACTGACTAACCCTACTCGAGCATCCACAACTATCGTATAGTGAGACAACTCAAAATGATAGAATACACACCTATAATAGCTGTAGGCATCTAAAAATACCTATAAGTTCCCGTATGCGGCTCGAGACGAAGAGGAGGCGATAAACATTGTCATCCACATCGAGAAGATTCAACCAAGTGGCTCATACGCTCAACGATCACCGGAATGATGAACCAGGTGCCTCGTACGCTCACAGGCTATTTCTAATTGGCTCGCGCACTCATTAGCCAGTTCCAGGTGACCCGCGCATTCGCTAGCCATCGGAACGGTAAGCCAAGTAACCTATAAATTAGCCCAGCCACCGTCATAATGATCCGCGCGTTCACGAAACGCGCGAAGCGAATCGAGGAAGCGTACTGATCGGCGGAGCAATGAAATACATACAAACAACGGAACGAGACAAACTCTAGAAAACCACGAAAGCCTCTGGCGACCGGGACGCGTCGAAACAGTCCGGTCAGACCATTGGCTCGGCCAAGGCCGAGCCACTTCGGTGAATCGGCCAGAATCGGTTTTTTCGGTTCTTTTATGGATTCTTTCGGGATTTTGGGTTCCAACTGCTCTGATATTGTTGTTAGATAGTTGCTAACTAAAGATAGAGGGAATTCCTCGTTTTGATCCAAGAAAACCACCAACCAAGCCTATAAATAGGGGCTCGGGTGTTCATTTTTGAGGGATCTGGAGATCAAGAGGACGAAGTGCTGTCAAATTAGAGATTAGAGCACGAATTTCAGAGAGTTAGCAGATCTTGGCGGAGTTCTTCAACAAGGCAAGGGTTCGAGAGATCTGAGATTCCTTCCCCATTCCTCCGGATTTAAGCTTAGTCTTAAATCTCGAGAAGAACCGTGATTTTGCTTAGTCAAAATTGCCGCTATTGCAATCACTTCCTTCGTGAAGCGAAAGCATTAATTATCCAAACTTCTGCTCACCGAATCTGATCCGTAGGCGGTCCACGGATAAACCCCAGCACCGGCAACGATCCCTTACAAGCAATAGGTGATAAACATCTATTGTGTGTAGTTTGAGAGAAAATTGTAACTTTTAATTTAAAGTCTTATAAAAAGGCTATTTTTTGTTTGAGTTTATTGTAGGTGTTTGAAGCTGTAATGGACTCATCAATGAAATCAATTTTCCACCCAAATACGCTGGCGACCACAGTGGGAGCCGACAACTTTTCTGCAAAGGCTGATGTGTTATAACCTTGGATTCTCATCCCGATTGAAGAAGAGGTCGAGTTTGAGTTCGACCAGCAGAAGTATGAGGAGTACTTGTCCTCCCCCTCCAGATCCACCTCTCCTCGCAAGTCTAAGAAGGTTCGCTGGTCTTCGGATTTGAAGACCCAAGAAGATCTCCCCGCCACCGCTGCAATCGTGGCTCACAACGCCCCGTCGACATCCGACGAGGCTGAAATTGCAGATCTAAACCCCTTGAACAAAGGGTTGACTACTGATGATGTGCCCGTCTTATCAAAGAGAGCACGTCAGAGGCGGCGACAACGCCTCGCGCGTCAGATGGACATGGCCCTAGAACTGGTTGATGGAATCCGTTATGAAGCGGATCTGAGGTCCAAGAGACGCCAAGCGCCGCAACAGTGGGTAGCCAACTCCTCCAACTCAACCACGAATGAATGGATCCACGTCAAAATGACACGTTCAACTCTTGAAGAAAGGATCCAGAAACACCGCGCGTTACTCGCGCATGTGCGAGCTTTGATGCAAGAAGCGCAAAAATTGGAACAAGAAGAAGTGGTCGAGAAGCCACCAAGATCACGCCGAGTCTGGAGGCCAAAGTCCAAACCAGCATCAAAAACAATCCAAACGGTGCCCGAAGGCATTGAAAAAACCAGAAAGCCAAATGGTGGCTCGGCCAAAGTCAAACCACCAAATGGTGGCTCGGCCAATGTCAAACCACCAAATGGTGGCTCGGCCAAAGTCAAACCACCAAATGGTGGTTTGAGCAAAACTCGGACTGGTTCGGTCCATTTCACTGCTGATTCACTTCCTTCAGTCTCGTCTGAGTTTCCGACGGCCTCTATTACTGCCCCGACAAGTTCCGCACCACCGGTGGAGATCCGCAACAGTGTGGATTTGTCCCGTTTTAAAATGACCATCAAAGATTGTCTTGGCCCTTCACACGATGATCGAGGCAAAGCCCCAGTCAAAGAGCGCTTAGCCTTATTGAATGGATCTCAAGCACATTTTCAGGCTGGAGGTCGTCCTCCTAAGCAGCGGAGGAGAACGTATGATAGGAAAAGTCATGCAAATGACCACATTGGATTGCGTGTTGAAATCCAAGAGCCTGTTAAGGGCCAACGTTTACAAAAACGTAGCCTCAGACATATGACTCCTAAAGATGTTAACAAAGCGTTGTATTCCCAGAAGAAAGCGTACTCGTCAGATGAAGACGTTATACCTGGGAAGTCGTGCCAGCACACGATAGGTTGCTCCAGTCACCAATCTGACGAGTTGTATTATCAAGCTGGGGGTGTGAACAAATCCAGGAAAAGGAGTGCCCAAGACACGTATTCTCACTGTCCGTGTGCTAAAATTATTAAGGCGGTATTGTCAGAATGTTGCTGTTCCAAGACCGTCCAGGAGAGAATTTCAGTGTTTGAAAGAATTTCTACAAGAACATCTGAATCCAGACCAAGACATTTCCGCAAGAAAAGAGCTACTCTTCAGGATGATGATTTTCCAGAAGTGTCCGTTAACATGACCGGGAGGGGAAAGTCAACACGACACTTTAGTCAGGATCAATTTGCCACAGTATCCCGACGTATGACCCAATTGCGATCGGGAACCATCAGACAAAGGGATTACCAAAGAATACAGAAAGGACTTCCTTTGGTAGACGAGACGTCGGATGCTTGCTCAGCAGTGGCTTCCGATGATACAGCATCCAGCGTAGGGCAATCCTACAAATCATTTATGATCAGTGCTGAGCAAATGGCTAAGATTCTTGATGATGCTCTAACTAAGCAGAAAGAGAATTACAAATTTGAAATGGAAATGGCTATGCAGCAAATGAGAAAAATGCATGACCAGCAAATTGCGGCACTGACAACTCATCAGGGAGAGTCTAGCCGTCGGAATAATCCTGACCAAACTGATAATGATCGGGAAGTGGAGGATAATGCCAACATGAACACCCCTCCCGTCGACAACAACAATGGGGTGGTCCCTCGGATGATAATAATACGAAGGAGGACCACGTTACTTCTCCCCGAAACCACTCGAAGACAGATACGAGTGGGGATAAGAAAATGAGAGATTTGGAGAGCAAAATCAATGCGTTGATGAATGCTCAGGAAGTAAAAAGGTCCGGAATACCATGCCCATACCCAAGAGAATGGGAGTCAATCCCGTATCCGGCAAAATTTAACTTAATCAATCTCACACCGTTTGATGGAAAGGGCTCCCCCACTCAGCATTTAATATACTTCAAGTCTCACTTGGGGATAATCTCTAGGAATGAACCTTTTGATGGTATGGTCATTCGTCGACACTCTTCGCGGAGCAGCCTTCGATTGGTATCGCCACCTCAAGCCGGGGAGCATTAGCAGTTGGGATGACATGGAGGATATGTTTCTCATAGATTTCTTCGATGACGACACCAAGGTCTCGATCGGAACATTATTTGACGAGAAGCAAAAAGACGGAGAGTTAGTGGAGAATTTCATCAAATGATTCCGGAACAAAGCCATGAATTGTAGGGATCCGATTAGCGAAGACTTCATCCTGGAGACTTGTCACAACAATCTTTCATTGGATATTCTCAAAGCCATGGGAATGGCACCGTCTAAGACCTGGAAAGATTTGAAGGTCCGAGGGGAAAGAGCCGAACGTTTCCTCAAAAGGAAAAGGCCGAAAGAGGTCAAACGACGGCACCAGCCCCGCAACAGAATTTTGTTCCTAAGGGTAAAGGGAAAGCGCAAGTGAATGCAGTGGGTGCGAACCAAACATTCGAAGTGCAAGCACAACCGTAACAACAGCAGCAGAAGGCACCTCAGCAGTCACGGTGGCAACAACAACCTCAGAAACAGAAAACTTCGAAGCCAAAATTCTCGAAGGTTTACTCGTTCAAAGAGGATGAAGTCCCCGATATTTTCAAATACCTTATAGAAAACAATAAGATTAAGTTGCCTCCAGTCCAAGATCAGGAAGACGCCAAAAGGATTAATAACCTGAAGTATTGCGCGTTTCACAGAGCGGTTCACCACCCTACCAAGTCGTGTTACGCCCTTAAAGATAAGATCCAAGCTTTGATTGATGTTGGGGTCATCACTATGAAGCAGCCTAAAGAGAAGAAGGTGGGTGCAAATGCAGTGTCGATTAGCTTCGGATCCGTTCCCTTGAACTGGTTTCAGCCTGAGCCTGTAATAAACGTGGCAGTAAAGACCGTGAGTGATGATCCTCACAGACAACGTCAGAAAGGACTTGTGCCACACACAGCCCTGAACGGCGAGATTCTTTGGGTTCACCCCGATCTGATTGGAGATGAACATTGGACCGGATCCTGTTCCAAGAAGAAGTCAAAGGGAAAAGGAAAGTCCTGTTTGGAGCCTCAGCTATTCCAGGGGAAGATGATAAAAAAATTCCTGCTTTTCTGTTTTCTGAAGATGAACAAGAAGTCTTTGCAACCCGGAGTGGAAATGAATATCACTTCAAGTATCCGGATGCTTCCGAGCAATTGGCTAAGCAGGGGGTAACCAAAACCATTCCTTCCAAGATGTTAGCGGAGATGGGAATTGTCACAACTCCCCTAACACCCGTAGTTACGGAGAAGACCTAACAAAAGCAAAAAGGGAAAGAACCCTTATACTAAGAGGGTCAGAACCCGAAGCAGTCTCGATTCAATCACCCGATTGGAAGGGACAAACCGGGAAGCTCGAGTGCTCTACCGCATTTTGATATTATGACGTAATTAGCGAATATACCGGCTAGAATAACCCTATATGAGCTACTGTGTCTTTCAAAAGACACAAGGGAAGCGTTACAAGAAGCCTTGGCCAACTCCGAAGTTTTTCTGACTCGGATCAAGCCATCTCCTAAAGAACCAAAGCCGCTAGTCCAACATTGCAACCTCGCGGCGCACCATTTCCCCTGCATTTCTTTTACCAAAGAAGATATGCAGACGAAGAATTCGAAGCATGACCGGCCCCTATATTTTACCGGGCACATTGGCTCCAGCGTTGTCAACCGGATCCAAGTTGATCCGGGTTCCGCTGTCAGCGTCATGCCACTCCGATTGATGTACAGTCTCGGAATACCGGCTAGTAAACTAGCCTCCACAGGCACCACGATCTACAGATTCAACACCAGTGGGTCCCGACCATTGGGAAAAATTTGAGTGAAGTGTCAGATCGGGGATTTGAAGTCAGAAGTCACATGCTACGTGATTGACGCGAAGACCTCCTATAACCTACTGTTGGGTCGACCCTAGATCCACGGTAATCTTATAGTCCCATCAACTCTTCATCAGTGTCTCAAATATGTGGACACCAATAACAAAGTCAAGACGGTGTTCGCGGATAAGCAACCATTTAAGGGGTTAGAAAACTATTTTACCGACTCCCTTCTATACGGTGCCGAATCCAATACTAAACCATCAGCCTAAGGTACAGACAGCGGGGAGGAAGCTGATACCGAAGCTGGGTTTGATTATGATGGTGATTTTGTACTTAATGACATTGTACCCATTGTAATCAAGACGATGAAGAATCATCGGAAAGTAGTTGTAACTGGCAACTTGCCGAAGAAATATCAATAAATGATGATTTAGAGTACTCGTTGTGTCTCGATAATGTTATGAAAGAATTACATAATAACCTTAATTTGCATGTACCGCTTCAATCGTCCTGTATAACGAAGAAGCATGTTCAGGATTCATTCGGAACAACACTTGTCATTCCTGCAAAGGCAGGGAGTGAAAAAGAAGTTATCTATGGTAAAGGAAGAGAACCTTCGATACCAGATCATTTTTTGGAAGAAGATAATAATGGTGATAAACCTACCCCTCATCTATTCAGGTATAACACAAAAGCTCGTAATCTCATGGAGAGATACGGATATGACTTCGCACTTGGGGAAGGTCTTTGTTTTGGTCGAGGTCCGCGAGTTCCACCTCGTATGGCCTATGTACCAAAAGGAAAGCCCGATGACTATTATAGCCACCGAAGAGGTCTGAGTTATGTTTCTTCATCCGACGACGAATGTTGCTGGCAAGTCATCAATCAAATCGCTAATAAGGGTAAAGACGGATATTCTTCCGACTCTTCAGCCTAGGACTCCGACACTAGTCTCGGAGAAATGTTCAAAAAGCTAATGTCAAACATGGCTACGGTTGATTCTGCAACAATAGAGGAAGACGATCAAATACCAACTTGGGAAGACCCTTGGGTTCATCACCTGAATATGCAGTACGGTGATAGGTTTGAACAAAGAGAACCTCCTACCGAAGATCAAGTAGTCTAAGTGAATATGGGTAACGAGGATAATCCGAAGCCAATATTCATTAGCGACAGCCTCCCGCTCGATGAGAAAGAAGAGTTAATCTCTCTCATTAGGGAATACATCGATGTATCCGCTTGGAATTATGAAGATATGACAGGGCTTGATCCAAATGTAGCAGTGCATTGTCTCAATATTAAGCCGGATGTCAAACCTGTCAAACAACAACAAAGACGGTTTCGTCCGTAAATTATGGAGGCAATCGTGTCTGAAGTCAAAAAGCTTATCGACTCGGGTTTCGTCAGGGAGGAGCAACATCCCGAATGGCTTGCCAATATCGTCCCGGTCCTTAAGAAGAACGGGAAGATTAGGATTTGTATCGATTTTAGGGATCTTAATACTGCTTGCCCAAAAGACGATTTTCCTCTTCCCATCACAGACATTATCATCGACAATACGTGTGGGTTCGAGAGAATGTCTTTTATGGATGGATTTTCTGGCTATAATCAGATAAAGATGCATCCAAATGACGAAAAGCACACCACGTTTAGGACACCTCTCGGTGTTTTCTGCTACACGGTTATGCCCTTCGGCTTAAAGAACGCAGGTGCTACCTATCAGAGAGCTATGTCAAAGATTTTCCAGGAGCATCTCCGAAAAACTGTCGAATGCTATATGGACGATTTAGTCGTGAAAAATCATGACAAAAATGATCACATCAAGGATATGAAGATGATGTTCGAGCTAATACGGACTCAGCAATTGAAGATGAATCCTACCAAATCTTACCTTGGAATGTCCAGCGGCAAATTCCTCAGATTCGTCGTCACTACTAAGGGTATTCACATTGACCCAGATAAAGTGAAGGCGATTAACAAATTGCAACCTCCGAGAAACCTTAAGGAGCTTAGAGGACTGCAAGGACGGTTGGATTATATCCGTAGGTTTATTTCGAATCTTTCAGGAAAATGTCAACCATTCTCCAGGCTTACAAAGAAAGGCGTATCATTTATATGGGACGACGCTTGTCAAAAAGTGTTCGAGAGTATTAAAGAATATCTCTCAAAACCTCCTGTACTCATTGCACCGAAATCGGGCAAACCGTTCTTGATTTATGTTAAGGCGACGAGCCACTCATTAAGTGCACTACTTACACAAGATGACGATAACGGTCACGAACAAGCAGTATATTATTTAAGTCGGACCCTCGTAGGTGCCAAATCTCGATATCCAATGATTAAGGGAGAATGTCTCGCATTGGTATTCACAATTCAATAAATGCGACATTACTTGGTTGGGCAGACTATCTACGTCATCTCCAATGTTAACCCAATCCGAGTGTTCATGACGCAACCGGCTTTCATGAATTGGTGATTGGCAAAATGGGCTTTACTTCTGTCCTAATACGACTTGCATTTTAAACAACAAAAGTCTGTTAAGGGACAAGCTATTTGTGATCTCCTGGCGGCAAACCCGACTACGGATACCGCCAAAGTGTACGATGATTTGCCAGATAAAACCCACAAAGTCAACATAACTACCCATCAACATGTGTGGCGTTTGTATTTCGATGGTGCTTCTTGGGCAACTAATGTAGCAAGTGCTCCTGGATGTTCTAAGATTTCCTCCGGAGTTAGAGTTATCTTAGTTTCCCTAGGAAAACATGTGATGCCTAGAGCCTACTTGCTGACCGAGCCATGCTCGAACAACGTAGCCGAATATAATGCGCTACTTATTGGACTCAGTTTTGCTAAAGAACTGGGGGTCGAGTATCTCGAAGCTTTCGGTGATTCTCAATTAGTAGTCAAACAAATTCAGGGAGAGTATGAGGTTAGAAATCAAGACTTGATACCATACCACAAAGTGGCCGTTGAGATGGCAGAATCGTTTAAAGGATTCTTCATCGAATACATTCTACGCTTACAAAACGCATACACAGATGCGCTAGCAGCATTAGCCATGTCCTTGGCACAACCTCCCGAAACGGAATAGTTCGTTACGGTGAGAACTCACCAACTCTTCATGCCAATCTGCAATGAAGATGACAAGGAAGAGAATATTAAAGAAGTACATTCAACTCAAGCTGAGTTTGAACCCTGAGATTGGCATTTTCCTATCATAGATTACGTTCTACATGGAATCTTACCAGAAGACGTGAAGGAGAGGGACTTAATCCGACGAAGAGCACCGAGATTCTACTATAACACGGAGAGTCGAACATTATATCGCAGGGGGTATGATGACTTACTACTATGTTGCTTATCGATTAAAGAAGCAGAACAAGTCCTGAAAGAGACGCACGAAGGGGTTTGTGGTGCACACCAACCTGACCCTTGTTCGCGGGAAAATTCGTTGCTTCTTTCATTACTGATTCCATTGTACACTCTTGGTAATTGTTTATCGATTACAAAGATCCGGTTACAATGAAAATCAAATAAAAAGAAATGAAAATTACAACTTTATTTCCTTGTTTGTCGAACAAATCGCGAGCTCCTGTTTTGCGGTCACT